>JARKIE010000271.1:0-128633 GCA_029378255.1 Mycena rosella
CTCAACTACCCAGTAAAGCCATTCTCCAAGGGATGATCCTCCAAATATCTGCTCTTCAGTTTTTTACCCTGAAAAAGAACCAATCTCCAATTCTGTAACATGCATGGCAAAATCTAAGTGATTCAGCAATGTTTTAGCTTTTGGACTGGTAAGGAGTTCCATGTCACTGCGGCGATCCCCAAAACTTAGTGGGAAAGAAAATGGGCTAGAATCATGTTGTTAATTTATTGGACCCAAAACTTAGTTGAACAAAATTACACTAAAAGATGGGAACTTTCTATTGTAATTTGTGCGAAAAAGAGTCAGAATTTTAGTGCTAGTTAAAGTTGACAAAAAGTCTGAGTTTTTGTGTTAATTTTCCGCCGAAAAAAGACAAGATTTCTTGTCAGGAAACTTTGGCCCCAGAGTTTCTCCACTAAAATCACATCTTTTAATGAGGGGAATTACCATGATAAAAGATGGGATTTTAGTGGAGAAACTCTGGGGCCAAAGTTTCCTGACAAAAAATCTTGTCTTTTTTCGGTGGAAAAATTAGCACAAAAACTCAGACTTTTTGTCAACTTTAACTAGCACTAAAATCCTGACTCTTTTTCGCACAAATTACAATAGAAAGTTCCCATCTTTTAGTGTAATTTTTGTTCAACTAAGTTTTGGGCCCAATCAATTAACAACATGATTCTAGCCCATTTTTTTCCCCCTAAGTTTTGGGGATCGCCGCAGTGTGTGCTAGAAATCTTCCATGTTGCCTCAGGGACTTTAGCTTGATATAGACTGGACTCATTCACTGAAACAAGATGTTTTGGTTGTGCAAATGCTAAGGCTTTTTTGACTCACAGTCTAAAAAGAAACTGAGTCGGCAGTTCATTTCAAAACATCCTAGTCAGTGGAACTTTCAGGCCGGATTTTTGACCTTTTGGAAATATACGAAATCATACCTGATTTCCCGGCATTGAGGGCCGTTATCATACGAGTATACTTGCAGATGGAAATCTGGCCTGAAAGTATTGTTTGGGGTCCATTTACCCATGACTTTTACTGCAGAGGTCAAAAGATTTATGCAGAAGTGAGAGAGCCTTAGGCTTTCTACGATGGATGGTTGAGCATCAAGAAGCCCACGTGACACACGCAACACACGAGTTGTGTCCTCCAGTCATGGAGTGTTCCGTTGCATTTTATTTCTCCATTCGGGTTCACCGAAAATATGGGTAATCAGGCGAGTAGTGGAATAAGCCTTGCAATTCGACTCAGATTGCGAAAATTCTGTACAGGCTGTGTAGATATAGATATGGAAAGGAGGTTTCCTCCCCAAAATAAGTCCACAAAGTGTGCGAGGAAGCTGCTACATGCTGGGACATGGAAAACTGAGTTGCATTGAGGGGCAAACAAAGACAAAGCCGCTGGATCAATCAAGGGCGGTGCCTGTCTCCACTCTCAGATCGGCCTACACCCATCAAAGCACGTGCAGGGACCCTCACTCCCCCCAAATAAGGAAGGCTGCCAATATGCCGACCACTACAAATCCACCATTTGTTGGAATGTGCTGGAATGTGCGAGCACCGGAGCTCGGCTAACCGTGGGAAATTGATCAGTAAGCAGGTTCGGGGACAGATCGGGACTAATCAGCAGGTTTCCGTAGTATAAAAGCAGACCATAATATTGTACTTACCTATCCGTTTGTAACCTTCCTACTTGGCTATCACCTCTTGTCCAGTAATGACCCCTTAATTCCTACACCATTCTCACATATTCGTCCCTCGGGCCATCAGGAAAACTGACTGAAGCTGGATAGTGCTGGATGGTGCAGCAGTGCTGCATAGTACCATAGTACCCATAGCTGCATCCCCTCTACCAGCTAGTGTCAAATCCTCACGGTGCAAAGGGACCACGTCTGGAAAATTGGTCAGAGTGTGCGCAGCAAGGACAGCGGGACACTTGCATTGGCTTCTGGACTGCGGATTTTACACCATACCATAAGGGAGGGCGATGACATACCTGTGAATATGGTTCGGCTCGTGCGAGCCTGGCATTACGACAGAAGGAGACACTTACATACATGTTCAGCAAACTTCCCATCTTGTGTTCGAACATGCTCACTATATCAGTGGGTTCATGAAGCTCAATGCACTGATGTTGGTGGAAGACAGAGGGAAGTGAGTGACAGCCAGTGAAATGGGGAGGACAGTGGGCGTGAACCATATACTGTACCAATCTGTATGACTGAAACGTAACATGTCACGGCAGACTCATTTTGTTTCAGTTTTCAGGCTCTGTAATGCATAACGAGGCCATTGTTTCACCAAATTTACTGTTACATTCCCCAAAATTGCTAAAAATACCTAAAAAAATAACTTTTCGTCTCAGTAGTAACCTTTAGTAACATGTAACAGCGGGGTCGTTTCTCATTTCACTGCGGTCGTTTCAGTCACAGTCCAAAAGATGTTTCAGTCATACAGACTGGTACAGTAGAGGGGGAGGGAAAGGGCGACTACATGTGGATAAGGATGGCATGCGAAAGAGAAAGATACAGGAGATGTACCAAGTTGCCATGTTCAACCACTCAGCACCACCGTTTCGTTTGTTTCGCTCCAGGTTCGTGGAACAACATAAATTGTTTAATGTCAAAGCCGCCATGCCCTGAGATGAAGCTGTGAAGGGCTGCTTATGTATGAAGAGAAAATGAGGGACTTGCCAAGAGGGAAGAGCCACCGGCCTGGACGAGGTCAGGACGATTTTGTAAGGAGATGGATCCGGTGTGGGAGCAGCATGAGGAAGAGGGATAAAACAGTGGGTCACCGAAGTCGAAGGAGGACACTAGCACGAAGGGGTCATTGGCGGAAGGTGGCGGTAGGCAACCAACCAGTGTTTGGTGTAGCTTGCTCACACTGCCACCTCAAATGTGCACCTCGTGTCTTGTCAGTCACCCATTGGTCACCCAACTCAGTCTACCTGGCCACGTTATCAGGCTCACCTTTCATGACAGGCAGAACCAACAAACAGTACAGTTGACTCCCTCTTAACCCATATCCCTCATAACCTATAACCCATACTTTTTCCAGTCCACCACCTCTGTTCCTAGATAAAATAGTAGCAAAACCCATAACATTCTAATACTCCATAATCCATACCCATATATTCCTTAAGATTTTTGAGTTTTTGGTAGTCATCCTGCATAGAAATAGCATGGGACTTGTTCGACCATCATTATTGGATGGTGATTTGGGCTGATACACCTTCTTACCCCCACACTTATGCTCAATGAGACTTGATACCCTTCTCAAAGTGTTGATTTGGTTGAAGAAACTTAGAAACTTCAAAAAAGCAGCCGGTTGAGCTTACACAATGTTGCAGGATTAACGACAAGACACATCTGATTTTTGTTTGTACATGGTTATCTAAAATCTTTCGACAATTGTTTCTTGCCCTCCCTTGGAACCCATACTTTCAGTGTCCACCAGGGACTATGGGTTAAGAGGGAGTTGACTGTATATCATAGGGTGTCAATCTTATTACTGCCTCATGCCGTAGAAAGTAGATAACCTTAGCTGCGGCTTGGCTGAACAACTGTTAGCTTCATTGTATTGAGGATGGTGAACACAGACTATTTGTATCACAATTTAATGGGTCAACAGTCAAAGTTGGTACCGGTGCTGGTCATAGCAGCTAGTGCAAGTAAGCCTTGCAGTTACATAGTGTTCACTACGAGGCAACATAGTGCTTCACAGCACTGCATAGTGCTCGGTATGCTGCCTCATAGTGCTGTCCAGCACTATGAGCCACTATGAGCCACTCTGAACCCTATGGCACTATGGCTGCACTATGGCTCGGCTATTCCTGATGGGGAATGTTCAGTTGAGATGTGAGAGATTATTCATGGCCTCCTAATGTCAATGTAGCCAGCCTCCTAAATAATTTATTTTTGTTCTTTTTCTGAGTGTCATCCCATCCTAAATGACTCATGCCACGCGATTTGATGGGTGTCTGATCGCTGTGGTCCACGGAAATAGTGAATTTCACTCCACTTTTCGCATATTTATTGGGAGAATTTCACAGTTAAACTGAGTGAATTTCACAGTAAAAAAGGGAATTTCATGATAAAATGTGGTGAAAATTTTCACTTACAAAACATTGCTGACAAGAATCTATGGGTTTTGTGCCCTTAATGGTCCTCAAGTGGCACATCTGACGAAGTTCAATGGTATGAGAGATTGTTACTGACTACAGAACATTTTATATTACAACAACTAATTTAATTAGAAATAAAGTGTTTAAGAAGGACCCTTGATTATCTCTTTGTAGGTTGAATACCGATTTCGTTGTTTTGAAAATTTTGTCCGAACTTTTCTTCCAGTCCGACCCTCAAATTTTGTCCGAATTCTGCCTCCAGCAAGATCTTGGCTCGAAATTTGTCCGAACCTTGCTTCTGACCTCACATTTCCCGGAAAAATGGTTGTAGGCCTCTACAAATCACCGAACAATAGGGGCAGTCAGAGTAAAGGATTATGGAGGGATTATGCATGAGGATTATGGAAGGATTATGGAATTATTAAAGCGTGGGAGAATCCCTTTAAATCCATAATCCTCCATAATCGCAGAATCGCCTCCCGAGGCGATTCAAAAAGGATTATGAGGGATTATGGATTAAGCCTCCCCCCATTTCTAAGGCTCAATACGATCTTTCTATGACTCCTTACAAATCACAATTTTAATTCGCTCATGCCACTCCTCTTCCGCCGGCACCCAGGCAGCGAAGTCAACAGCCAAAGCCAACAAGTGCTCCCTGGAATTTTCGCACCAAATCCGCCGGGCTGTTGTACGTTGCCGTAAGAATGCGCGGTGCTGCCGGCCTTCTTTGTTTCGCACATATACCTTGATGAGGGCCTCAGTACGGCCTGTGCGAGTGGCTCGAGTGGCTATGCAGTGCATGTCGGGATCATAGTAATGAATTAATTAGCCTATAATCCAAAGCATAATCCAAATCCGTGTGGGGGCGGTCAAAATTGAGTGTGATTATGGAGGGATTATGAGGGATTATGGACCATAAAAAATTCAATAATCCTGTCATAATCCTTTCATAATCCTTGTCATAATCCACCATAATCCTTCTACTCTGACTGCCCCTAATTCTCCGTGCACGAATCGGAACCCATAGGCCCCTTTCTGCCACCCGTTGTTCAAGAAAAATTATCTGTGCACTCCGACTCGTAAGTAGACGGCTCTGGAAGTCTTTCACTGCTTTGTTGTGCTTCAGAGTGTATTGGACAGCAAACTGGACTGCTCACATTGATGCATGACGTACCCCAAGAGTCCGGGAAGATTGCATCATAAATTGGAATGGGAAAAACCCCAAAAGAGGATCGAACAGAGGCAACAAAAGTGATAAAGACGAGATGAACAGCAACCTTAAGCATTCCGCAAAAATAGCCTGAGACCCCATATCCGCTAGGGCGACCATCTCGACTCCTGTCCGAACTTTACTCCAATTTGTCGCAAAGTTTCGCCGTTGTCTTTCCATTGTGAGCCTGATTTGTCCGAACTTTCATCTGACCTCGACCCAGGATCTATAAAATTTTGTCCGAACCAGATATTCGACCTACAAAGGATAATCAAGGGTCCTGTTTAAGACGAGCATCGAACACATGACCTCACGAAGACGGACAAAATTTAGCTCTATAAGATAGAACCACCATACTAAAGCAGCCATACATAGGGATGGAAATTCAAGCGTGTCATGGACTAGTTGATTTCCTGTGTTCTTTTATCTGTATACCAACTGCTGACTCATCTTCATAAGACACTATGTGTAGCTATTCTGGTGTAATATTCACGCATGAGATATTCAAATAACTACGAGTCTGAGGGCGGTAGATGAAATGGTCATTTTTGGTCATTAATCTAAAAATAGACCCTGAACCAAAGCTGTAGAGCATGATGAGAGCTATTGGACTTGTCTAAGGTCACTTTTCAAGAGACGGCCTCGTTGGGCTGCAAATTCCAAAATATTTTCCCAGAGCCGGCGGTTTTCAAACTTTCAACCCCATCATTTGCTCGCAATGCTCCAGGCCAGCATCAGAAAAACTAATTATCATCATTGGTACCAAGATATATTCGGCAAAGGTTACCGTACACCATAGTTTAGATTTTTCCTGATGTGGTGAATTTCACGTTAGAACACAGTGAAAACTAATTTCACCCCAAAACGTCGTGAAACGAGATTTTCACTCCATACCGTGAAAATTTGGATTCACTCCAAAACCCCGTGAACGGTGAATTTCACTTTGTTGTACCGTGAATTTCACCCTTGCCATTTTTCACAGTGGATCCACTCTTGAACAGCACAGTATCGTGCCAAACAGATAGTACGGACCTCGTTCTTGATCACATGAGGCAAAATAAAGGTCCAAAGACCAGAAATGAGCTGGATGCTCGACCATTGTTGTGGATGCAGGTTGTTTTTTTTCATCGGGGTTCTCGTTCTCTTCATTCATGCAGCTGGCTGGAGTGGCTCTTTGCAGAGGCTCTCAGGACTGCTGCGTGGCTAGTTTGCCAGGGCAGAGTTCGCTGGGCATGCTAACGGCGCTTTCGGCACTTGTGAAGATGATGGTAGGAAAGGAACTGAAGTCGGAAAGGAGTGGGGACGACGTTACTAGCCCCTGGATAAATGGGTACATGAATTGGCCGCGGGATTAGATAATGTGTTTCAGGTTCATTTTCTTTCTGGTTGAGATTCGAGCTGAATAATGTATTTAGCCGATCAGTACTATTTGCATTCCAGTTAGTAGAATAGTACATGGTAGGTTAGTAAATCAGTATGTGGATTGCTAGTACTTGGATGAATGACGAGTAGGGGTCATCGTGACGAATGGTCGTAAAATGGGGCAATATGAAAGAAATCCGAGGCCAAGCGGACATCACTTGTGTTGCCTGAAGACGCGCTTCAAAAGGCGCCAGATGGAGTTTTTCCTCGTCCGGACGGGAACTTCCTGACTGCGCGGCTTTGCTGGTGGGATAGAAGGCCTCCTCGCGAACCGGCCATAAAACGTCTGCTCCAGCCAGTCCTCGGGAATCGGCATCGTATCGCTGCCAGTCAGGCCCCACGCTGCGGTACGCGGGAGGTGCACGAAGACGAGCCAGGCCTTGACGTCCGCGGGCACAGTCTGAGGTAAGTCCTCCGCACGGAACTCCGCTGTCGACTCGACCCGTTCGAGCCGCGGACACACCGTCGTCAAAAACGCGACAAAATCCGCGTTCGCGTCCCCCATCGAACCGACAGTGCCACGGCAGATCCCAGCGGGACGGCGGGGGGAAGAACGTGCCGCGTGGTGCGTCCAGCAGGAGCGCGGGGGGCGGAGAAGTGTAGGCGACGGTGACGTGCAGTGCGATGAGCGAGAGCGGGTAGTGCTCGTTCATACCAACATGATACTGTATTCTCGCGAGCGTGTTCCACCCGCCATAGGTCGCGGTGCAATCAACGAGGACAAAATGAAGGGCGGTGATATGGGTTGTGAAGTCCCAAATGACGGTGGCGATGCTCTTCATAGCGTGGCGTTGAGATCTGTAGCGAGCGACACCGGGGAGGAGCTCATCACGGTGCGAGTCGGTAGTGGCGTACTCGACAAGTTCTGTGCATTGGGAGGCGTACTCCCCCTCAAAGCTGTGGTACACAGAGATGGTGAGAGAACGGCAGGTTTGGGCGAGGTGCTGAGGGACGTCCGTGATCCCAGCAAGTTCACATATGAAAGATGGGTTATTAGAGCGGCAGATGTGGGTGATATATCCAATGTGGGCGTAGGAGGTGATCCAGAGGTCTCGGAAAACGACAGAGATAACAATTTGTAGCCAGTCGTGGCTGACGAGCATCCACTGCGCCATGGAGTAGGCATGTCGGTGACTGCTGGTCGACAGATAGCCCCAGGCGTGGTAGATAATGAGCTCGACCAGCTCAGGAGGTAACATGAACGATGGCCGTCGACTCATGCACATCAAGACTGCATTATGTAACGATCAAGACTTTGATCCCCGGGTCGTGTCTTGCTTCTGATGCCCCCCAAGGGGAGCCCGGCATTTGAGAAAGCGCACTGGGGTCGGTTTTGCTTTTTCGCCCAGGGCTGGCGAACTAACTAACTACGTAAGCATTCCCACGGTCTATATATGGCAATATTCCGCGTGACTTCTTCACGTAGTTTGCGCCGTGGCCGTACGGCTCACCGTACTTCCCCAACCTGCCCTGCGAGGGTTCGTATACTGAATGCATGAATATGTGATTGCCTCTAGTTACGATTTAATATTCAGTTCCTCTATATACATTCAACCAGCTCCAATGCCGACCACGTTTGATAGCCCGCGAAGAACCGGCTGAGGAACCGCAGGATTCACAGGTCCACCCAACGATAGCCACCTGCAAATTAACACAAGATAGATGGCACTACATCCCTATCAGTTGTCAAGCATCTTTCGACAAATATGAGTACATATCCATTTTGCTTCGCATCCAGCCCTGTTGAATTGAATCGGCGCTGATGAGATCAATGTTACTGCCAAACAGGGGACGGCCGACTGCCGCATTGGGACTCAGACACTGATCTCACAATGGAAAAGCCCCGGCAACGCCCCAGAAACACGGAAAACATCGGCAACATCGTCTGGGATCTCCATAGGGCTCGTGAAATTAAAAATATCCAGTAGACTTTTTTTTTTTCCTGGTCCTCGGTCGGACTAACTAACCGGCCCTAGGTGGCCGGTTTGAATGCCGGGCTCCCCTTGATGCCCCCTATAATTTTTCTCTACACCAGACAGTCATGAGCAGGAACCAGGTATCATTTTACTGGGTCGCCCAACGTGCCGGAGCTCATATCGCCCAACTAGAATCCCTCGCCCAGCGCCCGCCCGACGGCCCAGTGCGAGACACTGGCGAAATCCGTCGTAGTGACTCGTAGAGGCCATCCGAGAGGAGAACGGCGCCAGGGGACATCCGCTCGGCATGCTCGCTGTACGTGAAGTGTCAAGTTGTCCATCGGGATTCGATGTGCTTACCCACGGCGTGTGCGACAGGCTAGTGGACCGGTAATCGCCGCCGTAACCCAAACAATCTGGCGTTCGCTGCCAGTGATAGACGTGATCATTGCCCAATCAACCCTTGCGAAGGCGAGTCTCGCTTGACCTTCCTTTCCTTTGCGTCCTAAAAGTGCATTGATTGGCAAGAAAATTGTCGCCAAAAGCAACGCCTCCAAACTCTCATAGAGGCGGCCGAGGCGGCCTTGACATCAATATCTCTGGCTGAGCTGGGTTTTGGTTCCGTCTTTTTCCTGGAAGAATTACGAAAGTATGTACGCTCATAAACTTCGTTCGCCAGTTATATTCTGACATCCCTTTTGCTAAGGGAACTCATTTCAGCGAAGGAGAGCTTCGAAAGACTGGAGAGCAGTGGCTGGGGGCCGCACGCTTCGAAAGAGCTGCTTTCCTCTATCCGTCACACCATCGGTGGGACAATGGCGATAGTCGAGGTATTTTTATACACAGCATAGTTGCTGAGATTTTAACGTCAGCCCCGGATATCCTAGATCGTTACCGTTTTGTCTGTACTCGGCGAGCCCAAAGACCCGGCCCCCATGCTAGTGGGCAGAGAAACTCAGCACATTGAGGAAACTCTGCGCGGCATCCAGGCCGCCTCGCAGCCGCTAGACGCTCATTCCCACGAGTGCCCGGCGACTCCAGAAACCCTCACAGAAGTCTTGGTTGGCGCCTTCGCCGACGTATACGAGGATTTAGCGAAGGTATGCACATCACTCCTGTTGCATAACTCACGGCTCAATTTACGACAAGCAGAGAGACACTATCCAACAACTGGCAATTGCCCGGAGTGTCGTGGAGGCCACCGTGGGCCCTCAGCTGAAGGCGTCCCTCTTCGGGGCAAGAATAACAGCCGAAATCCTTCAAGACATGGCCAACCTGAAAGTGGGTCGTTGGAACTCGTGAGAGAGGAGTGTGTTCAACTCATCACATCCAACAGTGTCTGGAGAGGGCTCTATGCATACGCGTAGAGTTGGTCGCCCACCTTGAACGGATCCTCAAGATTTACGGCAAGAACAACCCCCTCGCAGCGTCGCTCAAGCCGTAGGTATTATTCCATTATGCAGGGGCTGTCTTTTGATACCGTCCTTCCAGGGAGATTGAAAAGACTCTCAGCAGTCTCCTGGAGCTCCAGGCCGATCTTTCATATGATACAATAGGAACCGCCATGAAGGAGTTCAAAGAACTTGAACAAGACTTCAAAAATAGTTGCGACGGAATTCTACATGTAGTGTTTTGTTGCATACGCCTCTACTAACGCTAACCAAGTTAAACAGCTTCCCTTTCTCCTGAAACTCTCGCGACCGGCACCGGCGCTGAATCCCACTGAGAGTCGAATGGGAAAGATGGTCAAGGAAGGAATTCGGGTGTTCTCCCGGAAAAAGAAAAATACGGGTGAAGGTTCCCCAATAATTTAATGTACATATCCTTGGACGGTGATGATTTAAATGGTTCGGTGAGGGTCTGCCTTAGTTACAGTGCTCTGTACCTATGAAATTGTTCGCTCTAGAAACATCACGCACAGTATATCTGCGACTAGAACACATCTCCCCGTGTCACGACTCGGATCTATCGGTCAGAAGTGGCTATGGCCATACGCAATGAGGGCAGATCTGGTCAAGTGTGTGGATCCGCTCCCCGGCTTGTGGCGAGGACCCCTCGCAAGCTAAGTCAAGTAGGTAAAATTACCTCGAGCACTCTTTGAGCGCCCTTCCCTGGCGCCCTCCGCCGGGAATGTTTCCTTTCCTTCCTGCAACAATTGGCACCCCCGCACGTTAAGGAGACGACACAGTTACCAGTTGTTCATGAATTGTGTTGGATCTTTCACCATAATAAACGGCATACACACACATATAACATAGATAACGAACCACAAAAATCACTGAGTAAGTACATCCCAAGAATTAAAAAACAGTAACCAGCGCGAACTCAATCTGAGTCCCAGCCCATATACATCTCATAGCCATCCGACGGCTGCATCCGATGGTATCCACCATCGGCGAACGCATGCTCGCGGAGGGGCGTGTGCTTGAACGGGCATGTTCAGGCGGGGGCGAGACATCCCTGCGCGGTATGGACGAACATGCATTCGACGTCGTATTTGTCCTCCTGGGGGTTCTTTAAGCATTAGGTCTAGGAGGCATCGCGAAGCCACTAGCCTTTACACGCTCAAAAATCGGATTCCATTTCTTGGAGACCATCGCGTGGTAATCGGGTTCATAGTCTTCGTGATCCGGATCGTGTCTGATGAAGGGACTAAGAAAATATGCAATTTCGGCGGAGCAGAACGTACCCGGGACGCGGCTCCTGCGGTCTGACAACGCTCCCTTGGAACAATCAGCATCTCCGAAGAAAAGAAAAGAAGTGTGCGCACCGTAAGCTCCATAATTGGCAGCCATCTGAGAAGAAATTGCAAGGAAATCAGCTGCAATCTGCGAATCGCCGCGCAACACACGCACATCGTAGAAGGACTGCTCCCAGTCCGAAACGACCATCTGCAACAGATTCCCCGGCATTCCAATATTCGGATCGTCCGCCATTGAGTCCTCCATGTCGCAGATCGCCGCAGCGAACCCATCACCGCCGCGAAACTTCCAGAGATCCTTCCCCGTCTCGCCCTGATAGTCCCACAGCGCGTAGTATTTGGTCCCTTCTCTCAGCTCCGCGCCGGAGAGCACCACCCTGCCCGATTCGATCACGTCTCTCTCGTTGGGGTAGTCGGCGTAGCGCGCCTCAAATCGATACCCGCCGTGCAGGAAGGCGCAAACTTTCGGATCGTTTTGGATGCGAGCGCGGTTTTTTCCTCGAGAGTATAAAGTTTGGCTTGTTGCCTTGGCTGGCCGAACATTTTTGGCGTCTAAGCGGTCGAGCTGGTACTAGTGGTAGGAAAAAGAGCCGCCGCGCGTGACTTGACGCGTTCACGCAACGCTGCCAAACAGCAGCACACCGATGTTGAATCTCGATAACTTCGATCAAGAAATTACTGGCAACAAAATACTACAAGATATTATTCGTGAATAATTCAGCTATGAAACCCCGCCAACCATCCTCGCTCAGCAGTTAGCACGGGTGCGCCTTGACCTGCGACGGCGTCTGGAACAGCGTAACCTCCGCCGCGCGCCTGTTCGTCAACCCCGTCAGGACTTTGCCCCCTGCCTTGTTGAACCGGGGGATCTCCTGCGCAGCGACGGTGTTCGGGTCCTCCCCCGCATTCAGCCGCTTCAGCAACGTCGACGACTTCAGCGTCCCGCAGCCGAGGTTGAACGAAAAGGACGACAGCGCGCCGACCTGGTTGTCCGTGAGCGTCACCGCGCTGCTCACCGCGCTGTTGACGCAGGTCACGAACTTCCCCAGGTCGTTCTGCAGGAGCTGGCTCGCGGTGTCCTGGGACAGGGGGAACGCGAAGCCGACTTCCGCGCAGCCCTTGGAGGTGCACTTGTGCCCGAAGCCGACGGTGGGGAGGCCAATCGGGTCGGGCGCGGGGGAGGGAACGAAGCCCTCGAAATGCTTGATGAGGCTGATTGTGGCGTCATTAGCGCCAGGGGCGCCGCAGGTGAGGGCGTCGCTGGCGGCGGGTGTGGCAGCGGGTGTCGCCGCGGGGGCAGCGGATGATGCGGGAGGGGTGGACGCAGCGCTGGACTCGGCGTCGGCGGCGCTGGATGTGGATTCGGAGGCGTCCGTGGTGGTGGTGCTTGAGGAGTCGGCGTCTGTGCCATCTGCGCTGGGGGTGGCGTCCGGAGCGTCGGTAGTGGTGGTGCTGGCGTTGGCGTCCGTTCCATCCGTGCCATCTGCGCTGGGTGTGGCGTCCGGAGCGTCGGTAGTGGTGGTGCTGGCGTTATCATCCGTTCCATCCGCATCTGTGCCATCTGCACTGGGCGTAGCGTCCGGAGCGTCGGTAGTGGTGGTGCTCGCGTCGGTGTCCGCTCCATCATCCGTCCCATCCGCTGCGCTGGGCGTAGCGTCCGGAGCGTCAGTAGTGGTGATACTCGGGTCTGCGTCCGTTCCGTCCGCATCTGTGCCATCCGCGTCAGAGGAATCGAGACCGCTGTCATCTCCAGTGGTATCTGCCGCGTCCGAGTCGGTGTCTGAGCCGTCGTCTGTGCCGTCCGTTGCGGTATCGTCGCCAGACGACCCATCCACGGCGCCGTCGCTCCCGTCCGAGGTATCGACATCCCCGCTTCCATCGTCCGCCGGGTCACCGTCCCCGAAGTCAACATTAGAAGAATCCGTATCGTCTGTGTCGGAGCTGTCTGCCGTGGAATCGTCAACAGCGTCAGAGCCGTCCTGGTCGTCGCCAAAGTCCAACGAATCGTCCGCTGTATCGTCGGGGGCGGAGGTGTCGTCAGAGACATCGCCCGAGTCGTCAGAGAAGTCGCCCGAGTCGTCGGAGAAGTCGCCCGAGTCGTCGGAGGAATCTCCAGAGTCGTCCGAGTCGTCAGAAACATCCCCCGAATCGTCCGAATCGTCGCTGTCGTCCCCGAAATCGTCGTCTTGCCTGGCGTACTTGAAGCCTGCGAGAGCACGTACATTGACAAGGCCTGATCGTTTGGCCAGCGCAAGACCACATAAACCTGAAATCCACAGCCCGTAAGTGATCTGCGGGTTAAGGTCCTGGTGCGAGACGAACCTGTGGCATAGCAGTCGATCGACCGGCTGCACGCATCGGCCCCGCCGACGCAGCCCCGCTCGCTGACGGCCACCGGGGCGCCCCGCACGAGGCTGGCTAGTAGAAGGACGAGAGGAATAGGGAGTAATGCGATCATCGCGAATCTGAACACAAAAGAACGAAAGAAGGGTCTCGTCGAGAGAGAAGGGAAGGCAAAAGAAAAATGGAGGGAGTCAGCGCGCGCGCAGGCCTTTTAACGGTGGCATGGGCATTTGACAATCTGCCAACGGCCACAATTAAACACACATCTGTCGAGCTGCTGTCCCGGGAGCCAGTTCTCGTGGTTCATGTTGACCGTTGACGCGACTGTTGTTGGCCTTATGTTGGCCGTCGAGAGCCGTCGAGTTGGGGCTGTGTGTGATCAACTTTGTCCGTCAGTCAACGTCAAGTCGACATCGGGCGGCGCGATGTACACGACGGGTTTGGTGTTGAAGTCATCTAGTTCCATGGCCACGGCGCCCATTAAACTGCTTCTCTGTCGCGAATGGATAAGTATGTCTATTTTTGGACTCGGAGAGTCGCCTGCGGCCACTGTTGCCGGAGTTGTGCCGAGGCTCAGAATGGTAGGGTTAGGTATCCTTCGGTGTCAAGGCGATATGCAGGATCCGGTCTTCTTCAAAAGCCACGAACAGCAGGATGTAGTAAGAATCTGAGGAGAAAGAGCCAAGAGGTGCTTGATCGGAAAATCTTGTCCTCTGATGTGGCCACGCGAGCGAGAGATTTGTAATATCCGATCATCTCGCGCCGATTCGGCATCGGTCGGCGTCTCGGCGTGCCGACATAAAAAAAGGAATTCTGCGCACACTCAGAGTCAGAACCCTCGACTCAAATACTCTTTCTTATGTTGCAAAATATATGATTAGTACGTGTATAAAATATTATGTGAATACATCTGCCCCGGAAGTTGTACGTGGCTCGGAAATCGTGCTCGGACCTTGAAACCTACTGTCAAGACGCGACGACCATCTGCGCCGGGAGGGGATATTTTGAGGACGCGCGTCGACGTTGGACGCGACGCGCTAGGCGGACACGGTAAGCGGTGGAAGACAAGTTGATGCAGAATTGCCGCAGTGATCGCCTCCAACCTGCCGGCGTTGCCAGCACCAAACACTCCTTATTTGGGGGGGGGGGGGGTCGTGGGAACGTAGGACAGGATCTTCCGAACAAGCACCTCTCGGAAAGAGCCGCGAATTGTGACGGCACGCTTGCCAGTCGAAGGGTCGGCAATCACTTCTTGATTCGCCATCAACACATCTCACTGCCAAACTTGAAGCCACCCAAAAGCCACCACCATCGCCGAATCCAATTGGTCGAATCTGGGGAAGGGAGGACTGTGCGACAGAGGTGAGCTCGTTTCAAACATCCCTAAACGAGTACATAATAATCATCCGCTAAAGTCGTTTTAGGATACCGCGTACACCGCGGATCGAATCAGTGGAGGTTTCGTACTACAATGCCATTGGGGGAGTCAAAAAGGTGGATGGATGCCTTGAATGCCTGACAGATTAGCTCAAACTTGTTTGATGTTCAGTCGCATCCTCATGCCCGTCACCGAGCTCCAAGCGCGCCTCGAAAAGGTCTCGTCGGACATCGAACGACAAAAGGACGTGCTACAAAAGCTGGAGTGGAGTAAATGTGCTCTCCAGCGCCAGCTCAACGCCGTCCGCGACCCAGTCTCGCGACTACCACTCGAAATATCCAGCGATATTTTCATACGCTGCCTTCCCGCCCGGCCGCAGCCCGGGGCTCGCGATATCCCCATGTTCTTCTTCAATATCTGCCACGCTTGGATGGCTATCGCCATCTCAACCCCTGCCCTTTGGGCGGCTATCCACATCGATTTCCCGCGCGCGGAAGGCTTCAGTGAAGGCTTGGGAACCTGGCTGAGCCGCGCGTGCAATCTCCCCTTGTCCATGTCCCTTCGCGGAACCTTCGACGACGGCGTCGCCACAGTCGTTCGGCAGCACGCCGAGAAACTCAGAAGCCTTGAAGTATATGCGTCAGACCGACACGGTGTCGCCTTCCTCCAACACATAGAGTCGCTTCCGTCTCTTGAGACGCTCACTCTCGCTACTCTGCTCGAAGATGGTCAGAGGTCTTTCCAATTCACTCCTCATGAAACGGTCGAAATTTTGCGTCGTGCTCCGAATCTTGTGGAGTGCATTTTCGATGAATTCAACATTGGTTTCGAGCCGGAGTCAGACGAGCCTTCGACGGTTCTTCCAGCCCTTCGCCACCTAAAGTTCCGACGCACTTCCGACGGGATTCTACGATATCTTACTCTCCCATCCTTGGAAACTCTTCGTCTTAGTCATTTTCGTGATCATTTTGGCCCCTTTTGGAAGCGATCATCACCGTCCCTCCAGAAACTTACCCTCACTACATGGAACACCTTTCCTCCACACACCCTTGAAGCTCTTCGCCTTATGACAACCGTCCGCCATTTCGAGTGGGATGAACCGCATATAATTTACCTACGCCCATTTTTTGAGGCGCTGGCCGATTCCCCGTCCCTACTCCCCAATCTCCAAGCTATCGATATAAAGCTGGAGCAGCGCAACCAACCAGACGACGCGTCTTATAAGGCCGCCTCCCGCGCTCTATCACTCCGACGTGCGCAGATCGTCTGCGTCGAGCTGATAGGTGTGCTTGACCGGCCTCAAATGCGTATACTTGCAGCGTTCCGCCGACTGGAAGCAGATGGGATGAAAATCCACATCGGACCTAAAAACCAGAATTTTATCTGACACTTACTCGACGTCATCTTGGATTGTTCCGTATCGTCAGTACATTAATTCCAGCCGCCAACTTCACCACCACCCTTCACGATGCAACAAGCCTGGCGACGCCTTCGGCGCGTCTGAACCCGTTATATCTTCCACATATTTCTCCACCAGAGCGCGCAGCACATACCTGGCCAGTTCGCGACCGGACTTCCCGGGCCCTTGCCTCTACACTTCGTCTCTCCCTCAACCGGCGCCCTTCCTTCGTCCTTAAACCCCCACGCTATACCATCCACGTCATTCTCCGCCAGGGCGCGCAGCGCATACCGGGCCAGTTCACGGCCGGACTCCCCGGGCCCTCGCTCTACACTTCATCTCTGCCTCGGTTCAACCGGCGCCCCTCCTGTCGTCCATAAACCCCGGACGCCGCCGCTCTCGTGTCCGCGCCTGTCACCTTGAGAACCCCCCAGTCTGCCCTTATCCTCGCGTCCCGACAATCTCAGGCGCGTCACTCACATCCACGCCACGCCCGCCTAGCGTTTCAGTTTTTTTTTGGTTTTTCTTCATCCTTATGCGTGGGCGCAGAGTTGGGTTCCTTCTGGCTCGCTGCTCACTGCTTGCACGAAAATCTGAACCCTTGAATTATCAAGATCCGATTGATTCATTCTCCCTATTACATTACGACTAAGGCTACGAATGAGTCCGTTGTCTGTGCATTACTACTCCCCAAAGCGAACGAAACCTTCTACCGAAACCCAACGTCCTTCGAAAACACCTTCCCTATCGTAATCGTCGTCTTCTCAATCAAGTTCACCCGATTCCCGAACGGATCCACCAGCGTAACCGCCCGATAGTCCTCCTCCTCCCTCGGCTCCTTATCCAATATCTTGATCCCCATCGTCTTCGCCTTCTCGTACACGGTGTCCCAATCGTCCGTCTCCACCTGCACGAACGTGTGGTCGCCCGCCTGGTTCCCCACCGCGGCGCGGTCCCGCTGCGATTTGGCCTCGATGAAGCGCAGCGAGCACATGGGCGTGAACTCGGTGAGGTTGGGGGGCTGGCGATGACGAGGCGCTGGCCGCCGACCTCCTCGTCGCAGCGGATGTTGAAGCAGAGGACGCCGACGTAGAATGAGAGCGCTTCGGGGATGGTGCGGCACATGACGGTGACCATCGAGAGGGTGTCGGAGCGGATGAGAGGGGCGGACGACATGGTAAAATATGAAGGCGCGGCGGCGAGTTATTGTGAGTAGCGGCAGCAGTCAGCGAGGGGGTCAGGCAAAATTTATGGGCCTCGCGCACGTCTGCTTACTTGTTCTTATGCCGCCCCAAGTTGGCCCCAATGACGTCGGTATGTTGGCGCAGATCCTTTACGAGAACCATTCCGCAGCGTCATTTGTGAAGTATGTGGGGACGCAGATAACAGGGAGCTCCTTGAATTATTTCGGGGTTGCGATACATGGCTTGCCGCCGGCGAGCCATCGGCCTGGCGAATACCTAGGCAATTCTAAAAATAACTACTTCCAACCTCGGAACAAAATCAAACCAAAATGATCCGAGATATCGGAGTTTCAATATCGTTCACACCGTCTTTTGCTCAGCAATACCGGAGCCAAGGCACTGACTCCTTGGTCTTCCCTGATCCTTTCAGCGATAATTCCGGCGTACTTCCCCCTCCGATTTTCGACTTCAAATTCGGACTCCTTCCTATCGTTTTACCAAGTTTAGTTTTTATCACTGCTCGCCATCTGCTACTACTAGTAATTCAGAGATGCCTTGGAAATAACCTCAATCAGAGGAACTTGGCTTTTCTGTCTTCGAGATACCCAGTAACCCAACTGAGGGCCCTAGGTCCGATCAGCCTTGGGTCATCGAGGGGTTTAAAAAGGATCCTAATCCGCCTTTTGAAAGCGCCCCTCTTGGACAAATACTGTCGGTACATTGTCACAATTTCTGAGCGTCGATGATGATAATCCACGGTGTGTTCAATACACGGTCTGTGAACTCAACTAATATCTATTCAGTAATACCCACGCGCTATGCTAGCCTCTTTTTTGTTGTGGATGCGAAGTGGAGTGTGCTTCGGGTGGATTCTCTCTAACGTGGGCGACAGAAGGTTGAACTCGTTTGCATTCTGTTATCCTTACAGGACATTCAAACCTGCAGAGAGGAAACCGGATGTCCACTCGAATTGATTTCAGCATCAGCCAGTGCAGTTCATCGTACCACAGTCCAATCATATCTCTCTCCTACTCCGTTACGACCAGTATCACCGGTTTGCCGGCAGCCTCGTTCCCGCCTTGCTTTAGGACGGCCACCAACGCGTCCGGTTCGTTCTCCAGACCCATAGTAATATGCTCTTTTGCGGTGATCTTTCCCTCGGCGACACGGCCCGGCATCTCAGCGTAGAACCGAGAAGCCTCGGGCGAGGTCGGGAACGAGGAACCCTTCGATTCTCAGACGTTTCTTGATTCCGTATCGTGCCTCCAGCGCGACAGTGTACTCGGATATCGAACCACACATCTGAACGTATGTGAGTATATATATAAACGCAAAAGACTCGAGAACTTACAATGAGGCATGCGTGCAGCCGCAAGTACTCGATGGCTCCTTCCACGATCTCGCCGCCGACATTGTCCCAGTACAAATCCTGGGGGAACAGGTTTCAGGGCCAGCGCAGCGAGAAAAAAATCAGTATTACCAAAGGGCCGCCGTGCTATTTCAGGATATCAACCACGCGTGTATGTAGTGCTATAGTTGAAAGCGATATCCGCTCCCAGAGAGCGCATATACTCCACCTTGACATCCGCGCCGGCCGAAGCAATGACTTTCAACCTGAATGCATGCTGGTTTAATCAGTTACATAAATTCAAAGACTTCGACATACGCCTTTGCCTTGGCCGGTTGAATGACAGCACTGCAAAGTAGTGCGCTTAGCGCATCGCAGCAGCGCTTATAAAGTAGCAATGAACATTGCAATTAGTGGAGAGTCAGTGGCGGATGGGAGGTTTAATCTACCGCTTTCGCATCGGCACACCCCTCGAATCCACAAAATCACTGTGTTCCGGCCGCTCCTACACTCGAAGGTTCTAGCAGCTGCTGCTAGCTGAGTGTAGGGGACTACACACGCCCTGTGTAGGATGACTACACACAGCTAGTCTAATATCTTCGAAGGTTCTAGCAGCTGTGCCGTAGGTCTGTGTAGTTTCCCTAAGCACACCTTGTTGTAGATCAGCGTAGGTGTGCCTAGAAGTCATAGCCTCACCTGCACTTGGCTACACTGATCTACACTTGAGTCTAAGCACATACTAACTGCCTTGATTCTATCCTTCGGATTGTTTCGCGGTGTATTCACTGTAGGGGTCATATTTCCGCCGTTCCGTGGAGCGCATTAATGCTATTTTAAGAGCATCAGCTTTAAGCTTTGTTTCGCGCTCGCTCTCATACATACTTTCCCAGAGAATTTGATTAGCCCCTCGGCCCGTCCCAGACCAACGCAGGCCACGACGCGGTTAGCACAAATCTTCATGCTGACTGGATCTAATTTTTAGAGAACAGATTGAAAGATGACCAAGTAGCCTGCCAAACCTATATCGCAGACATGAGCAGCTCGCCAGTCGTCAGCGGCACCAAGGGGTTTAATGTTGATGCTGGTTGAGTTTAATGTCCGCCAGGAGGAATTGTAGCATCGATTCAGGATTAAACCGAATATGTCCAGGTGAGTCCAGGTTAACGTAGGTCGCTACACAGACCTAGTCCTGTGGTTACCACGCCATCATAGTAGGGTGCCAGGCTTATTATATAAGCATCCGTTTTGGGAAGTCACGTGGGACCCCCCTGGACGCGACTTCACGCGCCGGACGCGATGAAGGCCCATTAACCTGTCCAATGTGGCTCAGAACCAATGGATATGCCCAAAATCGTAGTGAAAATACACCGCTTTCTCTAATTTCCGGAAGAATGACACGTAAGAGGTCGAACTAGGGCGCCCTAGGGGCTCTAGCTGAGGATTTCTAGCGAGATGTCAATAGTACTCAGGGAAAAAGGATCGGGGGATCGGAACAGTGCTGGCGACTATCCGAAGTCAAAAACCTTCAAAATTCGCGTCGAATAGCACAGGACAAGTCAAGGTCGCGTGAATAAATGAGTTGTGTGGTCGTGCATCATCCATCATTACATAATAAGATGGGCAGCCGCTTATTTGACGCGGTAACTAACAGACTACAACGAGCGAGGAACAAGCGTGTTTACGTTGTAGCGTCTGTCTAGAGAGACTAACACAGACCTACACATACCTGCACTGACCTGCATGGACCTAAAATTACCTACAATTACCTACACAGACCTACCCTGATCTAAAAACAATGTGTGTAGTGCGACTATACATCAGCCATTTAACAATCAGCTGGGAGCTTGTTTGGCCTTGTAACCTTGTGACAAGCTCACAAGGTCAAACGAGGTCAAATCGGAAGAAAAATATGACCTTGTTTGACCTTGTACAAGCTCACAAGCTGAATGTCAAAAGTCTGATGTACACAGCTCTGTGTGTAGGTCTGTGTAGGTCTGTGTAGGAATCCTACACACAGGTTAGATGTAGGACCTTAGGGAACACAGTGAATGCTGTGAGGCCAGGGGTGCCGAGGGCGGTTAAATAAAGGCTCCAAGGGAAAGCCCCCTTCGGGTCTGGAACCACCTGTAAAGACAGTGCATCGACATTGTAGGTGTAATCCGGAACCTCTTCCACGTTGTACTTCGCCCTGCCTGCAATATTGTCTTCAGCTCTGCGTAGCTTGTGGAAGTATTCAGTCTCGCCTTCAACATAAGGCTGAACGGTATACGCTTCCCATCGGGTAAGACCGTAAAGGTGGTCCTAAATTTCGGGATCAGAATAGGTGGTTGCCAATGGAGGACATAAGACCGACTCCGGGGTTTATTCCTGTGTTCAAGATAGAACATTAGGAATAAAATAACGGGAGAATCGACTGGCCTTCTTTCTCGGACCTTAACACAACGACAAGGCCGAAACTCACCAGCCTATGAAATACAGTTTAGCAAGAAACCGAAGACTCAATTCCACGGACTCACGGCTCTTCCACAACTGCGTGAGTGGAGTAACTATGAACGGATAGATCGCGCATCCGTTCGCGCATGAAAGGCTCCGGGCTGTAAGAATGACCTGAGATCTCCGAGTCGAATCACAAACAATGGGGATTCTGACCTTAACATCAGAGTCTTCGTTAGAAATCCGCCGTTCAGCGGGACATCGGCCAGATCGATTGAATGCGAAAAAGGCTCGAACACAATGTGTTCTCCGACCACTAGCATTCCACCAGAACCAGGCCGCTTTACAAACATGACGAGAGGATTTTCGGTGAGCATGGTTGGGGAGGAAAAATGGGTGCCCCGGCTCATGGGCCAGACTTCGAATTATATTATCAGACTGTGATAGTGCTCCAACTTGGTGATCATGAGATGCACAATGCCACGATGGGCGGCGTGCGTGTACCCACGGTTCGATGAACGTAGATTAGGAAAAAAGCCCAGAAGGCAGCCAGAACTGGCGTATCTTTGTCAACCAGGGAAACTGCCCCAGATACAGTCGTAAATATAGGAAGCGAAACGGTTAGACAGTGCAGCAGATTGTGAGCTCAAATGTAGGTCGATCGATTCCGATGTTGTTATAAATCTGGCCTATGGAATCCGGGCTACATGCCAGCACAAGAGACCATGAGATTTGGTGTCGTTTTGGGGGAGAACGAGGGACATCTTTCCGAGAGGCCAAATTTGGCCAAATAACGTGATAGCGAAACACTACGAAGCAGCTCCAATTGCCTGAATCTTTGGGATTTGAAGACTTGAGACCATGTCTGTCATAATCCTAGGACCTGAAAACACCCTGTTGATACCCTGTATCATTTTTCCAGCCTGCGAGGACGACCAACCACGGGCCCAGTAAAATATGCCAAATAGATGGTGCAGGCGGAGTCGCGCCGTGTGGTCGCAATATGACCGTTTCTCTCAATTTCTTTGACCTACGGGGGTTTCTGCATGAGGAGAATGGTCTCCCAAAAATTGCTGCCTCTCCGAGCTCTCTAAGGTAGCAAACAACCTAGTGGTTCTCTATCACGTTGCGTTTCGTTTCCTAGTTTACGACTGTACATTTTAAAAATCAATTCGAGGCACAATCATAGAATTTCACCGGTGAGACCTTCCAGGTCTTTGCGCAGTCGAGAAATTTCAGTGCGGGATGGTACATCAGAAGGGGAAATCAACCGTCGGCACGTGAGATGTATTTTCGAAAAAGGACACACCTGCCCACAGCGATGGTTGGACCACTTGATATCGGGGCCCGGCCGCGGCTCTCTCTGGATTTCGGAATTTCTGCTAAGAGTGAGAATAGAAACTGTTGTGATCAATTTCATGATTACTGGTTTCTTTGTTGGCAGTGGTTGCCGAATTCATTCGAAATTTGCAGCAGATGAGATTGACGAGTTGATCATTGAGACTTTCGTAGCCTTGAACAATCATGAGTCCCCGCCACGCTACGGGGTATGATTATATGCTCCTCTTTTTTTGTCTTTTTTTGGGGAGTGTTTGGGATAATGATACACAATATGCAGAATCCCTCCAAGCTCATCCCTGCTGAGAGTGATCCAGTCGTGTGGTTGCCGGGGAGAGTTGCTCAGGAGAAAATGCTGTTACACACTTTGAAACTAGTGTGGGGCTCTGGCCCGAAAAACATTATCCTATTCCATTTCTATCGGTCATAGGCCGCATACCCACACAAAAATCCTCTGTGCGGATCCAGCCATCCGGCATTGAATCTTCATCCAAGAGTTGCTCACTCCAAATGTCCAATACTAGTTGTTTTTTAATGCTAGTGGCCCGGATTTAATCTTGTGCATCAGAATGCGGTCTCGTCGTAAGGAATTATATGCTCCTTGAATCCTTCTTCCTTCCAAAAGTTTGAGACTAGTTGTGTGGATCGAAAGAGGTTACTCGCAGTCCATTTCATTTGCGAGAGTTGAATGAATGCTCTGGGTTCTCGGTCTTGCCAAAATATGAGGGGTGCTTTTCAGAATCTGTGTGGATGTTTAGACATTGCTCCCAGTGTTACTGAACCCATCTGGTGCTGAATACAAGATCAATATACACTTCCCCTGGCGGCCGGACTCGGCGCGTCGCGCAGCATCTTTGAATTTCCAGGCTGAATAAATGGTGAGTGAGAGGGATTCATTTGCTTGAATCATGAGGAGATCTTGTAGGAGGTTTGGAACAAGCCTGTCTCCGGACCGGTGAGACGGTGGAGCACGTGAGGGAGCGGTCATCACGCGGCCATCAATTTGATCGATATCACGTGGGCGCGTAATTTTTTTCCGATAGCGCTCTTGTCCTTCTCTCTTCTTCGTCCATGTACCACACAACGTTCAGGGGGATGGATGCCATCGACTACGAACCAGATGCCAGCCTGATCGACGGCCCTAATTACGGCATAGATTACGATGTTGAAGACGACTCCGACGCGAGTGGCGGCTCGACAGAACTCGACGGTTACGAAGGGTATATCGGGGACTCGGACGACTACAGCGAGGGCTCCGAAGACTCGAGATCTGACCGCTTTGCTCCCGATGACCCGCCTTCACCGAATGTGCACCGATAGAGCTATACGACACCCGCGACGACAGCAACCAGCCCATCCCACCCCCGCGCCACTGGTGTTATCTAGGCGAAATTTTGGAACACATGACATCCCCGATCCGCAACGTTCTTACCGTCCAAGACAAGGCCGACAAACGCACGCATCTGTCGACAAATTTCGACCTCGAGGCTCAATTCGACGTGAAAGTGGGGTCGACTGTCGCTGTGCTGTATGCGGAGAGAAAATATTTCTCTCTCGGTGTCTATGGCCTGCGCCTGGATCACGCTAAATTCGTCAAGGTGCGTGGGTCCGTCGCGCCATGACCCCAATTAAACCTCCTTTTCAGATCTTTCCGTGCAATTTGGAGACGCTGCTCCGCATAAATGATGATATTGAGAACGAAACCCCTGTCGATTCTCCGAGGGAATGCAAAGGATGCGGCAAAGAGGAAGAGCCCAACAAGAGCGCCTTGCTTCGCTGCTCTCACTGTCTCGGGGCGTCTTACTGCGGAAAGGTACGGTCGTTTAATCGCCCAAGACTCGTCTTATTTTGTTTTAAGGAATGTCAAATGGAGGCTTGGAAGCGCGGGCACAAGCGTGAATGCAAGGTGTTCGCAGCCGTCCTCGAATTAAAGCGCAGCCGGGAGTGGGGCAGAAAGAATCCTCCGAAATGGATCGCCTTCGGCCAGAAGGAACCGCCGCGGCCCGAGAGTCCAGCGGACCCCAGCTATCGTTTCCAGCCCGCCTGGAAGGACGCTCAGCCTGCCGTCGTCCAGGATCTGCAAAGCACGTTCACCGTCACGTCAGGTACTATTGCCGACTGGGTAGTTGACCACACTAGGTAGTTGACCACTTGGACAATGGCTGGATATACATGGAAAACTGACAGTGTATTGACCTCGGGGGAGGGAATAGGATGTCTGACGAAGGTTTGGACCAAATTTAGAGGCGAAGTGATGAGTTGACCGGCAGCGGTGCCGCGTTTGATCACGATGCGCTGCGTGAGAACATCATTTTCTTGGCCATCAACGGCATCGATGTTCCGTTCTCGACCAATCCTTGGTCAATCCACGACCTTTGGGGGTCGTTCTGGAGCTTTGGGTCGGGGCTTTGAGCTAGATCATAATTTATCCCTCGAAATTGGCATCAACACTTGCAGGACCCCACAGAATAATTAAATCCAATATCAAGCGGCATAAGTTGACCACCCATTCCTAAGAGAACCGTTGGCGCTACCAGTCTGAAACTTGGCATGGTCCATATTTGTGTGCTATGCTTCAAATTGGCAGGTCCGTGGATATTTTCTACATTTTATTCCTCTCTCGCCACCATTCAATACATCAAATCACAGGAATTTTGGGGTCCCGACTCCCGGATTTTTTCTAGGAGCTCTCGATAGCATGGGTCTGAAGCTTGGAGCCAAAGATGTTCATTTACATTCTATGAGACTGCAAAAACACAAATTCTATCCCCCTGTAGCATCTGCTGGTTGCATGGCAGTCAGTTAGTCGAGGGGCTTTATTACCCCTATTGGCTTGCACTTGAGAATAAAATTTGTATACACATCCATGTCTTGGAGTCAAATTCAAGGTACACTAAATGGTAGCCTGAAAACTCCAAAGACCACCCAGACACTAGGCAGTGTCACTTCCATCCTCAGCGGCATCTTCAAGGCAGTGGTCAACCACCCCGTTTTGGCCGTTTTTGGAATGCTGCCCAGAAAAAAATTGCTCGCTACTCGGAACAGCATCTAAATTCCACCAAATGTATCTAACAGACTCCTAGGATGCATGCCATCATTCTGAACCCCGGCGGACCCTGGCAGTCTACCAATGGCTTCAGAGATACATCACAAACACTAAGGTGGTCAACTACCCGGTGATTGATAGTAAGTACATCAGGAAAAAAACGGGTGAATACGGAGCCCTACGTAGCTTGCATAGCTCTTGTAGCTCTGTCGTTACCCCCCTAAAATATAGTGCAATGTAGTTGAGCGCGACAACTACAGCTTACTATATTGGGTGGCATAGTCTCATAGCCACGCACGGCACGTCGTACCTACCGCCTGAATAGGTGGTTTGGCATTGCTTATCTTCGCTGATGCAAATCTGGCATGTAAATGATCCAATAGATAATGTTTATTCATATCTGGATACAGGGTGCTAATAGGATTTACACCTCCCGATTCAGCAGTACACTACATACCTGCTGTCCAAGCCTGCGCCGGACTGTCAATTGTATGGGATAGGACGGCTGCCGTACGGGGACAAGGGCAACATAGGGGCGTGCGCGAGCGCGGGCGAGGCCGGCGCCGACTCGAAGCTGTCGGCGTCGAGTTGCCATACGGGGCCGGGCAGGAGAAGGGGGGCACGGGGCCGCGCAAGAGTGCGGGGGACGCCGGGGCTGGCTCGAAGGGGTTGACGCTGCGGTACTGGAACACCCCGTACGCCAACGTCGAGGGGTACGCGTCGTCGAACCCGCACGGCTACTCGAACATGCCGAGATCGAGGTTCAGCTCAAGGTTGATGAGGAAGTCGGACGGTGCGGGGGTGTCCGAGAACGGAGAGGTGGGGGCAGGGGCGGGGGACGATGGCTCGGATGCGGATGCAGGTGTCGACGGCGAGGCACACGAGGATCGCGAGGACGGGGCAGAGGGCGAAGCACGCGTCTTTCACGTGCGGAGGGGAGGGGACGGTATGCTGCAGAAGGATCAGTGAGTGCATTTACGAGATGCAGAAAAAACACGCACCTTTCAGCCACGGCAAGCAGACGGAGAGGAGAAAGAGATGGAGCGCAGGCAATAAGGGTGCAGGGTAGGTACACAGCGAGACCCAGGAATGTATCTTGAAGGGTCCTTGTTTGTCTTGAGGATAATCTTGTCTGCAGTGAGCGCGAGCGAGAAATCGTGAAGAACTTGTCCAGCTTGAGAGCTTGAAGGATACACCATTGAATGTGCTTAATTAGGAGACCGGCATGGAGATGTAGAGAGAAAACAGAGCCCCAGAGACTCTAGGACGGGGAGGGATTCGCGAGGGAGCTGAAGGGAGATGGGAGAAAAGAAGAAAGAACGACGACGTGGCATCAAGAAGCATCAACCAAGCACGCAATCCCACGTGATCAATCGGAGATTCAATTGACTTGGCTAAAATTCTGCTATTTCTTGATACGAGTGATGAACCATATCTTGCTGAAATCCATTTTTTCGACATTCACGCACCGGAAACACATTACCGTTTCGATTAGCGCACCTGTCTTCCTGCTTCCGGTGAGTGGCAGTTTTGGATTTAGCCGCCGTAGCCTATGTAGACTTGGCGCCAATCACTGTAGCTTGACATCTCGGCTATGTTCGCCTATGATGTGCTACAGTGCTGAGGTGTGATGCTACAGAGGCAAAATATCCTACAGACATCCCCGCTTTGCTACATATGACTATTGTCCGCAACATATCTAACCGGGGAACTAATTCCCAGACAGTTTTTCCTGATGTACAAAGCGCGCGAGACGTATACTTTTTTTCTGACGGCTTCGGTTTAGGGGAACTGCTCTGGGGCCAGTTGACCTCGGTTCTGGAGGGTCTGATGACTACAGCCCACGACTTTCCGACGACCGAGGACAGAACGGTGTCCGGCGGCACCGTATTCACGCAGGGCTATACGTACCGCGCGCCCGCCAGAATCGGCGTCTGGAAGGTATGCATGCCAGCTTCAACAGTGCATCGCCCACACAGCTCACCAGCGCGTTCCGCAGCTCGCCAAAGTCAACGGATACGGCCACGCACGCAGGGCGAACGACTCGTGGCTCGCATACCACGCGACGTGCGACCCGCGCGCGCTGCTCCGCCTCGCGCGCCCCGTCTGCTGGGAGACGCGCGCCGCGAATCCGCGCGTGTGCTGGGTTAACCGGTACGACTGGGGCCACGACTGCGCCGACGCGGCGCGCGCTGCGCGCGTCTTCGCGGACATCGACCCGGGCGCGGGCTGGGGCGCGGCCAACGCGCGCCAGAAGCGGCGCGACGCCGCCGGGGGCTATCGGCGCGTGAAGCAAGACAGCGAGCGGTGGGATCGGCTGGACGAGTACGCGTCGCACAGCATATTTTTGGTCGATGCGGCGAAGGGGCCGGCGGTCGTGAAGCTGTTGGCGCGGTACGTCCGTCCATCCTACGGCGAGCCTGGCTGATTCGTTGAAGGCCCTCCGAGCTGGACACGAACCTCGAGGAGGAGAAGTCGGCGTCGTTGTTCGCGAACGCGGAGGATGCGGAAGCGTTTGGGTGCCATCTTGCGTTTATGGGTGAGGAGTGGGAGTTTGCGCGACTTATCTTTAGCGAGGATGATTCGGAGACGATCCCGGGGAAGAAGGAGCTCATTGGGTTCTGGTACGACCAGGACAACCGATACAACGATTCCGAGATGGACACAGGGCGCAAGTTGGAGGAACCGATCATCGAAATGGTTTAAATCAGAATTTTGCGGCCGTAGCTAATGTGGAATCCAGGTTCAACAGCATTCTACGCATTCCAGTAGTTCACAACTCAGTTTCGTATACCGGGAAGGGTACATTATTCTTCAATACATCCTAAAAAACGACTAAAGGTTGAAGTACATATATGCAAAGTACAACAAAAGCGTCATTTCCAAGGCGTGGTCCGCGCAGTACGCAATTTTGTCCGGGAAGTAACCTGGTAGACACGTAGATGGAACAAAATCATGAACTAGATGGGACTAGGAAAGTCAGAGACAACCACAGAACATACCGGGTCAGTGGAGCATCGCAATCGCGGCGAGACCAGAGACCAGGCTGACGAGCACAATCCCCGCATACTCCCCACCGCCGCCGTATGCGATACGGGGGCCATGGAGCGCGGCGCCAGCCGTGGGCGAGGATCCTGGGACACGGCGAAACACAGTCAACGCGGGCTGCGGGGATTTCATCACGGACTTACCTCCTGGGGCGCTGCCTTGGCTAGCGGTGGTCCCGGGCCAGCTGATTGTGGCGCAGAGGTTCCGCTCAGCGTGGGGGGTGCTGTCCCGATTGCACCGGACGTCAGCGACGCGAGCGCGATTCCGTTGGAGATGGTCGCTTGAGTGACGCAGTTCGATGAGCTGGGCGTGGTGAAGGGGCCGCTGGGCGTTGATAGGTCTCCCACTGTATAGCTCGAGAGTACGCCGTCGGTTCCCGTGAAGGACCCGGTGAAGCGCTGCGCGAATGTGGAGAAGCTCGTGGTGCCGTCGACGACCGTGGTAGGGTACCAGCCTGGCGGATAGGCGACGTCCGCGTCGCAGCTCTCGCTAGAATCGTCAGATAAGCGGAGGTCCAGAGACCAGAGACCAGAGACCGCCACGCACAAGATCCCCGGGGCGTTGTAGGTACCGGGCATGACAAACTCACAGCCCATCTCGTCCAACTCATGCCAGCACATAAACCCCGCGGTGTAAGTCGAGTTCGCGTTCGTGCACGCGCGGATGCAGAACTGGTTGTAGTCGACGTAGAGCATCCACTCCGCAATGGGCTCGTCCACGCCATCCACGATGTTCGTCGTCACATTCCCGCCCACGGGGTTTCCCGCGCCCGTCGCACCGTGCGGGTCGAGCTCGCCGCCCTCGTCGCCCGATTGGATGTTGAGTTTGGTGAAGTCGCCGCTGCCCATTATCTGGACATAAAAATCCGTCTTGAGGAACGAGAGGCCAGTGATAACTCCGTCTGGGATGACGCGGGCGTTGTTGCGGGGCTTCGTGCACCAGGCCACCTCGATGGTCTAGAAATACGAGAGTCAGGGCATTGTGGGGATCCTCGAACGCAGCTATCGCACCTCAGTGTCGCCGATGACGGACGGCCCACTGGGGGGCGCGAATATGCAAAAATCGTCTATCGAGTTGATGCTGAGAAGCCGGGCCATGGAGGTCTGGTTTATCGTCGTCGGCATCGTGGCGACCGGGGGGTTGGTCACACCCTGAGTGCCTGTAGCAATGACCCCTGCAGGGAACGAGGACGACGCAGCGCGGACCGAAGCGACAGCGGCGCCCAGCAGCAGGCCAGAGAGCAACATGATGAGGGCAGGAGGAAGGATGCCAGGCGGAGTCCGATGGCCGGAGGGTTTTGAAACGTCAAGCTGCGCATCAGGCTTCCCAGTTCGGAGAGTCTCCTCTTATGCAGTTTTGTGCCATGCCATTCCACCGAGGTATCACCAGCCCACCGCTATGATAGTATAACCCGCTCCGGAGCTTCCATACCGAGGCTGCCAGACCTCGCTGACCAAAAATATACTGTCCAAGAATAGTCGGGACCAGAATAGGTTGGACACCTGACTTCGGACTTCCTCGCCGATCCAGCCTGGCATTGGCGCGGTCAGATATGCGTTTGCTGAGACTTTCATACACAGTAAATTCAGATCGCTTGGTCCTATTTGTCCCTGAGGTGAGCTCGAGGCGCAAGCGGTACGCAGAGAGGTGGAACGAATGAAATTGATAAACCGAGAAGAGAACCGTGTTACGTCATCTTTGCTGACGCGAACGGTTTAGCCCAGCCAGTTTTCCAGCCAAGTTTCCGCTGGCAAATTTTAAGCTTTAAGCAAAATTGCAACTGAAATGAGCAAGGAGGGAAACGGCAAGCCAGCTAAAAAGAGGAAAGTTCAAGAAACTTTCCATGACCAAAGGAGAATCTGCATAATTGAAACACCTCTGATTCTCCCACGTCGCTCGCTCCCGAAAATTCACAAACAAAAAAAAAAGTAATCGTGTGATTATAAGCTACGGCATGAAGTCCAAAGTCCCAATAAATGCAGATGAAAACCGAAAAGACTGTGAGGCGGCGCGCGCGTGTACATCGACGCAAAAAGAATATGTGTACATATGACGGCGGCGTCGTGAAAGCGAATGTGTGTGTGTGTGGGACGTGGACCAAGAGGGCGCAGAGCGAGGCGTGACGGGCGTCTGGTGGGTGTGAGCGTCGGCAGGCGCGGGCGCGAGTCGGGAGGCTCACAAAGGCAGGGCAGGCAAGGGACAAGGTGCTTAATGCAGGAGCCCGATGGCGGCGAGCGCGGAGACGACGCTGACGAGCGCGATCCCGGCGTACTCCCCGCCCTGCCCGTACCCGATGCGCGCGCCGCGGAACGCGGCGCTGGAGCCGGTGGGGGCGGTGCCTGCAGCGCGGTCAGCGGGCGGTCAAGATGGATATGTAGAGGAGGATAGCGCACCGGAGCCAGACCCGGAGTTGGTCGCCTTGCCGGTGTTGGCGGCGGCGTCGGCGCCCGCCGAGGCTGTCTTCTTGGTGGGCGTCGAAGATGCCGGTGCGCCCCCAGCGCGAGATGACGCGCCCCCAGCGCCAGAGGACGCGCCCCCGGCGCCAGACGACGCACCCGTGATCGTGGGGGCCGCGGCGGCGTTCTGCGTGCTCGAGGAGAAGCCGTCCAGCAGCGCGGTGCCGGTGGCGCCGGGGGTGAGCAGCGAGGCGGCGATGCCGTTCGAGATCGTGGCCTTGGTGACGCAGTTGGAGGAGCTCGGGATGGTGAAGGGCGCGGTGGGCGTCGCGAGGTCGCCGACTGTGTAGGGGGTCGGCTGGCCGTCAGCGCCGTTGTAGACGCCGGTGAAGTACTGCGCGAAGGTGGAGAAGCTGGTCGTGCCGTCGACGACGGTGGGGTACCACCCGGGCGGGTACGCGACGTCTGCGTCGCAGGTTTCGCTGGGGACAACGCATTAGGAGGGGGAGATGGAGAGTGATACGTATGTTAAGCGACGCACAAGGTCCCGGGGTCGTGGTACGTGCCGGGCATGACGAACTCGCAGCCCATCACGTCGAGCTCGTGCCAGCACATGAACGCCGAGCTGTACGTCGAGTTGGCGTTCGTGCACGCGCGGAGGCAGAACTGGTTCGCAGAGATGTACATCATCCATTCTGCGATCGGCTCGTCGAGACCGTCGGCGACGGTGGTCGTGACATTGCCGCCCACGGGGTTCCCGGTGCCTTCCGCGCCGTGAGGGTCGAGCTCGCCGCCCTGGTCGCCGGCCTGGATGTTGAGCTTCGTGAAGTCGCCGGTGCCCATTAGCTGCACGTAGAAGTCCGTCTTGAGGAAGGTGACTCCGGTGAACGTGCCGTCGGGGATGACGCGCGCGTTGTTGCGGGGCATGGTGCACCACGCGACCTCGAGAGTCTGGGGAGCGGTGGATTAGCCTCGCAGTTCTTGGCGGCCTAAGAGAAACTTGCCTCCGTGTCAGCGATCTCCGAGTTGGGAGACGGCGGGGCAAACAGGCAGAAGTCGTCGATCGAGTTTATGCTGAGCAGGCGGGCCATGGAGCCCTGGTCTATCATCGTCGGCATTGTCGCGACAGGGGGTTCGTAGTGCCCTGGGTTCCCGTAGCGATAACACCTGCGGGGAACGCCGCGCGCACAGAGGCGACGGCGGTGGAGGCCAGCAGCAAGGCAGAGAAAAACATAACGGGAGGGGAAAAAAGATAGCGGAACGAGACATCGGAGGGGTGGGTTTTAATGAATTCGTCCGTCGGGCATCGCCCGCCGTGCCATCAACGTTCCAGCCAAGCAATATCGTACTAAAAATAGTCGTCCAGCTTGACAGATGTCGCTTGAACTCGACCTCGCGATACGAGCGCCCATTCTTCTCGTCGTTAGTAACTTAACTCGTCTCTTTCTCGGGGAAAGATCGCCGTTTTTCCTTTTATGGGTGTGCGCAGCTCACGCTGGCGGCAGGCCAACCCCTGCCAACTCGCGCGGATCAAAAGACAGGAGTGTAGCACACGAGTACAAGGCGGAGGAGGTTTTTAGATGTTTCTTCAACTTTGGTTAACCTATCTGTTATTCGCGCTTTATTTTTGTATCCGCCGAACAATAGTCAAGCGCACCATGTATTCGATTCTAGGCTCTAATTTGGCTGCTCTAAATCCTACTTGGATCTGCGCGCCACCCAGGCCTGCACGCCAGCGTCAAACACGGCATTGTCGACACCGGTCGGGGTAAGATAGAAGGTCACGCCTGTTAAGAATAATTATAGATTCTGTTTCTATTCTCGGAACGCGAAACACTCGCCAAGGCGTTCGACTTCGCGATTGCGCGGCTCGTCGTCGAAAAATAGCTATAGGAACTGAATAAGCGCACGGAGCAAGCGGACGCGCGGTACCCACCATCTGCTCGTAGGGGATGCCCGTCGCCGCGTGCACCGCGCGGAAATGCGCGAGTTTAGAGCCGGGGTATATCTGCAGATCGTCGAAGAATTCTATCGCGGGTCGAGAATCATCGTCCCCGGATACGCGGAGCAGTGTAAGCGCCTGTCGCGCTCTATATACTCTGGGATCAGCACTATAGGGGTGTGATTGCCCGAACCCGACACACAAGTCTGGAGCGTGCGTCCGCGAGCACGCAGCAATGAGAACACCCTGCTCCCTCAGGTTGCGAAGGATGCTCGCGACGTCAGGGTAAAACTCGACGGGTGTTCCGCGCGTGTCGACGACAGCGTCCCCGGAGCGCCGGAGCGGCCCAGTGACGTGGGTATCGATCCATAGGTCCCAAAGAGTGTAACTGCATCAAAATCAGCCCAACTTTTCCCTTTGCACGCGACGCGCACCTACTCAAGGTCGAACGCGATGAGTTTCGGGAACATCGTGGGTTAGTGACTCGGAGGATCACACTGTTACGTCACAGTTCCCAAAGCGGCAAAATTAACAGGGAAATACTCTGAGCGACAGAGAGGCACTCTTCTAGCAGTAGATGTAAAGGAAATACAGTCCTGCACGCTTACTTTGAAATGGGGAGAGCTTTTTTTTTTTTTCCGATGTGTAACAAGCCACTCCGATTCTTTCAAGACCGACTCAAGACCAATACTGCTCTGTAATCTCGAGGAAACACAGCCAATCGTCGTCTTGAAAGGTTAATTATTCATCATAAAATGTGCAAAATAGTTGATGTCTACCCTGACCGAACGAGACGAGGAGAGCGGAACTTCAGCCGCCGAAGCGGTGGGGTATTCGAGATCGCGGAGCCTTCGAACAGCATGAGAAATAGCTAAGTACACGCGCACAATACTCTCACCTGTCATTTGGGCCCGATGTGGATGTCCATTCCATCCGCCACTAGTTCTTGTAACGCAACACGGATTTCTGCCGCGGGCATTATCATCTGTCCTGTTGCATCCGGAATCAAGTGGAGCTCGAACTGCGTTATTTGGCCACGGCGCACAGATAGAGCGCGGACTAATAGCTCATACGAAGTTTCCCAGGGATGATCGTGGATTTTTATGATCTGGAGGGATGGAAGGAAGGTGGACGGGGCCTCGGCGAGCGCAGCGAAGAATGGGTCTAAGCCCAAGAAACGTTCGTCTGGCGAATACAACTCGAAATGAGTGAGGAGGGGCACCAGCCGGAGACATTCGTCCAGTGGGATGTATTCCAGGTCTGCAGTTCTGTGTGGTCCACTAACGACCAATTTTTGAAGCGGTGGCGAGGATCGCTTCAAGAAGGAAGCAAAATCTTCGAGGGGGAGGTCGGTCATGGGAAGATAAAGAGTTTCGAGGGCAGGTAATGAGAGATATCTGAGAACGTCGTCATCGCTGTCGCGACTTTCATCGCTGCCGCGACTGTTTGGGCGGGCTTCATCTCGTCCAAATTTCAGATACCGGAGATTGGGAAGGACCAGTGTGTCGGTGATGATGTCCGCCGGAGACCATTGCGTGAAAAAATTACACAAAGTACATGCCACGAGATTCGGAGCAAGGCCTAAGACGGCCAAACCTTGCCTGGGAAGGACGCTGGCATTGAGAGGGCCCAGACTGCCAATCGTCAGCGTCTCCAGGGACGGGAATGATCCCATGGTAGCCGGACGGTCGAGATAGCGTGGTTCGTCGCCATATATTCCGAGACTATTGATCTGCTCGGTGTGTTGCTGAACGATGGTGGCGACGTCCTCGTAAAACGTCGTACGAAGGGAGATCGACAGGGAATGATTGCGCGCACGAATAAGCCAGATTTCTAACAGTTCGCTGAAGGCTTCGGCGTTCAGAAATTCAATGTGGATGGCGGTCCACAGTCCGGGAGTGGAGATGGCGATATTGGTCCACGCGTTGCAGATGTTGAGGAAGACCATAGGGGCATGGTGAGCCCCAAGCTGCGGTCGGATGGGAACACATTGCATGAAAATTTCGCCCGATATTTCGAGTGGTAACTGCGCGACTGGATCGCAGAGGGCGTTGAGCTGGCGCTGCAGAGCACTTCTACTGTGCTCCAGATTTTTTAACACCTCCTGCTGTCGATCGATGTCCGCTGATATTTCTTCAATGCTCGCTTGGAGCTCTTTTACAGACATTGAGAGGTAACTGGCACTTCAATTAGGGCTGAAAGTCGGCCAGGTATCAAGACACCCACTCACGGTCGACGTACTCGATGATTCGTACGTTTCGAGCGCCGGTAATCCAAAAGTACTGCGACTATGAGTCAATCGGCGATCCTTTCGAACAATCCCGACCTTTCTCGTTGAATCTTGCAGCAAGGGGGGCAAAAGGAGGGATTCGACGATGGTGGTTTGGCCAAGGGATCAAATATCAAACTGATTGCTGACGCATCACCCGCCTCTTGATCTCGCATCCTGCCAACGACAGCCCTGAGGCCTCTAGCTCGCCCAAGAAACGCACCAAATATCACTCGAGTGAGCAACCCGGCGAATATTTTCGCCCATTTTTGATGTCTTACGCTCTTGCGTTTCGATCTTTCTATTCAGACCAGTGGACGCGGCACTCCGAGCTAGACCTACAGTATTACATTGTTTACTGGGATGTCTGTCTCCACGCGCGAATCGACAAGCTCTCGGCCGCAGAAGGGGCTCAAGAACGCAGTGAAAGTGCGCTCCAGCGCCAGCTCAACGCCGTTCGCGATCCAGTGGGACGTCTGCCCCTCTAAATTTCCTCCGAAGTCTTCAGTGCCTTGGCCGCCGCCATATACCGAGTCCGCGCCACGCCCCCATGCTGTTCCTGAATATTTGCGTTGCTTGGACGGATATCGCACTCTACGCTCCTGCAATTTGGGCGTCGATCCACGTGCACGAGCCCATTGCTGGCCTGGATAGTCTCCTACGCTTTGTCCATATCCCTTCCGACACCCATAACCGCCAAAATTCCTGGAGTCATTCGGCGTCATATCCACCAGGTGTATTAGGATCTGAGGATATCTCACGACAAAGAAGATATGCACCTTCTCGCAAGCGAGGGTCCGTTCCTGTTCCTCAAAACTTTGACGCCCATATCCTGGCTTCCCGACACTACGGACATGCTATATGTGCCACGGATTCTGTCCCAATCTTGTCGAATGAATCTTAGACGACATGATACGGGCGGGTAGCTAACCCACAGTAGACAGGCTCGTTTTCTTCCGCGACATTTCTACCTGGCCGGAGCCCGCGATTCCAGCAGCGCCGATAAAGCGCGGACTGCCTGTCTGATGGGTGGGAATTATTCACCGATGTATGGTGGATTGTTAAACTCTGGAGCTCTTGGATGATCCAGCTATTTAGGGCGTGAGTCCACCTGCAGTACCAGGTTGATTGAGGGTATTTCGATGGGCTTCAGGCGATCTTTAATGAAGACCGTGTAATCAAGAGCTCAAAGTCAACTTCGTGGATATATAATGTAAGAACTACGATTATTAGGGATTGAGCGCATCCCTCCATTTAATTCAGCGTGGTCGTATTCTATCCGCGTCGAATGAGTTCGCTGAGTAGTCGACAGCCTTGGAACCGTCTGCGACTCCACTCGGAGTTCTGAATCTTGACTTTCCAAGCGCGATTCCGTGAAATTATTAATTGTCGAGCAGGGCAAAATGGCCTAATTTTTCGACTCTCGATTTCTGCGATGGTTCCAATGGCTTTCGAAGAGGGGAAACCTGGAGAAAATTGATGTCCGAGATGCGATCACTTAGCCGATGCTCGTGACGCGCCGTTCTTCGCCAGAAACAGTCATCCCAATTGACAGTTCTGAGGGTATCTACGGAGATCTCTCTGCTTTCGCCACCATAACCAACAGTGAGCAAAGGGTTTAATAATTGGCCAGACTCTGACGCGTTTTTTTTAGCTTTCTCAGGCAGTGAACAACGGTCAAGTTCTGCTTTATAATTGGCACCGAATTCGCGTAAGATTGCAATCTGTTCCCGAGTCGGACCTGAGATGTGGGCCAACAGGATTGCAATGGTCACGTCTGTCGCAGAAATACAGGGCCGCATCGACGAGCTCTCAGCCGACATCGCTCGCCAGAAACAGCACTTAAAAACTCTGGAACGGAGTAAAAGCATGCTTCAGCGTCAGCTGAACGCCGCCCGCGATCCGCTGGCACGATTGCCACTCGAAATTTTGTCCGAAATCTTCATTCAATGCCTGCCCTCTCGCCCCGCACCTGGCGCTCACCACCCGCCATTGTTGTTCATGAATATCTGCAACACCTGGACCGGTATCGCACTCGCCACTGCTGAGCTCTGGTCCTCCATTCATGTGGACAAGCCCCTCCTCGACCTGAACAGCCTCCTGGACGTGTGGATGAAACGAGCGGGCAGTCGTACGCTGTCCATATCCCTTCCCCACACCCTTCCTGATGAAATCCACACCGTCATTGAACGGCACGCGCCTCAGTTGCATGACCTGAAGATGTACCACGACGACGAGGACATTTCCTCTGTACTCGCTGCAGGGCCCTTCCCCAGTCTCAAAACCTTGACGATGGTCGGCGTAGATACGGAGGAATTTCTGTCCAGCACTGCTGCAACCAGGAATATGTTGCGTGCCTGTCCCGACTTGGTCGAATGCACTTGGACGATGTGTATTACGGAAGTGACCGCTCCAACCCAGAGGAAAAGCTGGTTCTTCCATCCGTGCAGCATTTCCAGTTCGGAGTGCTTCCGGCAGACAGCAGCGACGAGGTCTTGGGACACATTTCCTTGCCTGGTCTGCAGAGCCTCTTCCTTCCCTTCTCAACCATCCAAATCCCACGACTTTTCTGCAATTTCTGAGGCGTTCCTGCCTCCATTGCAAAGCATCACCGTAGGCGACGAGGGATTCGTTAAATGGACCCTTCAGGAAATGGAGGAATGCTTGTCTCTCATACCGACGCTCATACATTTCGAGTTGTTTGAAACTCGAGTGGACACCACGCCGAACCTCTTTCTCGCCATCCTCGCCAGCTCCTCGCATTTACTCCCCAAATCTTTGCAGTATCACCTTTCGGTCGTTCGACCCACTGTCGGGACCCTGGTATCAGAAACTATTCAGCGCACTCTGGGCCCGCCGTAATCAAATCCACGTCGTACGAATTACCTGGACTTCTGAAACCCGGGCTTCTGAAAGATCAGACGCGCCCCGGAGGACGTATGCTCCCAGCTGCGTCAGCTTGTGGCAGATGGGATGAAGATTCACATCGGGACAAAGGACCGGAATTATGTCTGAGGTATTGCGCGTGCTTTCCACCTTTATACGATCTCACTAAACTTGACTCATTTTCCCAGGCTTTTTCCCCTCTCGATTCCACTGTCTCGTAATCAGGTAAATAATTAGGGTGGATGCGCGGCCCAAGGGTAATTTAAAACTTGACGGCGAATTTAATGAACGATATGGGGATGGAAGTGACCGTTCAAGCTCCCTTCTTCGATCTTGGGTTGAAACTGATGCGTCATTGATGCGCCATCATCGGCATCAAAGATCAACGCCCGCCATCATCGCTGGCCCATTATCTGTTTACCATAAGTATATTGCACCGGAGATTTGAACCTGCGGGATCAACGTGTGCTGCCAGAGCCAATGTGCTGGTCTGTCCTTGGTCATTGTGCTTGCTGCTAACGCTTTGAGCAAAACCGTCGGCCTATCAGTGGGCGGAGGAGTCGGTGCCCGTTGACCCGCTCTATTTCTATCCTGACGAGGGACCGTCAATGCGTGCCAGGGTCACAGTCGGGCCGACGGTGCTGCCGAGCACCAGAACCAAAGTTACCCCACCCCACAAGCGCTCGTAGGAGCACCCAATATCTTGAAGGCGTCAATTCGTATCAATGCCATGGGATTAGCAGCGCATTCTGTTTATTCTCCACTTTCAGTTTCCTAGTCCCTTGAGTAATCTTTATCCTAATCGCCATGTAATTCCCTGAATTTATTCGTCTTTGATTCGGAATTCCCCTTCGTGCAACTCGAGGCGACTCTCCAAGGAAGCGGCGCAGCTCGATAACTGACGAACCACAAGAACGCGGCCGGGGCGGGGTAAGATGATGATAACGAAGTCAGTAAGTACAGGTATAGTCCAGATGAATGCCAGGGACTACATGTCCTCTACTAGATAAAATGCGAATTAACGATCTATATTGTAAAAAGCAATGACCTCCTGCATCAGTGACGCACGCCCATCTCTCTTCCCACCCTCTTCCAGGCACTCTCTAGCTAGTAACCTCGCGCATCTACTCCGGTGCGTGGTCGCGTTCCGGCGAAGACCCCTTGTCGGCGGCGCGAGACAGCACCCACGACGACGGAGTCTTGCGTGGTATAGACGCAATCTCGCATAGCAGGGATAAAAGTGGAACAGATGAGCGACCGAAGATCGTTTCACCGCGTCCGCGATGAGAAGCGAGGGGCTCAGGGACGTGTCAATAGCTAACGGAAAACTCAGCAACGAGTCTCGGTGGATTGGAAAAGTGCTTGCCAGATTGCTCAACAGCGAATGCAGAAGGCTGGTCGGACAGCGCGGCCCACAAGGACCCCGGCCACAGTCGCAGCTCGATCAGTTTGCGGAGCACATAGAGCAGCTCATCTTCCCGGGCCCGAGGAAACGGAAGATTGCCGCGCAATGCCTCATCGGCGACGTAGCCTACCATGACGGTTCGGCATCGACTGAGCAACGCTGGAAGACTCAGCGCAGCCAGTCTCCGTCGAGCTGGTTCCTGGTCTGTAGACACTGCCGTCAGATTCAAGGCATGTAACTCGACGATCCGTACGTACCTTTGGTAGTATTGGAACAGATCAAGAAGAGCAGATCGAAGCACCAGTACGAGAAGCGCTCCCTCGGTAAGAGAACGCCAGAGTGCGTGCTGCCGTTATTGTAGTGCCCGTCCATCTCGATCTTTTCGAATTCTCGCGATCCAGAAGACGACACCGGAGAGGATGGGTTGGAGGCCACCTCGGCTTCGTATAAACGGCTTCCTTGCTGAAGAACCTTCGCCAACTGCCCAACAAGAGAATCAGGTACGCGCTTGCCCCCGAGATGTGGGACGACGTCGATCTCCAGAGCACCGATGAGCGCAAGGTCGAAGTTCTCTTCCGCTTCCTGCTTCTCAAGAGGGAAAGTTTCGGTGGCCGAACTTAAAGGAGTCAGACGGGCACGAAGACCGGAGGCACACACATACCAATCGGCGAGGATGCCACCTTTGAATACGTCGAGGACCTGTCTCCAGATGCCCTCAATATGCTCGTCGGGAATTACTGAAAGTCGAGGAATATCAGGGAAACAGCATTCCAAACGCAGCGGGGCACTTGCCGTCGCCCAGCGTCTGCATGGGGACAACGCACTCCTTGACGATCCTCAGAAAGTTCGATGTCGCGGTCTTCCAGAGCGGAAGATCGTGCCCAAACTTGGAAGCCGGGGGACAATCGTATTTCAGCTTGACAGGGATCGAGTACGCCTGCCAGCGCGATAAATATCATGAAGAGACTGGGTATGAAAAGGACACACCGAAAGGATTGCCTCGATCGTACCATCGACATAAATCTCTTCCCGGTCCTTGAATTGCAGAAAGAGATCTACCAACATCGGCATGATCTTCTTCGCGAGCGCGATGTAGGTGATCCGCTTCTGCGGCGTCTGTGTCTTCGGATTTGGAGGAACATCAAACGCGGCGAGGAACGGGAGAGTCGCGAACTCCGACAGATCTCTCATGACGAGCGACGGAGAGCCGGGGGCCGAGAGGTCGATACCGACGATGGTCTCGATGACGATGGCCTGGACACAATGCGTTAATTTCGAGGCCCCACACGCGCGGAGAGCCTCCATACCTGGACAGGAGGCAATTGGTCTATGTCTGGTCTATAATCGGGCGAGCTTGGATATGTGAGAATGCCTAAAAGCTGTAAGTAAGGCTGTAAGACGAATACAGAAGCCGACAGACCTTTGAGGATCGCCATGAGACGAGCGAGGCGCTCCAAAGGCCACTCCACCCCGTCGAGCGCCCGACTAGTATTCCGCGTACACCGTATAACATCTATGAACGCCACGAGACTCTCCTGCGTAAAGGGTTTATGCGGACTCTCCTCCATCGCCGCGTCCGGCGCCCTCCGCAGGATCGCGTTCCCCGCATTGTCCGCCATCGCCCACACGCGCTCCCATACCTCGGTCACCTTGTCCTTGACTTTGTCTGCCGCGCCGGACGACGCCTTGACCGCCTTCTCGAGGCACCGCAGCGCCGGCGGGCTGATGGACCGGTTGTCGAGCAGCACCGCGTCCTGAATGTGGTTCACGAACACGTCCCACGCCTTGACAAACGAGTCGAGGTGGATGATCTTGGACGCGAGGAAGTCGTGGAAGATGGACCCGATCGACTGCAGCGCGAGCGTCTTGCTCTCGTCCCACGCCTGCTCCGGCGGAACCGCCGCGGCCGTCATGGGCGCCGCGTCCGCGCCGCGCGCCGCCTCGCCCGCAAAGCGCCGGATCTCCTTGGTCAACGCGTCGAGCAGCGGGAACGTCACCTCCCACAGACACCGCTCCCACGTCTCCTGGCTCAGCGTCGCGCCGTACAGCTGCATCGTGCGGAACAGCGTCTGGATCGCGCCGTCGCGCACCTCCGGCCGTGCGTCCGTGCACAGCCCGAGCACCTCCAGGAGGAGGACCATCCACAGCGCGTTGTACTCCGGCTCCTCCTCTGCGTTCTTGCGCTTCGACTGGATCGCGTCCGAGACGCTCCACAGCAGGCTCGCGGCGGCGGTCAGCGCGATGTTCGTGTCCGCCTGGCGCCCAAATTGCCCGAGCGTCCCGATGCAGAGGCGGAGGTGCGCGGGCGACAGCGACGAGACGGAGTCGCACACGAGGGTGAGCGACTGGAACGCGATCTTGACGAGCGCGATATAGCTCTTCTCGCTCGGGTTGCCGAGGCCGAGCGGCATGGGCTTCGTGCGGAGCACGGGCGAGCGGGGAGCTCAGTGCCGAGATCGAGTCGAGCGATGCGGTGCGCGCGGGCGGCGGCGGCTTGCACACGCTCGCGAGCATCTCGAAGATCGTCTCCCAGCCCACGACGAGCGTGTGCCCCGACGCCTCGAGGATCTGGTGCAGCGTCTCGAGTCCCATGCGCGCGCAGCTCGACGCTCGTGGTGGTGCTGCCGCCGACGACCGCGTAGTCCGGGACGACCTGCTGTGCCAGGACATCGAGCACGCGCTTCTGCACCTCAGCCTGGAGGCCGCCTGTGGTCGTGAGGTTCCGCGGGACGATGACGAGGATGTCGTCGAGGACGCGCGCGGCCTGCACGCGGATCGCTTGCGGGGCATAGGATAGGGCGATAATGGAGAGGAGGTGGTTAGTAGTGGTGTCCCAGGCGACGTCCGAGGAGCGATATATGAGACGGTGGATGTTAAGGTGGGCGACGCCGCCGAGTCTATTGATACCAAAGTCGCCAGAGCGCTGCAAACGACATGAGGGGCCTGCTCAATGGGTGTCAACGGACGGATACTCACGAGGGTGCGCGGAAGGTGGATCCCGCTGACCCGCCTTCGATGCGCAGCTTCCAATCGCGGGACAGCGTCGCACTGGGCGGCTCCTCTACGCCGTAGCTGCCCTCCGACGCCTCCACAACCTGCGTCTCCCCGTCCGTCTGCATCCCCACCATCTCCGCACTCAGCCGACACAGCGCGTTGATAAAATGCTTAAACGCGTCGTCCTCGAGGTTCTTCGACGCGTCGAACAGGCGCTGGATCGCTGTCCCCAGTGCCTCCGGATCCAGGTCCGCGAGCAGCGCGTGCCGGCTGCCCGACCGGGGCCCGACGGCGCTCCGCTTCCCGGTGCCCTTAGACGTCAGCACGTAGTCCGCGTTCTGCAGCGCCTCGAGGATGCCGAACCAGCTCTCCCCGAGGCTGCCCGCGAGGAAGAGCGCGCTGGCGACGAGAACCTTGAGGCACGCGAGGTTGCGCTCCGAGAGGCCCGGGCGCTCCGCGGGCTCGCCGAGCCAAACCCGAGGTTCTCCGAGAACGACGCGCTCCGCGGCGTCTGCGCCTCGGCACCGTACGAGTGGTCGAGGCTCGAGACGACGCGCGTGGGCACGGCGAACTTGGCGAGGCTCGTGAAGAAGGCGTCGCGCGGCGTGGTGAGCCCGAGCATGCCCGCGACGTTCGTCATGGCCTGGTAGCTCGCGAGCACCTCGACGAAGAGGTCGTCGGAGAGGTTCGTCGCGATGATGAAGGAGAGCGCGGCGAGGAGCGCGGGCCACCCGCTCTCGATGATGGCGGAGACGATGCGCAGCTGCGCCGTCGAGGGGTCGCTTTCTGGCAGCGACGCGAGGTCGAGGGCGGGCGGGGCGCGGATGACCGCTTCGCCTGCGGCGCGGGGCCGTTGGATGACGATGGTGCTGTACAAGGGCCCGGTGAATGCGGCGAAGCCCTCGCAGAGCGAGACGATGCACTGCACGGCGAGGAGGTATATGTAAGACTCGGGGATGGGTGGCGCATCCGCCTTGTCGAGCTGGTCTATACTGAAACAGGCGTACTTTAGCGAGGAAATATACAGAGATAACACACACACCATTGTAGCTTCATGGCCGACCCTTGCAAACTAAGTCCGCCACTGGTGCCCATCATGCCGACGACGCCCGAGACGGTGGCGCTAGCGGCCGTCGCGACTATCCCCGCCATCCCCCCGACGTCGAGGCCGTACCCCGAGCTCGAGGCCCCGTCGGGCTGCACGCCGACACCGAACATCTGCGTCGAGACGCCCAGCAGCGCGGGCTTTTCCGTCACGAGGCGCTTCAGCGCCGTGATAAGCAGGCTAAACACATTCGAGCCGGAGTGGTGCGCGTCGTAGCGCGCCCAGACGTTGCGCATAAGCTCCGCGTCGCTGCAGAGTCTGTGTACTGTGCGTCAGTTGCGAAACGAAATGAGACGCGACGACGCAACGCACCCCCGCATGATCTCCATCGCGAGCACGCGCATCCACTGCGGGCGCGGCGGCTGCGCCTGCTCCGCCTGCTCGGCGTGGTCTTCGCCGATGATCTTGATGAGCAGCGTGAGGAAGATCTCGGCCTCGGTCTCGAGCTCGCGCGCGAATTGCTTGAGGAGGAGGAAGACGACGCGCGTGCAGCGCAGCGTGAGTGGGAACACCGGCCGGTCGGACAGCGCCTTGAGCAGCAGCGAGCAGAGGTGCAGCTGGAGCAGTAGCACGAGCTCGGCGTGCTGGGGCAGTCAGGGCGCGTTGCCTGTTGGCATAAAATACGCACCTTACGGAACAGTGCGTGGTAGTTGGTGAGCACGCTCTCGATGAGCTCGAGCGCAAACGTCTTGTGCAGGAACTCGAGCTTGAGGAAGTTGGGCTTTTCCGAGTTGGCGAGGAGGCAGAGGTCCTCGAAGACGGAGAAGGCGTCGCGCGCGGACGGGCCGAGCGTCTTCGTGGTTCCATTGGGCAGCGGCATCTCGAGCCATTGCGCGGCGTCGGGGCTGTCCCGGCGGTCCTCGTCGACCATCTTGTCGAACACGAACATGACGAGCTGGCGCAGCGTCGCGGCTGCGGTTGAGGACACCACGGCGATCTTCGACTCCTGCAGTTTGAAGCACAGGAGAAGCGCCTGCTCTGGAGAGTCAGAATGTACTCGGGTTGCAATGAACAGCGGCGCACCTCGCCCAAAAGTGTCCCATGCACCGCGGGGAAATTGGTGACCAGCGAAAGCAGCGTCTGCAAAATTCGAAGCTGGATGTCGACGCCCTGGCTCATGGCGTCGCTCATCGTGTTGATGATGAGCTCCACCGCGGATTGCGGGACGGCCTTGAGGGCTATCAACCGCTGCAGCGAGCCTAATGAAATGGCCACGACTTTGGCGTTTTTGGTTGCGCATCCCATGAAGACCGGCCGCAACAGATCGTCGGACTGGGGGCCATCTATTATACGCCGTGCATGAGCTTTCTGAGTGCCAATCGAGTGGAATGCGCTGAACCTGAGGCCAAATTGGCAGTCGCCTGTTCAGGAGAGGCTCTAAGGATTGCCAATGATTTTTCTGCGGCCTTGGGACGAGTTGGAGAATGAAACTAGCTCAATAAACAAGGATTACCTCGCGGATGTCTGGGTGTTTTCTGCGAGTTTCACTGGCTAGAGACTGGATACATGTCAAGTAGGATGTGCCGATTCAAAATTGCAGGGCATACCTGGAGTTCAGTCACTAGGAAAGCAAGAGAGCTCATTGCGAGCTATACATACAGCGCGGTGAAGTCAAGGCCGACGTGTCAGTGAATGAGCGCGTTGCGCAGATGAAAGCGGCACGTCGGCGGTGCCGATGGGGTGATGATGCCTAGCCTAGGGTTAGGGTTACATTAAGCGGCAGACCGCGGAAAAAAATATAAATATTGCATTCGCGTATATAGTCGCGGGCGTATGAATTAATTGTGCGTAAGGACTCGTAAGGATCGTTACAAGTTTTGTAACCACATTAGAGATATTTGGGGAGAGAGCACCGGACATCAGCGGACGAGTGCGATAGTACGACTGGGAAGGAATAAATTGAAAGCTGGCAACGTAGTAGTCATAGACAAACCTCAGACATAATTCCGCTCGTCTGTGCCGATGTAAATCTTCATTCCGCCTGCCACATACTGACGCAGTGGAAGGTATACGTCCTCCAGAGGGCGCTCTGGCCACAGACCAGTCCACACAACCTCTACGCTGTTGATTTTGCGGCGAGTCGAGAGTGTGGTCAACAGTTCCTGGTACCACGGTCCCTGGGGATGGAACCCCGAAAAGTGATGGAAGAAAGGTTTGGAACCAAGTGCGGTGAATCGGTGAGGATGGAGAGGAAATGGTTTGGCGCGGCGGAGTTCCATCGAAGTTCAACCAACTCGAAATGCGTGAGTGTGGGCAGCAGAGAAAGGGACTCCTGCATTTCAGAACGGGTCCATTGGCCGTATACGGTGCGAAGCCCATGATAAATTTTTGCAACGGAGGCGAAGAATGTTTTAAAAATTCCAAAAGGCTTGTGGAATTCGATGTCGCAATAAGGAAGGAATAGGGTATTCAGACCAGGCAACGAAAGGTGTGGTAGAATCCCGGCGCTGCTGGAACCTCCTTCTTCGCCGAGGTAGAGGTGCCGCATGTGAGGGATAACCAGCCTGTCTGCTGGCGTATAGCTTCCCACCCAGAACACATCATCCAAGGTGCATTCAACAAGGTTGGGACAGACTCCGGGGCGCAACATGTCTATAGTGTCAGTAACGCGTGCTTCGTCCGAGGGTGCACGGGCGAGCGTCAAAGTTTTAAGACATGGGAACGGCCCAGCCTCTGCGACAAGGTGAACATCGCCTTTGTCATGGAATATCCTCAGGTCCTGCAGATGGGGACCATGGCACCGAATGACTTGAGCAATGTGGGCGGTGATGGGTGTCGGAAGGGAGATGGACAAAGCATAAATGCCTGCCCGTTCGAGCCAAGTGTCCAGTAGCCCATCCAAGTCACGCATGGGCTTGTGCACGTGGATCGACGCCCAAAGTGCAGGAGCAGAGAACGCAATATCCGTCCAAGCATTGCAAATGTTCAGAAAGAGCATGGGTGCGTGGCGAGGACTCGGTCTCTGGCGGCGATCAAGGCACTGTATGAAGATTTGGGATGAAATTTCGAGGGGTAGGCGTCCCACTGGATCGCGAACGGCGTTGAGCTGGCCCTGGACCGCACTTTTGCTGGCGTTCCAGGTCTTGGAGCACCTGCTTCTGCCGAACGATTTCGTCTGAGAGCCTGCCGATGCGTGCTTGGAGTTCCGCAATGGACATCCCAGTGAAAAATACAATACTGTAGGTCTAGCTCAGAGGTGCCGCATATAATCCACAGCAGCATCTTACGCGTCGTTTCTGGTCTGAAGATGAAGGATCGAGATTCGAAACGCAAGAAGGTAAAGAAATCATCAAAAATCGGCGGAAATATTGACGAGTTGCTCACTCGAGTTATATCTGGTGCGTTTCTTGCGCGAGCTAGAGGCCTCAGGGTTGTAGTTGGCAGGATGCGCGGTGAAGAAACTTGAAGAAATCGTGGCAAGCGGCAAGTGGCATGCGTCGGCAATCAGTTTGATCTGTCTGTCGGAAAAATCGAATTTGTCTGATCAGGTCCTGGCGAGACCTGACCGACATATGAGGGCTGATCAGGTTGGCTAGGAGGCATATCAGGGCTGGTCAGGTTCTGGTCAGGTTCAGTCAGATCCCCCCATCTCCGAAGATGAAAAACATCGGAGGAGGAGGATAGGACAAGAATAGAATTGCCTACATTGCCGGATTATGTTGAAATAATGGGTTAGAGAGTGTTGAATGAGTCGAAATTACCAAAATACTGAGAGGACCCGGTGGCCGGAACATGGTACATAACTCTGGTGGTGTCCTTCGACTGTGCACCCATTATACTAGACTTCTTCCCTAAGTACTTGATCATGTTATCGTAGTATTTAGATGCAGGGAGTATGAAGAATATGAATGAATGATATGAATATCAGTATCAGCAAGTACATTGCCTTCACTTGAAAATGATTGTACGAGTTAGATAAGGACCCTGTGAAGCGGGTCCAATAGCTTTTTGATTTTGGCTGAGACTCCCTGGTCAGCGCTGATCAGCCTTCATCAGGCTGATCAGGTCGGTCAGGCTGGTCAGCCCTTATAATCGGTTTCTGTTGCTTGTCAGCCGCCCCGAGCCCTGATGGTCTGATTTGACCTGATCAGCGCATGTCACTGCTGGTCAGACAATTTGGATTTTTCCGACATCGCCAACGCATCTCCACCATCGTCAAAACCCTCCTTGGGGTAGGATTTATCGTCGTGGTTCGAAAGGATCCCCGATTGACTCATAATCGAGGTATTTTTAGATTACGGACGCTCGAACGTACGAATCATTGAGTACGTCGACCGTTAAATTGAAGTGAGTGTGTCTTGATTCAGAATATCTGGCCGACTAGCTGAAAGCCCTAATTCAAGTTCCAGTCATCTCTCAATGTCCGTCCAAGATCTCCAGGCGCGCATCGAAGCGGTCTCGGCGGACATCGCGCGACAGAAGGAAGTGTTAAAGAAGTTGGAGCACAGTAAAAATGTTCTCCAGCGCCAGCTCAACGCCGTCCGTGTCCAGGCTCGCGATTACCCCTTGAAATCTCGGGTAATATCTTTATACGCTGCCTTCCCGGCCAATCGAAGTCTGGGGCTCGCGATATCCCCATGCTCTTCCTCAATATCTGCCACGCTTGGACAGATATCGCCATCTCCACTCCTGTCCTTTGGGCGGCTATCCACATCGATTTCTCGCGCGCGGAAGGCTTCAATGAAGTTTTGGGAACCTGGCTGAACCGCGCGCGCAATCTCCCCGTGTCTATATCCTTCATAAAACCTTCAACGACGGCGTCGCCAGTCATTCAGCAGCACGCCGAGAAACTCAGAAGCCTCAAACTATATGCTTCAGACGCTTCAATACGCGCTGCGGTCTCGGAGACGCTTACCCTCGGTGGTCTACCCAACGTTAATGGAGGCAACCTACGTTTCGCATTAGAGCTTATTGGCAACTGGTGTAAAATTTTTCACCGATGATTTTCGAGGCTCCACTTAATGCAAAACATTATTGAGGAATTCACTCCTCTGGAAATGATGGATATGTTGCGCCTTACTCCGAACCTTGTGGAGTGCATTTTCGATCAGTTTTACATTTATTTCGAGCCGTATGTCCGTTCGGGAGTGGTTTTTCCGACTCTTCGTCACCTGAAGTTACACAGCAGTGCCAACGACATTCTACCCTATCTCTCACTGCCAGCCCTGGAAACTCTCTCTTGCGACTCTTTCTAGGCTTGAAACGTTTCTCGCCTTATTGAAGCGATCGTCTCCGCCACTCGAGAAGCTTACCCTCGCTGGAGGCAGCTACATCCATGTTCACCAACTTCTCGAAGGGCTTCGCTTCGTATTGTACCTGCCATCGGTCATTTCGAGTGGTATGCGCCAACTCGCGATAATTCACACTCATTTTTTGACGCGCTGGCCGAGTCCCCGTCCAAATCTCCACAATATTCTTATCCACTGGACCCACCATCCACTCGGCGAGTTGTACCAGACCATCTCCCGCGTTATATCGGTCCGCCGTGCCTAGATCGGCTGCCTAGAGCTGATAGGTGCAGCATACGACCGGCCTAACGAACATACGCTTGCAGCGTTTCGCCAATTGAAAGCAGATGGGATGAAAATCCACATCGGATCTGAAACCCGTAATTTCATCTAACATCGCCGTCATCTTGGACTCGATGTATGTAGTACAGTATGTTGGTTTGTCTTGTTCGTCCGGTTATTAGTACATCGATTGCCTTCTACGCAAATGTAAATAAATTTCCATGTCGTTTCTACCTTGAAGGCGGAAACCTAGTCGTCGGCCACGGTATTTTGAACAACCACCGTTCGATAAAAAAAGTGCCTGTTTGAGGCTTGACATTGGCACGGAGCGAGGAATCCGGTTTTCTTGTTCAATGCTCTTAAGCTAGCCTATGTGAGCGATGATCGCGGAGCCTAGTCGGACTTAGCGCTGAGCCGCGAGGCATGAAATAAATAATAGATTGTATTGCGTGTACACGTTCCCCTGGGGCGCATGCACTGCCCGGCAGTTGCATATGCGAGAACGATCATTTGAGGCTACTGCAAGCAGTCGGGATTCGGGAAAGAGAGTAGCGGAGACTATGGGGACTGTTAAGGACGGGTGCAGATGGATGAACATAAGTTGGACAGTCGTAGAGGCTGTAGACGAACCTCAGAGATAATTCCGCTTGTCTGTGCCGATGTGGATGGACATGCCGTCTGACGACAGCGGACGCAGCTGAGCGCATACATCCTCCGAAAGCGCCGGTGGGTGGTACGAAGTGGAGATAATCTGTACGACTCGAATTTGTTCGCGGCGGGCCAATAGTGCGCTGGCCAGCTTCTGGTACCAAGGTCCTGATGGGTGGAACGACTGAAAAATGAGGGTGGAAAGATTTGGGAGTATATTCGGTGCGCTGTCGAGGATGGCGATGGAATAGTCGAGGACCTCACCACGAGGCGCAGACAACTAGAATTGCGCAACAGACAACTCGAGATGCGCAAGTGTGGGCAAGAGTCATTGAAGGTGAAAGAGGCGACCGTTGAGCAGCTCAATGTGAATTTTTGCAGTGGAGGCGTAGAATGTCTCAAGAATTGCGAAAAATGAATGGCTTGGATCTCTAAAAAAGGACAGGGAGACTCTGCAGACCAGGCAAGGAGATTTTTCGCAAGATTTCATCGCTGCTGTGTGACCCGAAAGTTCCGGGGCCGAAACGGAAATGCTGCGCGGACGGATGAACTTGAAGGAGATTTTCGCCTGGGGTGGATCAATGGCGTTCGTAAAAGTCGTAGGACACATCATCCAAGGTACACTCGACGAGATTAAGACAGACACGCCCATCTTCCTAGTCGCGGCGGTGCTGGACCGATATATTTCCGTATCGTGGCGAGCGTCAGGGGCCGGGCAGGAGGGCAGACATCGAATGAAGATCTTGGACGAAATTTCGAGCGGCAATTGTGACACTGGATCCTGGATGGTATTGCGCTGGCGCTGAAAAGCACTTTTACTCCGTTCCAGAGCTCTCAGGCGCTCTATCTGCCGAGAGATATCAGCTGAAAGCTTGTCGATGTGCTCCCGAAGTTCTGTAATGGACATGGCTATTTCTGTTGGCGCCCATTTCAGGTGCAGCTCAGAAGAGAGAGAGAGAGAACCATCTTACGAGGAGATTTAGTAAATTAGACGTAGACGACAAAAACGCTCTGAAAAGCAGTTGTTCAAGTCCACGATCCACGAGGGCTAAAATGCGTCAGGATCCTGCAAGGATGTTCGACCGCTTTGGTCACTTGGTGTCTGCCTTTGCTCGCGTGAAAGAGTACGATGAAGAGGATTGTAGAGGAGAGAAGAAGCGTCTGAGCCTGTCCATGTTATCATCCGATCAAAATGATCTCCGACTGTTTGCCGTGGCGTGTTCAAATAATTGAGGTTCGGAGTGAATTGGCGGGAATGGTGGTTAAATGCTCGCTTCCGAATTCCTCGGGCGAGAGAAAGACATCGTCACATTCCTGTATTGATTTTTCGCGACGGAGGCGAGCAACACGTTAATGAAGCAAGCCGTCCCCTGCGATGATTAGAGGAAGGGAGATAGACCGTAGACTGGGAAGGCAGAAGAATCGCAACAGTCCATCGCTACTGTACGCCGCCGGAGGTGTTCCGAAATCGAGATGCTCCAGGTGAGGAAGAAGCAACATTTCTGGCGGGGGAGAGACAGACATACTCATGCGCATTAACGGAACGCCCACCACTGTTAAAAGAAGGGTGTTTTCTTCACGATGGTTCACCGCTAAATTTTGTACGCATGTCGTCCAAGGACTGCGCAAATCTCTTTGGTGAGAGGCAGGTCCAGAAGTATGGAGATCAAAAGAGCGCGGCCGCTCGCTCGTTTCATCCAAGCCTCGAGACACCAGACCTCTGCGGATAGGCGGCAACATCGATTGGAGCCAAAGTGGAGAGCGCAATATGGGTCCACATATTTCAGATATTCTGGAATAGGATGGGGAATGGCCAGCGTTAGGTCTTGTGCTGAATGAAGATTTCGGACGAAATATTGAGTGCCCTGCCAGTGGATCGACGAGCGCGTTGAGCTGACGCTGGAGCGCACATTTGCGGCGTTTTACTTCCAGTACCGCCTTTTTCGGGGATGTCAGCTGAAATTTGGCTCACTTGAAGCTTTAAGTGTCCGACTCCTGTGTGCATTTCAGGTCCAGCTCGAAGAACTATCGGAGAACATATAATAATCATAGGCGAATTTGATGTCACCCAGTTGTCCCCTATCCGCAAGAATATTAGACGTTTCTTTTCGCTTACTTTCCGCATCCGATCGCGTGAACCGTTTTTCGAGGATGACGCCGATGACGAAGGAACACGTATGCTCCCATCATGAACCAGTGATGATCGAATTATTTTCGACATACGCGACGAGCGTCCACCAGCGTCTCCTCTGCCTACATAGTACATTGTCTGGCCCTCTCCGGAAGCCGTTTCGAATCGCCGAATTACGCGGACCCATATAGCAATCAGTCGATTTTGAACAACCGCTCGACACTTCTTTCACGACTCCCAGTGGCGTCTGTCGCACGGATTCGAGGGAAGAAATTTGGAAACCGTTTTCTTGCAACTGTACTAAAGTGAGCCGATGCTTTCAAGCTCTTGCGGGCCTTGTCCAAGTCGCTAATTGAACTCTATAGCACTGTCACGATTCAGGCAACAACAAAATGTCCGTTATTGCAGAACTCGAGGCGCTCATCGAAATGCACTCGGCCGACATGGCCCAGCAGGAGGACTCAGAGATCCTAAAAACGCTGAAGAAGACTAGGAGTGCTCTTCAGCGCCAGCTCAACGCCGTCTGCGATCCAATGGAACGATTACCGCTTGAGATTTCATCAGAGATCTTCACGCAATGCCTTCCCTCTCACCCCACGCCTGGGGCCGACAGCATTCCAATGCGTTTTCTAAACATATGCAGTGCTTGGACCCACATCGCCCTCTCCACCCCCGCCCTTTGGGCGGCCATCGACATCGTTTGTCCGAGCATCACAGATTCTGGCCAAGCCCTAGGGACCTGGCTTAACCGCGCGCGGGACCTTCCTTTGTCTGTGTCGCTTCGTACCAGTTTCGAGGAGGGCGTCGCCACCATCGTTCGGCAACACGCCGAGAAGCTCAGAAGCCTTTCATTATATATTGAACGCCGCGCCGTCCCTTTCCGTCGGGTCACATATATTGAACACTGGGACGGTGTCGCCCTCCCACAAAGCATGGGATCGTTCCCGTCTCTTGAGACGCTGACAATAGGCGATTTCGGTTCGACCACTTTCACCTACTCTCAAATTGGACTTCTTGCGATGCGCCCCGAACCTTGTTGAATGCACCTTCGACAATTTCTTGCTCCGCGGCCACAAACCGGAGGAGCTTCCGGAACTAGTCCTCCGAAACCTTCGCCACTTGCGGTTCGGCAAATTTTCGGACGACCCATTCAATCCCGCTCTGCATGATAGCAACAACGACCGCCATCTTGTCAGCGATCCGCAGACTCTAAAATACCTGACTTTGCCCGCCCTCGAAACTCTCTACCTCCCAGATACCCCACCCTATTTGCTTTCATTCTTGGACAGATCATCCCCACCTCTCAGGACGCTCGCTCTCGGCCGGAAGCACACCAGCATACAGCCTCCCGACCTGATCAAATGCCTGCGTTTTGTCCCCACTCTCACACATCTCGACTTGTATCGGCCGGTCAACCGTTATGTGTTGGACACCCTCTTCGCCGCGCTCACGGACTTGCCGCTGCTGCTCCCTAACCTCCACACGCTGCGGATCTACCACTTCCACTCGAGGCTGTTCAGGGACTCGCTCGAGACGCTCTTGCGCGCTCTGACCGCCCGCCGTACGCAGATCGTCTGCTTCGAGCTCGTGTGGTCTTGGGGTGAAGGAGCTACGGCAGATGCGTCCTGTCCTCCCGCAGATATCGGGGCTGCTTTAGGAGAACTGGTCGCGGATGGGATGAGTATCCGGTTTGGAACCGAGGACTCGAATTTTATGGATTCTTTCAAGTAATCGCCATTTCTTTCGCGGCCCGCGCTGACGTTTGCACGCAACAAAATTACTACTTCTATGATTCGGAGTAATTTGTAGATGGGAAAAAATCGAAGGGGGTCGGGCAATTTTGGCCGCACGTATCCGACTGTTACCATTCGTCTTCCACGCCTTTCAACGGGTATGGGGTTACTGGGAAATTCCGTGGCCACCCACAGCTTCGTCTCGGCCTGAAGCTGAGCGTACGAGTCCTCGCTGGCGCGTTTCAAGGCGTCGAACCATTCAACCGGGGGTGCCCAACGATGCGAATTCTGATTTGGTGAATTCCCAGTATACGGGACGCCACCCAGCACAATCCCAGTCGACGATGGCGGAGATTCGACCCTTGTGCACGAGGACGTTCCGGGGCGCAAGATCTCCGTGGGTGAATTTGGAGGCGTACTTCTGAGTGTGGGATTGGAAAACGGATTCAATGTCCCAAGACGAAAGGTCCTCGTTCATCCGCAGGAAGCAGTGGAACTCGAGAATGGCCCGGCAGGACGCAACCCAAATCGATGGTCCCTAAAGGAATTCTCGCGCGTGGCGGCAACTATTCACGGGGCAGGGGGCGACAGGCTAAGGATTTGCTTCACATAGGATTCGAGTTCCTTTAAGAGCGCTTGTCGGGCTGTCTGAGGCATCGTGTACCAGACGTACGCTTCGCGGCCGGGAACAAATTCCATTTCTATGAAAGTGATTCCCTTGCATTCGCGGACGTGGTAAACCCTCGGAACAGGCACAGATCGCGATAAATTGCATCGCTTCAGCCTCGGATTCGTCGTTGTCTCGACCGTATTTGAAGAGAGTGTGCGGGCCTGTGCAATGGCCGTATATCATCATCATGTAATAATAATAGTAGTACTATATCGCTTTCAGACGCATCATCAACATCCGAAACCCCCTAGCGCTGAGATTGACAGCATCATAACGTCCCCGCATTGGTTTGGTACAGTCAAGTCCTACCGATGTGGGATCAACGGATCAGCGGCGATTGCCGCCGATTACCGCTTTGCCCTTTGCTTCTTCCTCCCAATTTCATCTTCGATCCAACCGCCTGAACCAAGCTAATCAAGCCTTATAGAGAGTGAGAGAAATGTTCGGACCTTATTTATCCGATTCTCATCTCAGCAAAGACAGATTTATCCAAGATTTCCCCGAAGTTGCCTCCAAGATTTTCTAGCGTTTTCGTGGCTAAACAGGCGCTCTCCGTGGCCGGATCCACACGTAACATACTCTCACTTCATACCTGTGTCATCTTTGAAGCCCTGAAATTGGACTGTAGCTCTGGCTCGGAGCCTCCCACATCCATGTCTGAATTCGTCGCAGAGCTTCAGAGGCGCATCGCCAAGCTCTCAGCTGACATCGCTCGGCAGAACGAAGCCCTGAAGAATCTGGAACGCAGCAAAAGCGCCGCTCAGCGCCAGCTTAACGCCTTCCGTGATCCAATGGCACGATTGCCGCTGGAAATCTCGTCTAAGATTTTCATTCAATGCCTCCCTTCCCGCCCGAGTCAGCCTGGGACTAGCCATATTCCCATGCTCTTCCTTAATATCTGCAACACTTGGACGGATATCGCCATCTCCACTCCTGCCCTTTGGGCGGCCATCCACATCGACTTTCCGCGCCCGGAAGGCTTCAGTGAAGTCTTGGAAACCTGGCTTGCCCGTGCGCGCAATCTCCCCTTGTCTATTTCCCTTCATGGCGCGATGGAAGAAGACGTCTCTGGAATTGTTTGGGAACACGCGCACGCCGGACGGCTCAAGAAACTCGAAATCTGTGGGGACGGCGACGTGAACTATTTCTGCTTTCCGATAGGCCTGGGACCATTTCCATGTCTTGAGACGATGGTCATTGGTTTAGTCGAGAATTCGGGATACTGCATGCCCGACCATCACATTTTGAATGTTTTGCGTCTTGCTCCGAACCTCGTGTCATGCACCTTTCAGAACTTTTTCTCATATGATGGACACATAATACAGAAGCTGGTCCTTCCCAGTCTTCGTTATCTCAGGTTTACGCGTCTTGAACCCACCGATTATGACAGCGACGATGCCATTTTGGATCATTTTTCATTACCTGCCCTCGAAACTCTCTATCTTCCCCAGATCCAGCTCTGCCTCCCAGGTTTTATAGCCTTTTTACGACGATCATCGCCGCCGCTTCAAAAGCTGGTCATGGGTGGACCGAAAAACCACCAAGACTTTGACCCCATCCTACTGGTCGAATGTCTTCGTCTCATACCCATCCTCACCCACCTTGAATTGTATTGGCGAGACGAAAATATTTTAGCACCGCTGGTCGCCGCGCTCGCCGAGGCCCCATCCACTTTACTGCCAATCCTCAAGACCCTGAAAATCCCCAATCATCGCCATATAATTTACAATCCTTCATATCAGGTGCTCGTGCGTGCTCTATCAGCCCGCCGGACCCACATGACGAAGTTCGAGCTCATCGTGGTTCCGGATGCAGCGGCAGAGACGATACTGCCTGCGCCAGATATTCGTGCTGCCCTCCAAAGTCTGATGGCTAATGGGATGCAAATCCATATTGGACCTAACGACTGGAATTTTATCGGCTCTAAATCCTTCTCAGTTATCATCATGACTCTGCGACATAGCTGCGACGTAGCTGGACTGTACACCATGTATATTAGCTCCTATTGCACCAATTAAAGAGAGCAGCAGCAGCGCTTATTACATCATCCGATAAACACGGTAACATTGTCGGTTCATGCTCCCAGGACATCAGACACCACTGGTAGTTGCTCGCAATTTGGATCAACTAAGTATGTTAAATTGCAGGGTCCTAGAAACGAAGTAGATCATCAAGATACCTGTGATAAGGTAGGTAGGTAGCTATATTCCGGCGCAGATATTTGCGAGTGTACATCAAAGAGCGAACGAAAACTAGGTACCGCAAATCGTAACCATCGTGTAATCTCAATGGAAGGCGCGGCCGGGTGTGGTTGAACTTCGTGTTGAACTCAACTAGTATTCATTGAACCAGAAAAACAACTCCCACTCCTTCGACAAGACTCGCTGCGCGGCTAACTCCGACGTCCTCGCCATTCCGTAGCTAAATAAAACCTGGGCGGGTTCATCAAAAAGATGCCATATGGCCCCCTGATCTCCCACAGAGGGCTTACGCGAAAGTGGATCAATTGCATTGCACAGAATCCGCGACCGCGAGACGGCATTATTCAAAGCCTCTCCCGTGTTTCCTGATCTCCCACTAAAATGGGGCCCAGCCAGCAATAAAACTCGAACTCGACATGCGAGTAAGCCTCGTGATCGCGCGCCTAAAAATACAGGGCTGTCAAGTCAAAGTCTATCCGCTGCTCTACTGTGGCGCTACAGACCGAAGTGCATATGTACCTGCTTCTTCGACGGACTCCACCTCCAACCCCATGAGTAGCAGCTCCGACGGCAACTCCCCCACCCCAAGTCCCCAAGTCCAAGTTTTAGTCTGCCACTTTCCGCTTTTCCGCCTCTCATCCTCGCGTTTTTCGTGGTGGGAATGTGCGGCGTCTCGATGATAATGTGTTTCGGTTGGCAGAGGCTGACAGCCGGGCAATCGACACCAGATGGACCCGCCCGACCCCCTTCCACCGGACTTCGGGAGACCCCGAATCTCAGGGACGCCGAGCCACCGGGAGCTCCCGGAGAGACGAGGCCTGGGGAGTGGCACAGAATCTACAACGTCGGTTGAAAGCGGATTCCCCACTTGCGCAGCCCTTCGCTGCGACAGTTTGGGGCGATATGTTCTTGTCTGTCAATGATGCTAGTCCTCGACACGACATACTTCGACCCTCGTGGCAGTGGCTTTGGCACATTTGCGTCGGAGGTGTTAAAGCCACCGATCCGATGGATGCAAAATTGGCTCTGAATACCCGGTCGCCTGTCCAGCTGCAAATCGCCGTGGCGATCAGTATGACGTCGCCAGTTTCTCCGAATAGCTCTTCAAGGACGCAACCTGAAGATCACCCATTCAATTACTCGATTGGTCTGTGCGAGAAGCCATGGAAAAAAATCCGACTAACCCTTTTACTTCGTACCATCACTGTTGCGCCAAAATTGGTGAAACTCGAGGATGGCGCCAACTAGATTGATTGTTTCGCTGGCAAGCGCCAAATTGAATCCGAACTGTCAACTATCAGCAAGGGACCCTCTGCAGTTGCAGATAAATCGATTCAACCTGGATCATCGCTTTGGGCGTCCGAGTGTCAATAGGTATGTGTTGTCGTCTTCGCTGGTTGATGCAGCGGACAGGCCCGCGAACATGATATGTTGTAGCAAGCAGTCCGCCCGCAGTACGCCGCTTTCCCGGACTTGCGTTGGGCCGATTGCGCGCCGCCACCGCGCATCGAACATGAAATTCACGCGATTTTGCTGTTTTGGGCAGAGCTTGTTCCACTCGTCGTAAGTGATCTGTGTGCGCACAGTCACGAATATGGCGTCCAGGACGTTTCGAACAGTGACGCCAAGCCAGTTCCGTGCCTCCGATACCCAAGAGTCCTCGGGGTAGATGCCGCAAGTGACACGTAGAGCGAAAACCGGGGGATTCGTCGCGTGCTGAGAGAGCTCGAATTCGGAGAGGGGGCGGTCAAGGGCCGAGACGTGGCGCGCAGATATGGGAGACTCCCGCAAATCCCAGACCAGAGCGGAGCGGCCCCCGGGCTCTCCGTCGTGCTGAGAGTATTGCAGGAGCGGATGAAGGATAGGATGCGGCATGATACATACGACAATGGACTGCGGTCCCAGCGCTTTATAACCCGGGCGGGACGCAACAGCTTGACGCCCTATAGGAGGTTCTGGTCCCGGGAAAGATGGCCGTCATTGTTCTGTCCGCTTCTAGTCGTTGATATCTTAGAATGGAGACCATTGATGCCGGAGCACCGTGGTCTGTACCAAGTACAGGTATATTTAACGATAGGCGCCTCAGTTATTCAATCACCCAGCGGCCGGATGATCTCAACAGCATCGTGTCACCGCGGATTAGAGAGGTGCACATGCGCCTTCGGGGTTCTGAGTCAAGTGCTCACATACAGCTTGTTAAGCGAGGGTGCTCATCGCTAAACGTGTTTCGATGTCCGCGAGCTTGAGCGAAGCCTCGGGCGGCGTTGACACGCAGTGACTCTGAACTGTGATGAGGCTGTGCGCCCGTAGTTGACCGATGCAGTGAACTTGATCTCGTGAGATAAACTCAATTCACAGATAATTACTTACCAGAAGTACTAACAATCTAGAGCAGAAAATAGCACCTAGGCGAGCACCTGCACGCTTACGTTGGGGCCTCTTAGGTGGGTTACCGTCGGTGAGTATAACCCACCTAAGAGGCCTGGAATGCAGGTGCCTCCCGCGCTGGAGGCTTCTATTATGTAAATACTACTCCATATGGGTTACATACCATCCAATGACTGCATCCCGTGCTGTCAGCCTCCAGCCTGGCCTCCGTCGCCTCCATGCTGTTGGCCTCCAATCTGGTCTCCATTGGCTCCTTCCATGTGTTCCTCTGACCATGTATCTCTGTCAAGACACAGTATTTATTTGCCTGTACAACATCCAGCCCATTTCACATGATTTGGATAGTTGTATGATTGAATTCATGGGGTGCTGGAGGCCTCCGGTCTTGATGCTAGTGCACGATAGAATTAATTCTAGGGAATTGAGGGGTTGAGTTGGAACATTTGAGGTATCCCGACTCACTTGATGCCTCATTCTTTCACCAGAACCGTGAAATAAGTTCTGTGAGCCACGGATGGTGGCCTGCATTACCGCCTTCAGTGTACCAAATATCAGAGCCTGGTGTTGATCTCTTGAGGTTTAGTCCTCATCTTACTGACTCAATGGCCACCTAGGCTTGTGGTTGAACCCAGTTACCACAGCAGGTTTCTGGTCGCCATCATTGATGTGTTGGAGGCCACTCGCTTTTCTTTTTCAATTTTGAAGTGAAGGAATGGGTCAGAACTGGGATACACATATTCTCATCACTTTCTTCACTGATTCTTAAGCAGAGAGATAGTTGTTGAAACTTCAAACTTGAAGGGAGCCCATATTTCAACCAACGGGCTGTAATTTTGCTTGGAACCCTTTGCACAACCAAGGCTCACTCGCTGTCTGTACATGCGTGCCCCATGTTCACATTCACATGCCTTGAAAGTAGCTATTAGCATGGAAAGCCTTGTGGCTGGAGGCGTTGGAGGCTGCGGAGCCCTTCAACCTTACCGACTGTTGATACCCAGATGCCCAGTAGGAATGCTGACTTTTGAAACACTGTTTATGATATACTTTGTTAGGAATTGTATTCATACCAATGCCATCTTTTGGATTCTTCAAGTTCGAAGGATGCTGGAGGTGCTGTTGGAGACTGATGGAGGTGGTGCCAGAGGCTGATGAAGGTCATGCCGGAGGCTGCCTAAAATTTGCTGGAGGCCGATGGAGCCTTCAATGCTTTGACCCACACTCCTAGGGTGTATTTTAGGTAACATAATTTATTCATCGGTGTTGAAATATAATTTGAAGGCCTTCATCACCTCTGTTGTGCCAATCGGAGGCCTCCATCACACCTTCATTTAGGTCAATGCTTTGACCACACTCCTAGGGTGTATTTTGGGTAACATAATGTATAGCCAGTTCCAAATATTCTCTTAAGGCCTTGGTTGAGGGTCAGCTTACTCTGCAGAGGCACCTTCTGAGCGCCTCGGGTATGACCGGGCCGAAAGTGATGGGCCAATCAGAATAGGAATAACGGTTAGCGCAATGTAAAACTTTTGCTGTGGGGTCAATACTGCACCGAATATCACGAACCTGGCATGCTATGATAGCTGTATGATGCCCGGACCCTGGTGAATCCTTAGATCTCACCTTGTATGAAAATATTCTGGGGTGCACAAATATGAGCTAAAAGTCAACCAAGTTTCATTGTTGGATCTGGGTGACTTCAGTAGAACTTCAAATTCAATACTTTTGAAAATATTCCCAGTGCAAGATCATCTCATTTAACTCATGGGATGTCTATTTCATGCATCTGAGCTGTAGCTGATACTTATTCCGAAGATTACACCACATGCTCAAAGGGGGGAGGCTCAGAAATCTGTTATAACAGCATTCACATTGCAAAATTGTTGGTTCTACTTCGTCTATGTTGAACATCTGATGCTTTTTCATAGTTCCAATAATTGGGAGTCGCGAATAAACAGCCTAGTGTGTTTATAAACCCAAATGAAGGTTTGATGAAGGCCTCTGATTGGCACGACGGAGGTGATGGAGGCCTTCAAATTCTATTTCAACACCAATAAATTCAAATAAATAGTGGACATTGGTTATACGTGAATAATGCCAACATTCAAAGCTTTCACCCAGGAGCTAGCTATACACCAAAATACACCCTAGGAGTGTGGGTCAAAGCATTGAAGGCTCCATCGGCCTCCAGCAGACCTTCGGCAGCCTCCGGCACACCTCCATCAGCCTCCGACAGCCTCCAGCACCACCTCCATCAGCCTCCGACAGCACCTCCGGCATCCTTCAAACTTGAAGAATCCAAAAGATGGCATTGGTATAAGTGAATACAATTTATAACAAATTATACCATAAACAGTGCTTCAGGAATCAGGATTCCCACCAGGTGTCTGGGTATCAACAGTTGGTAGGGTTGAAGGGCTCCACAGCCTCCGACGCCTCCAGCCATAAGGCTTTTCGTGCTAGTAGCTACTTTCAAGGCATGTGAATGTGAACATGGGGCACGCATGTACAAACAGCGAGTGAGCCTTGGTTGTGCAAAGGGTTCCAAGTGAAATCACAGCCCATTGGTTTTGAAATATGTGCTTCTTTCAAGTTTGAAGTTTCAACAACTATCTCTCTGCTTAAGAATCAGTGAAGAAAGTGATGAGAATATGCGTATCCCAGTTCTGACCCATTCCTTCGCTTCGAAATTGAAAAAGAAAAGCAAGTGGCCTCCAACACATCACTGATGGCAACCGAAGAACCTGCTGTGGTAACTGGGTTCAACCACAAGCCTAGGCGGCCAGTGAGTCAGTAAGATGAGGACTAAACCTCAAGAGATCAACACTAGGTTCTGATATTTGGTACACTGAAGGCTGTGATGGAGGCCACCATCTGCAGCTCACAGAACTTATTTCACAGTTCTGGTGAAAGAATGAGGCAATAAGTGAGTTGTGATACCTCAAATGTTCCAACTTTGAGCCCCTCAATTCCCTAGAATTAATTCTATTGTGCACTAGCATCGAGACCAGAGGCCTCCAGCACCCCAGGAATTCAACCGTACCACTATCCAAATCATGTGAAATGGGCTAGATGTTCTACAGGCAAATAAATACTGCATCTTGACAGGGATACATGGTCAGAGGACCACATGGAAGGAGCCGATGGAGGCCAGATTAGATGCCAACAACACGGAGACGACGGAGGCTGGTCATTGGATGGTATGTAACCCATATGGAGTAGTATGTACATAATAGAAGCCTCCAGCACGGGAGGCACCTGCATTCCAGGCCTCTTAGGTGGGTTATACTCACCGACGGTAACCCACCTAAGAGGCCCCAATGTAAGTGTGCAGGTGCTCGCCTAGGTGGAAAATAGCAGGGTTGCGTTGTCGCTCCGGTTCTTGCGCTCCCTAAAATAGACGCGAAGGAAATGCTATCATCTTTCTTGAACCAAGGTCGAATGCATCTCGGGCAGGCAGAAGCGAATCAACGTAGTTTAAAATGGAACTGATAAATGACAAGACAGACTAGGCGGAGAATACATCTAACGTTCCAAGATGATGTCACCGTAATCGAGAGACAATTGCGCTCCTTGGTTCCGATATGGATCTTCATCCTCTACTACAACGCGGTGCGAATGTCCGCGCAAGCTGCGAGAACTCTTCACGTGTCACACCTCAAAGGTCAACACAGTGGCTACCGGCAAGTGCGGTTCCAAAATCGTGCGCTTACTAAGCATGATCGACGCGTTTTGATGGCAAATTGGTTCCTCGCTATGTTCTGTTCATATTACATTCTAGGGGGTCCCAAGGAACACAATGATTCATTCCAGACCTTATTGCTAGTCACTGGTCAATTTGTGAGCCACAGGAACTTGAACTTCTCATGGACAATGGCAATTCATCTTTGTTTGTACAAGTTTCCGCTGCATTTGCCGCTGATCCAGACCGACCCAATACGGGCTGCCACGCACCCGATATGGATTCAAAAACAGGCCCAAAAATTATTTTTACTGATTCTATGTGTATTCTTGGTAAAACCTTCGCCGTAATCGACCGATTTGGAGTGCTTTATTGACGAATTTTAGGCTGGATGTGAGCATTAAAAAATGTGTTCCCAAGAATACATGTAGAATGATTAAAAATGATTTTTAAGCTCTTGAAGTGGGTGGTAGCAGAGCCTGGTGATTTTATACTAGGTTTGGCCATCAAGACCTTGCATTTTGGCTGAGTGTCTAAATTGGGCGTGCACGGCGATCCCATCAAAGTCCCGTGTCATTGCCGGTGGCCAAACACAGGCGATGTGGCCACGCCGAACGCGGGAAAGTGAAAGATACGAAGAAGCGGGAAGCTTCGGGCATTTAAGAATGGTCAAATTTTGGAGGAGTGGGAGGAAGTTGCCTTGCGTATCCTTGAGCGCCGCGAGCAATGTCTGCACAGCGGGGATGGCTGGCTAACTTAGTACGAAGTCTGTGAGGGTGAGTACAAGACGACGACATTTTTCCCAGCCCCAGAAGGTTTACGGAGGAAGAGCTTTTGGAGCGGCGGTGAAGATCGCTCCAAAACAGACGCATATCGCTGGGACCGATGTCGGATAGCACAAGGCGGAGGGTGTTCAGGCAAGGCAATGTGAGATTTCCTAGAATTCCGTCGCCGCTGCGGAAATCCTGAGGCTCTTCATATTGTCCAAACATCAAGTGGCGGAGACTAGGAAGAACCAGCGTCTCTGTGGTTTGGCCGGTATAGAAATTAACAAAAGTGCATTCCTTGAGCGAGTCGCAAAAAGTTCACAGTCGTACGAGTACTGAAGGGCGCGTCCTCGTCGGGGTAGAAAGACTCCAAGACACTAATGAGTAGCGTCTCAAGAGCCGGGAACGATCGTACGATGCCAGGAAGGATGATGCCTGGGTGAATGCCATTGTATAGTTCCAGGCTTTTGAGCTCCTCGAAGCGTTGCCCCAAGATAGAGCCAGCACGGGCATCGGCGATTTTGTGGAGGGAGATAGATAATTAGTGATTGCGCGCGCGTTTGCGCCTCGCATGAGTTTGTCGAAGTCGTTAAGGGGGGGAACAACGTGGATGGACGCCGATAACGCTGGGATGGATAGTGCGATATCCTTCCACGTATTGCAGACGTTCAGGAGGGTCATGCTGGGTCTGCGCGTAAGGGAGGGACTGGATGAAATCCGAGTGGTAACCGTGCCACTGGATCACGGACGGCGTTGAGCTGTCGCCTTTTCTCTGCTCTAGCTTGATAGGTAGGCAGGCAGGTAGGTAGGATTACACGAACCTGCTTCTGCCGATCTAATATCCGGGAAGACCGCCTCAATGCGCGCCTCAAGCTGTGTTGACGGACTGCGCCTACCGACATGCACATACTAGGCACCGCTTTGAAATTTGCCAATCAGTTAGTCCACCTTAAAAGAGCTCAGGACTCCACTCACGTAGTTAATTGTTACTGGGTCCCCAATGATTTAGTTCGGACTGAGCCAGGCTTTTCGTTGAATCGTCTCTCGAGAATTGGTCGAGATCATCGACTCGGAGATGATCATGTGCCAGGCTGGCAGTGCCACTGATAGAAAATCATCACGGTTTGATGCTATCCGGGCAGCCGAGCTCGGCCGTTAGCTAGAAATGATACTAGGCCAAGTTCTCCCTAACTCCGGTTTCAAAATCGAGCGTCTCGCGGTAAAACTGGAGCCAGCCACCAAGTTCTGGAACTCTGAGGATCGCCCAACCGTATTAGTATTAATTCCTGGATCCGGAGGTATCCAGGTCTGATTTCAGTAATTGTCTGTCCCGCTCGATCGCTCCCAATATTCCCACGATTTATTCCTGGATCCGGAGGTTTCCAGGTCTGAAATCGGTAATTGTCTGTCTTACCACCGATCATCAGCTTTTTTCCCACGACTTGTTTGTTCCTGCTTCCCCCCCTTCTTTTTTTTTTTTTTTTTTTTTTGTGGAGCGTTTGTTTAACAGGGAGGAATAGCATAAGCGCCACCCGTCATCTTTGTCTGATACCCCGAAGGCGAGTACCATCCATTGAATCATTACCAGGGCCGACCAAGTCGTCCCCTCCCCGTCCGCTGAGATTGAGGCCTTGGACTAAAAAACCCGGCCAGACGTTACATTCACCCGAAGAAATGCCCAGAAGCACCGCGCCCGATCACTCGCGACGCTGCGTGTGGGGCTTTAGTTTCAAGGAATCATAGGTCAGACCGAACGCCAAGGCATCCGGTCCTTCCTCATCCCATCATCAACCAACACCCACTAAAACTCCGGTCTCCCTTGTCCAATCTTTGGGGAGCTTGTCTTCGTCCTTCAGGACTTTGCACCATGTCTTGCGTACTAGTGTCTTCTTAATTGCCTTCCGGCCGTACTTCGCCTCGTTCGTCAACATGCAGTCTAGTTTTAGCCTGGTATTCACCGCTTTGCACCATCTGTTTTGGATCTCTCGCTCGGTCGCGGCGTCCTTTTCTTGAATGACTCTCTCATTGCGGAGTCGCCAGATAAGGTGCGCGGATTCTGAGACTACTATTCGGAACAGGCGCGTCGTGCCCTTGTCGCCGCGCGTAATTGCGCCGCACGCCATTATTTCCCCTAGTGTCGGGCGTAGGTCATCCCCGGTCTTGAGTCGCCACAAATCGGAGGCGAGGCTCCATACTAAACTTTGCCCCGGCGCATCGCATGTAGTCATGATATGTTCCATCGACTCTGTCATATCACAGTGCGAGCACATCCCTTTTTCCTGGTGGCCGGGAATGTGTTCCCAGTGCCGGCCTATTTTATATCCGCCATGTAGCGTCATCCACATGAAGAATCTAACACTTCTCGAGAAGTCTTTATGCCTCGTCGCGCGCCACATCTGATGTTTTGGCGGGGCGTTTCCGTCTGCGTCCGAGGCCGCGCCTCTTGCATATTCCATGTTCCTGCGCGTCGCGTTGCGGTCCAGGGCGTCCTGGTATGCCTCCTGATTCATTTTGATCAGCCTGATAATTCTATATGCTAGGGATTGTGTCATGGCGTTGAGTTTCGCCCCGGGGGAGTACTAACGCAGGCCGGATTATTGTATCCACGATGTCTGGTTGTAGTTTCTCTGCCCCCTCACCCGCCAGGGCGTCTGCGCCCTCGTTTCCTGCTACTCCAGAGTGGCCCTTCACCCACTTGAATGCCGTTCGGGCTTTGCGCTCCCTGAGCTTCGCCACTGTGAGTTTTATTAGGCCCCCATTTGCAACAGTGTGGTACCCCTCGTTCTCCCACTTGGTGAGGTTTTTCGTTAACCCCTCGATCATATATTTCGAGTCACTCAGTATTTTTAGGGGTATATTTTTGGGGCAATCTTCGATTGTTTCTTTGACCGCTAGGACCTCTCCCACCTGATTTGACGGTGCCCATTCATCGGGCACCTTGATCGCACGATTCCTCGCATCATCTTCGCCCGTAGAAGATGCCCGCTCCTGCGCGCGCATTTTCGGCACCATTATTGAATGCGGAGCCATCAGTATATACCACTGTATCTACGGCGCCTGGCTGGGGGCGGTGTCTCGTGTTCGGGGCTGTCGTTCCGATGGCCGGGCTGTCCGCAGTTTGGGTGAAGATGCGGAAGGCGTCTGATATTGTCCCCTTCGTCGTAACTACTGGGTTAAATTCCACCCAGTCAGGGTCAGGGTCGCGTGCGGCATCGTCGTTGGTCTCTGGGTCAATCTCGTAGTCTTCCGGTTGTGTCATTACTGGGTTCCACTTATTCTGGAGTGAGTCCAGCATTGCCTGAGCTCGGATATAGCATTTATGTGGGTTTTGGCAGCGCCTCGGTCTGCACTCCCTCCGTGTGGTTTTGCACCCCTCGCACTTACAGTCTTTCCTCGCTAGGTGTCTTGTCGTTCCCCTTCTGCGCGCTAGGATCTCGGCGTCGCCAACCAGGCGCAGTGCGTGGTTTCGCTTTAGACATTCGACCTCGGGGCCCCTATTGAAAAGGGTGCGTGTCGCGGAAGACTTCTGGTGGTACCATATCGGCATGCTTCGCTGGATATCTCTCGAGATTGCTATCCCTTCCAGCTGCACATCGTATTTGTCTCCCATTTTCATCATCCGCTTCAGGTCATCGCTTAGGTCTGCTTTCGTCGGGCTCCAAGTCTGCAGGTATGGGTTTTGCCTCAGAATTGCGGCAACATTGTCGTCTCCCCCAAGCGCTTTTACCGACATGATTTTGTCCGTCACGTACGCCCAGAGCGGGCGCTTCTCGCCAAAGGTCAGGTAAGATTTCAGCCACATTATTGATATTGCTTCGTTCCTCGCGACAATATCTAGCAGGTTCCTTCCCCCGGCGTCTGCGGGGGCGTATACTGTTTCTTTATTGACAGTGACTTTCACCTTCTCCGCCCAGAGGAAATTTCTGATGCGTTTCTCCAGCTTTTCCTCCACCTCTTTCGGCATTCCCTGGACCTTAGCCATGTACTGCGTCATGCCGCCAACTACCATCAGAATTATCAGCCTTCTGCCTTCCATTGTCGGGTGTCCGAGGTCCCATTGGTCTAGGGCCGCATCAATTTTCTCTAGTGTTCGTGCCCACGTATTACCTGTTCGACGTCATTCCCGACCCATGCGCCCAGCGTACGAATGGGTTCCGCCTCGGCCGCTATCTTGATGTGGTCCGGAATGGCCGTGCCATCCGTCCGTTGACGCACCGTGTCTCTCGGACCTTGTCCCTGTGGGTGCTCTTTCCTATGGGGATCATCTCGGTCTTGTTAATGTTAAACTTAGCTCCAGATGCGATACACCACTCGTCCAGGATATCCACGAGTCGGCCGAAATCGTCCCTCCAATCAAGGTATACAAGAGTATCGTCAGCGAATAGTGTCGCGATTAATCTTTCCGCTACCCCTTCGATCTCGATCCCTTTTTAGATCGGATTGGCGGAGAGATTCCGCCAGCGGCTCTATAGCCAGGTCAAAAAAGAAGGCATGATAGCGGGTCGCCTTGTCTAACTCCCCGTGTTACTTTAAAGGGACGCTCGCTGGTCTCCCCGTTCACGATCACGTATGTGTACGCGTCGTTGTATAGTGCTTTGACAGTGTTGATAAATTCCTCAGGAATCCCATAGCTCCGGAGGGCTCTCCCAAAGGTAGTCGTGTTCAACTTTATCATAAGCCTTTTCCTGGTCAAGGGCTACAATTACTCCTTTGACTTCTGTTGCCTCTGCTAGCTCGATGATCCGCTTCGTGAGCCAGATCTGGTCGTAGATGTGGCGGCCTGGGACAAATCCGGCCTGGTTCGGGTGGATCAGATCCGGCGCTACTCTCGCAAGCTTGATGGTAAGGGCCTTCGTGAAAACTTTATAGTCTGTGTTCAGCAAAGAGATCGGTCTGTAGTTTGCTATATCTGATTTGTCATTTTTCTTATAGAGGGGGCACATCCAGCTTTTCGAGAACCCGGTTCCGGCTACCATTCCGTGAGTCTCTATGTCATTATAGACTTGGTGCATTGCACTCAGGACGTCAAACGCAGGTTTATCAAGGGAGCGGGCTGTTATACATCGTGCATCCAGGGCCTTCCACAGCTCGTATAGTATCCCATCTAGACCAGGGGCCTTGAAGTTCGAGGACAGGCGCAGCGCCATCCTGACATCCTCAATGGTCAGCTGGGTTTTCAGTGTCTCTGCCTGCTCGGGGGTGACTTTTTTCGAGGTGCGTCCTAGTACCGTCTCAATCTTTTCCTCGCGCTCATCCGCTGCTGTGTTTTTGCGGTCTGACTGGAGTTTGTTGTGGTAATTCCGCGCTAGGGTTGCCATCTTCTTAGAGTCTGTCTCATATAGCACTGGGCCGCCAGGTGCGGGGTCTCCCTTCTTCAGTCTGTGGATTATCTCTCGGGGTTTATTTGGTTTGTTGATTCTTGACCAATAGCGCCCGATGATTTCACCTTCTAGCCTATTGCGCATCTGGACGTTCATGCGCACCGCTTGATGTCGTTGCATCTGCAGTTTGAGGAGCTCTTGGGTAACCAGTGCAGCGTTGAGTCTCTTCTCGTCTTCACTTGGTCCCACCTCGTCTAATACTTCATCCAGTTTGGACTCGAGCGCAGCTATTCGCAGTATTAGCTTTGGTACCCGCGACTTTGGCGCGTTCCCGTGCCTTCTTCGTTATTTCAGTCTTGAACTTTGCCCACAGGGTCTGCTTATTATATCTGGGATCGCGCTCTCGCCAGTTACTCACGACTTCCAGATCCCTCTGGAGCGCGATCCCGCGCTCATGGATATAGTCTGTCAATACCTTGTCCTTTATTAGGTGCGCCGGCCACACCCATCTGCCATGCCCAATTGTGGGTGCCTTTGCCGTGGTCATCTTCATCAGGACCATGCGGTGGTCTGTACGTATACCTGGTGTTTTGATATCCCACTCAAATGTATGCTCGAACAGGTCGCGTTTGACGTACAGTCTGTCTATTCTGGATTGGGAACCGGTCTGGACCTGGTGGTATGTGTATGCTCGTGTCGTGGGGTATGTCTCCCTCCAGCCATCAACAAGTCGTAAGTACATTTTCAGCTCATCCATTGCCGTAACAGGTGCATTCCCATCTGGTCTGGATGGGAGCCGGTCTAAAAGCGTCTTCGGACCATGTTCATGTCACCCCCCGACAACGTCGGGTCTCCGCACCCGGGGGTGCGCCTCAAACCAGTTCTTGATTAGAGTCCAGAATGCAGCGTTCTCGCCAGGGGGGATTAGGTGCATACACTCCTAGGATTGATAATGGGCTTCCATCGACGTTCTTCATTTCCAGGAGGAGAGCTCTTCCGGGGACTATCTCCGTTGTTTTAACGTCGTCCAGATCAACTAAAACTCTTGTTCAAAACGAACGCCACTCCTTTGGCATTTGCAGTATTGGGATCCTTGGAGTATTTGATATCGATCGCTCTGCCAAATAGGCCCATTATTTCGTCGTGGCGTTTGTCGTCGAGGTGGGCTTCCGTAACAATCATCGCGCCCACCTTCATTTCTCTGATCATCTGCCAGATGTTAAACCATTTGTTCTCGTCATTCAATACATTTAAATTCCCATGACCAAAAATATTGAGGCACATTATCTTAATTGCTGCTTTAAGTTTCTTGTTTCCCCCGCCTGAGTCTGCTCGCGGTGGCCCGGGATATTCCCGTGGATGGTAGTCGTGATCTACCATGCCCGGTCCAGGTCCCCTGCGCAGAGGGGGCGGTGGGGGGGGCGGTGGAGGCGGGGGTGGTGGAGGCGGGGGCGGTGGAGGTGGGGGCAGGGCGGGTGGTTCCGGCGACGGCGTGCGCATTAGCGTGTTAGGGGGTGGTGTGTTTGTGGGCACGCGATTTATGTATAACGGGTCGCTCCCATCTAGTTGAGTAATTAAGTCGTTCCAGGCGTTCCCCTGTAGCCTCGTCGGTTGTCTGGCACGTCGCATCGGCCGGCCTACGCGTTCAGCGTTTTTCCCTGGTACTTGGGTCGGGGGCTGCTGCTCAGCTCCCTGCGCGTATCGCACGTTAGCGCCCGTATTGGCGCCCCTGGCGCACTTATGGCGTCCAGAGTTGCTGCTACCCGACCATCGTCGGAATCCTGGAGGCTACTACCTTCCCCGAGGGGTTGGTAGCCGTCCCGGTTTTCCTCCGGTTGGCTAGCAGCCCTTCCCCCTCCTGTTACGTGAATGCCCTCGTCAGGAAAGCGGCGACCGGGGGCGGAGCCACCGCTCCCTCCGGCCTCCGCGAGCCCTTCCGTCCAGCCGGCCTGCGAATTTAAATTCGCAGGCGTTTGACGCCCTAGATCAAAATCAATATTAGTATGTATATTTGCTGCGGGTGGGTGTGAGACCCGCCAGCGACCTCGCTAGAGTCGCTGGCGGCTTGCCTCGGGGGTGGGGTTGTCGGCCATCTCCCAGCGCGCTTCGTGGGAGCGCGCCGTTTGATGGCCGACGTACCAGGGCTGCTGGCCGGCAGACCCCGGCTTACTGTAGTGAAGCCCTGCCGTTGTTGCGCTGAAACATCCGATGGGGGATCGGCCCCCTCGGCATGTCTCAACGCTTGTCCCTTGCCCGTTTCCTGTCCCGCACCTGCGAGGTGTGGTCAGTAAATTTGGCGGGCTCGGGTTGCGCGCGGCATCGGCCGCGCGTCTTCTTCCAGGCCCGGACCTGGGCACTCAGTTATACCTAAGTTGCGGTAATCCCGCTTTGTGTCATTAATAAAATATTTTTATTTTTCGAGGGAGGGGGGAGTACAAGTATTTATGGGCGGCTGGTTGAACAGCTCACACGCAGAGAGGACGTGGTTAGGTGATACGATAAAAAGGTTAAAATAAAATTTGACATTTGACAACGGCGGGAGGGGGGTGCATACTGTTAGTCGCGGCCGTTGCGGCGGCCTCTGCCGCCGCCATTGTTGCGTCCTCCATTGCGACCGTTGAAGCGACCGCCCCCGCCATAGCGGTTGCCGCCACCGTTGCGACCGCTGCCGCCGCCGCCGTTGTTGCCGCCGCTACCGCCGCCGCCACCGTTGTAGCTGCTGCCGCCCCCTCCGTTGTTGCGGCCACCCGCCGGGTGGATGGAGAGGACGCCCTCGGTTAGTTTGGACATCTGGTCGGGTGGTCCCCACCAGTCCTCGCCGGCGGGCGCGCCGATACCGTTGCTGTGGGTGCCGTGGGTGAGGGGGCATAGGTAAACAAGGTGGGTGTCCGCTTTGCACATTACGCATTCGAGCGCGTCGCCGCTCTTTGACTTGGGCGTGAAGGCGAGCATTTTGTAGGTCAGCTGGACGGGGCGGAGCATCTTCTTGAGCTCCTCGTTGTCGGCGGCGTTGTCGTTAACCGGTTTGATGAAGAGACAGATCAGGGGGTCGGTTTTGTGGTAGAAGTACTGGGCGTCGACGGTTTTGGCGACGGCGAGCGCGCGCTCGTATTCCGTGAGGTCATCGTTCCCCTGGGTCATCCGGGCAATGTGGCGGATGGCAGCTGGGGTTTTGACGATGTGCAGCGCCATCGCCGCCCGGGCGGCTTTGAGCACCGCGTCGACGTCGCGGACGGGCGAGACGGGCGCCCAGGCGCTGATCGCCCAGGAACGGCGAGCTGTAGGCGATGTTAGTGATGGTCCTGCATTATCAACTTTTATTGCGTACTGGTGTCGACAGTGTGCACGGTCCATGCTAGGTCGTGGGAGACGGCGTAAGTGTACTGGTTGTAGAATTTGGTGCGGACGCTCGGGTCGGTGAAGCGCGCGAATATGGGGAACGGATCCTTGTACTTCTCGTTCCAGCCTCCGGTCTGGACGTCGACGGGGACGGGTCGGAAGAATTCGACTTCGCCAGGGGCAGCGATGGAGGCGACCGCAGCGTACATGTCGTCGAGCACAGCACGGTACGCTGCGAAGAAGCGTTGCCCACTGAGCGCGTTGGAGCAGACGAGGTAGCTGTATGTCGTTAGTTTCCTCGACGTAGGTGATATGCGGTCACTCACTCATCCTTGTTTTCCAGTACCTCCTTCACCTGCGCCTCGTCGACATTGGCGAAGATCCGGTCTGTGGTGAGTACGACCTGGGCGAAGCGCCTGTTGTTGCGCATGTACGGCGCGCGGCCATCCGCGTTGTTGGTGGGGGCTGGCTGCGCAGGGCGAAGTTCGAAGTGGGAGTTCTCCGCACTGCCGACGGGGACCCACGCCATGAGTTCTTCGTGGGTCGGGAGGGCGACGGCCACGGCGGCGTTGGGGAGCTGGGGGGCCGGTGCAGGGGGTTGGCCCATGGGTTCATCGTCACTCATCTCGACGTCGTCGGGGATGTGTTCGGCGCTGGGGGTGGGGCTGGGTGGGTTGTGTGGGGACTGGGGAGGGGGCGATTGGGATGCCTCACGGAGGGTGTAGCGGAGGGGGACTATGCGTCGGGGGGCAGGTTCGTCGTCGAAGTCGAGGTCGAGTTCCTCGCCGGTGGTCGCTTCGAGGGCGGAGGAAGCACCCGGGACGTTCAGACCTGTTTTGCGTTTGGCCGGGGACTGGCGGGGCTTCTCGTCGCGTTCCGGATGTTGGAAGGGGCCGTCGTCGCGGCGCGCGGACTTGCGGGGAGTGGAAGGTGGTGGTGGGGTGATGAACGGGAACGGGCCTTCTTCTCCGAAAGGGTTGGACGGCTCAGCCACTTCTTGATGGACACGGTTAGCGGTTGTATTATCGGTCGGGGGGGCTTTTACTTCTCTGTGCGAGGTGGTGGTGGTTCGTGAGGAAGGGGTGTCGCGTATTTTTTCGTCTCTTATATTCCCTGCTGTTGGTCCCGTGCACCTGTATAGTATGACATAATCCAGAGGAGGGGTAGGTGGGGGATTTGGGGGGCTTCGCGTCGCCGACGATGCTCAGCCCAGTTCTAGTCGTTTTGTCGTCGTGGTGGATGCTCAGAGAGTGTGGGTCCAACCAGTTCTATTCTCGTTCTGGACGTAATCCTGGACGTAAACGTCTAACGTACTCTAATCACCGAGGCTCTCGGCTTCCGGTCCTTGAATTTGGACGCAGAAAGTGGGCTTCTCGTTCCCTTCACCCGGTCCGGGGCCACATGAACGTGGTAGTGGGCGTACCGCCGCCTAGTCGATTGCCACGACCGGGGAGCCGCGCGATTTCATACCACCCGCCAGAAAAGATGGTGGTGGTAAGAAGTCACGAGACTCCTCTGCTTCCCCCCCTTCGAACAGTGTGACTTGTCGACTTGCTCTCGAACTGCCTGACCCAAATATTGAACCTTGAAGAACATTTTCACCCATGGACAGATCTTTCCGAGTCAGTGCCACACTGGAACCATTGCAACCACCTGTTTTCAACCCATCGCAAACGCGAGTCCCCGACTCTCGTCCCTTTCCCAACTTCCTGTCTCTCATTCATCCAGTCTTCAACTTTTCTTGTGCTAAAATAGTCAGACACACTGCACACTTTTTTTGTCCCATGACCTTGCCCACATATTAGATCACGCGACCTCGTACCGTGTTCCACTTGTTCTATTCCTACTACTCGCATGTTTGTTCTATTGAACCCTCCTAATATACATCCTATCCGAGCACCAATATACCATCATTGGTGGAACCTCAGATGCAGAGGATCTGGATGAATCTCCGGCCTGTACCGGATACCAAATAAATATTAATCCCGCAAGTGATCAGATTTTATCCAACAATTTGCTCTGAAGCACACCTTCTGGCTGAATTGCTTCTTTAATCCTTTGCCATAGTGTGGCCGGACCACCATCCGAAATATAGTGTACCATCTGGGCTTCAATTCCTTTACCATAATCTATTCCAAAACGACATTCCGGCCTCCGGCCGGTCGACAACGAGCCTACGGCGACCTAAAGCCATACATATGTGTCATCTCCAACATTCAATTTTTTTAATGCCACGGTACGCCCGGAGGTAGAAAACCAGAGCCCACAACATAGTGCACCAGCTTCACTCACTGCAGTGATCCATTTAAATACATTCTCAAGGCTTGCTCAGGGCCACAGTCTGTGCATTGGTCGGCATTGCGCGGAGGATCCAGGTGTGCCCGGAGGGCGTTAGTATTTGCACTTGCTTACCCACTTATCTGCTATAAGCATGGCGGGGTCTGAAAATAATAAGTTGCCGAACAAGCCGTTACCGAAAGTGTCTTGCGAACCGACCTTGAACACAAGCGCGAAGAGAGGCAAACTACAGTCATTCCATGGTCCTTGCACAATCATTGTCCTTGCACATGATTTTTTTCTGGGCCCAGAAAATATGTTTTTAGTCCAATCTTTCAAGCGGATCCCTTCATGTGTGTGCTCTTCACATTCTCCATTTTTCTCAAGCCCTTCGGGTATCTGATGGTTGTACAATTATGGTAATATGGCCCAAATTCACATCAATCATTGAATTTCACCTGAAAGCAGACCCCCAAAAATATGTTGAGGATGTCAAATCATAATTCTGAATGATATCTGTGCTCCACAAAAAATCTGAGGTCATTGGGTGGTCAGGACATAGAGGAGGAAGAAATCCATCCTGAATCATGTTCACGTGAGGCGCAAACAAACCCAAATATTTCATAACCAGGATGAAAATGTAGTGTGAGGCCTAGGAAGAGGTTTGATGTAAAAAGATGAAGAAAAGAACACAAGGAGCTGTGGACACAATGAGGTCTACAGGTAAATGGGTTGAAGTTAAGATTTGAGTGAGAGGAACAGGTAAAGACAATCCGGACTTATGTGACGATATATGAGGGACCAGGAATGTTATCTGTTTCAAATATGGGCCTCCCTTTGCTTAGAACATGAATTACTGGCTGCCTTTGTGCCAATGTGCAAGGACCAGTGATGACTGAAAATGTGCCCTGCAAGATTGGCCTCAAAATGTTGAAAAACCAGTTGTTTCTCCTGAATATTTTTGCAGCACCAAGGTTTACACAGCTATATCGTTGATATGTATACTTGGTTTCATCAAAAAAATACCATTTAAGATGAAAAATGGGAATTTTAAAAAATGTGGTGCAAGGACCATGGAATGACTGTACACATATATCATCTAAGGCCGCCCTCGCATCGATTCGTTATACTATTGCATTGAAGAGAGTTCCATCCTTTCAACTTCCTGATAAATCGCGGGCTGCAAATGCTAACACTACGCTCCTGGGATGCGAAGTGGCAAGCTACCAAGGTCGGACAGGCTCTGCGCTACGTCGACAAATCCCCCCCCTCTCACATTCCCTCCGCTGTCTACTCCTCCTCGGTCTTGCCGCGCAAAACCTCGTCGGCTATCGCCCAACTCCGCACGGACTTCTCGTTCTTGAATGCCCACAGGTTCACGTCGGGCCTGGTCCACTCGCCAGCTTATGCAGCATGCGGAGCGCCCTTTGAGACCCGCGCGCACTACCTCTTGGAGTGCCCGCGATGGGAGCCCTTTTGTCAACCGCTCCACGACGCCTCGTGGGAAATCGGTCTATTCGGGCGCCTCCACCTTTCCCCCCTCCTGTCCCACCCGAAGCTCCTCGTGCACACAGGGAAGTTTATCGAAGCGACGGGACGTTTTGAGCGGCTTAGCCCCCTGCCCTGAGCGGTCCGTCGAGTTATGTTTCATTTTCTTTCTTCTTCTTTTTCGAGTCACTTTCTCTCTCCTCATTTACTTACAATATAGTCCTCTAATTTACTTATCCATCCACAAACCCGACCCACGCATACCGGAATATCCCACTCTCTGCACACCACACTTGCCCATCGTCGCATCACCCAGTATCGGCTTACCCATCTCGCATTCCATTCTTGCTCTCGCGTACCTTACAACATTACTCAGCATACCCACTCTTTGTCACCCTTACATACCCACATACGAACAGCTGTCATAGTCGAACCCGACCACATACAGTAACAATTTGAAATCTCATCTCATCTCATCTCATCATCTCAAATGCTGGGAGCATGAAAACTGGATAAAATTCAGCCAACCTGAAATTTGCCTGATTTACAGAGATGTAGCAAGGGAGAAGTTTCGGAAAATAAGGTGCTCTTGCTCGGAGTCGCTGTAAGCATTTAATTCATCCAAAAGGCCACAGTCTGGTACAGTCTCGGCTGTCTCAACTCAGCCACGGCCACAGTCCGACTAGGCGAAAAGCATATCCCTTTGATTTATTTTCCAAAGGCTACAGTCCGGCCGGAGGAGAAAATATTTAAGTAGCCTGGGACAAGTAGTGAAGAAAAATGATCTTGCCATTGACCGGAGGATCCAGGTCTGCCCGGAGGGCGTTAATATATACTATTACCGATTACTTACGGGTGAACAGGTTGAATATTGAATACCTGCTATAAATTTGTTCAGTTCTCTTGTGGCTGAGTAAATACTTTTTCGATCGTAACTTTGACAGAACTCTGATAGGTAGCTGAAGTAGACTTGAACCAGTACCTATCGAAATTGTGTAAAGATCAAAGACAGTCGTTTGATCAGTGCTATTTACCCGTGGTGTTGATCGACTGTCATCAACTCCACGGTTTCCCAATAGCGACTGGTTCGAGTCTATATCTGGAGCCACACCTGAGGTAAGAAAAAAACAGGTTCCATCCACATTACTGTGCCCGCTTGGTGCCGGCCATCCATTTGGGCACGGGAGAAATATGAGCCTAGATGAGCGGAGCACGGCGGACGTTCACTGAGATCTATCTATCGGAGTCAGCCTACCCAGGGCTTGCGGGGGTCGATAAAAGTTGCCACACTTGAAATCGCCATCCACTCCATTGCTGATAATGGTTCACGACTTTGATGTACGCATGATGTACCTCAAATATCGTCGGCTGCATTGGATTTCGAAACATTACCCGAGTATTAGGCAAGATGCATACGGAGCAGGAAGAATCACAATTCAACCGTGGGAGAAAGCAAGCCGGTAGCTGCTTCCCCGACCATCTAGTCAATGACAACGGCCAACGGAGACCCAATCTACAAACGAGGCACGACCTAGCGTCTGTCTAGGACAGACTAGGCCCAATCCGGAAATGACCTGGTCCCGGATCCATCCTAGTCTCTCGTAGACAGACACTTCAACAAATTTTGAGCTCGTACCTCGCTTTGTTGAACCGTCCTTCGATCTTAGCTCTTCACACACGTCAAGCATTGCGGCAAATGCCGACCGTCTTCAGCCCGACCACCATCACTGCATTCCCTGACCACCTACACTTAGTTTGATGGATCTGTGTATATCCAACCTAGGTGAGCAGAGGTGCCTACATAGACCCTGTGTAGCTCAACTAGACAGAGCCATGCTGAGCTATGCTCATCTAGGCTGGATATACACACACCTAAGCAAATTAAGTGTAGGTGGTCAGGGAATGCAGTGCATGGCAGTAGGACTCTCCACCATTCCTCTGGATACCCAGCTCGAAGTCCTTGGCTGGGTCCCAGACTTTCCGTCCCTTCACTCCTGCCTCTTGCTTAATCACAGCTTCTCCCAGCTATTCGCCGACCTTCGGTCGTCTTTGACAAATCAGTCACGCAAAATTATTTCGGTGACCTTCTTGAAGACGCCGTAATCCTGGTAAACACGCAGTCTGAGCGTTGCTACTCGGGACCCAATCCTCGTGACTACAAGTCTTCATTTATCAAGAAGCTCTTGAGCAACGAGGGAGTTCTTGAGAAAGTGCTCTCGATCGTTTTTCGTTTCTTGATCCACAACAATGCTAGGTGAGTCAGCTAAAATAAGCCCCTTCCCTTCCCTCACGCTATTGTTTATAGCATAATATCCAAGGGGAGCGAAGAAGACCGGGTGTATGTGTTCGGTATCTATCTAATATATTTCTGCGCGGCTTGACATCACCGCAGACCCACATCAACAGAGCTCTTCCGATTCAAACGCGCTGCTTATAGATTCTGGACGTTTTCCACGGGCGAAAGAGAAAATGGATCGTTAGTGTATTCCCTGCGATCCTGTTTTGCGTGTTTTTAATGCTGACTGGATTCAGATGGTTTCTTTCCAAGTTCCCTGACGCCGAGCTTTCCGAAATAGGACATTTCCATTCCGGTGTCAGAGCGTGGGTTGCCGAAATGTACGGCCCGGAGAGAATGGCATTTGATAGTGACCACGAAGGTGTGTTCATGTCGCAAGAAAATACCATATCTAACCCATCTTTGAAGCCAACGCCTTCTCTGCTATAGTCTCGAGCGGCCTGGGACGCCTGAGCTGGCTGTGGAAACTATTTCTGAACATGATCGACGACCGTGGGGACGAACACGCTACTGACATATTCGAAGAGTCGTTGGGAATTTCGATGGACGGCGATGGGGAAGGCTTTTTCACATATGAGTTCTACGACTGTTGGGCGCATAGAAGCATCGAAATTGACAAGATTCAGCCCATCTTTGACAAGGGACACGACTGGCTGAAAGCGATACTCCAAGTTGAGGAGCGCGCGAGCAGCGCCAGTGACAGGATTGACGAGGTAAGCTCTACCTTCAAGCTGGAACTTTGTACTTACGGCTTCAATCAGAACTAATTCTCCGTTATGACCAATCATCCACATATTTTGTCTTTCTGTACTGTAAATGAATGCCCGACGTTAGACGACTTGTTGCGCGAAATCATCATCGTTTCCAAAGGCGTAGACTAATATGTGGGAAATGACTGAGACTTACCAGACTCGAAGGGCGTGAACAGGAGATGTTTTAGCACATGCATTTTCCCCGGGAACCGCTTCACAAGACGAAGAATCCAGTTTTCTAGGAGAAGGCATCACACTTTTCTGGAACCCTATGGAATCCAACCGCATTTGACTATGATCCAAGCAAATCTGACTGCAGGACCCACGAATAAATGTATACAAAAATGTCGGCGTCTGCAAAGTGTGCACCAGCGCCAAAATAAAATAAATCGAACCACGGACGTTTTATGTGCATAATATTATTCAATGCGGAGAACTCCTCTGCTGACCAATGTACCCCACCAATTATTAGCTCTCGGTTCGCTCGGTGTTGGTTACCCGGGCAAGATGCCAGTGATCGCGGGACAGCCACTGATGATTCTCGTTGCCACTGATTCCCGTTGTCATCGATTACTTTACACACCAGATTCCGTGAGCTGCGCTCACTCAGGCCTCAGGGCTTGCACTCACTCCATACTGTTGCGAATCCAGGGTGAGAAAGCCGGCCGAATGTTGAAACGGTTAACGTCTGACCAATATTGATTATTAGCTGCCAGTGGACAAGTGCTCTCCCACCCGACAATTCACACCATAACCGCGTGAGATCACATTTTGTGTCGCATTCCAACTTGAGCTGAAGGGTTACAGTATTTGAATCATCGCCAACATCATGTCTGCCGCAGAATTGGAACTTGAAGAGCGCGTCACCAAGCTCTCAGCCGAGATCTTGCACCAGAAAGAGGTGCTGAAAACACTGGAGCACCGTAAAAGTGCGGCCCTGCGTGCGCTGAACTCCTTCCGCGACCCAGTGGGACGGTTACCGCTCGAAGTTTCGTCCGAAATATTCATTCAATGTCTCCCTCCTCGCCCGCAGCCTGGAATTGGCCACGCCCCGGTGCTGCTTCTGAACATTTGCAATTCTTGGGCCGATATCGCGCTCGCTACTCCAAAAATTTGGGCTGCAATTCATGTGGACAATCCACCAATGGACTTGGCGAGCCTCCTCGACGCGTGGCTTAACCGAGCAAAGAATCGCGCTTTGTCTCTCTCCCTCCCAACAAAGCTCACCGGCAATATTGGCCCAGTCATTAGGCGCCATGGACACGAAATGCGGGACTTGAAGCTATTCTACAGCAACTACGATGTCAACATTGTAGCGGGGATGGGGCCTTTCATATTTCTTAAAACCTTGACCATCGTTGGACTTCCCCCGGAGCAAAACAGGAATTTTAGGGAGCCGATGAGCCCAACCTTGAACATACTCCGTGCATCCCCCAATCTTGTTGAATTGACCTTCGATGGGTTGCAATATGACCGGCACATCCCCCTAGCACCCGTGCTAGTTTGTCCACACATACGACATATCAAGTTTAACATAACATACGGGCCTCGATACACTGACGAACGAATTTTGGAGTCCATCACGTCGCCTGGCCTGGAAACACTCTACTTTCCGGGATGCTACCTTCACATCAACTATTTGCTTCTATTTTGCAAACGTTCCTCGCCCCCACTGCGCGAGCTCACGTTGGGTCACACGGAGGGCGCACTCGATTGGAGCCAGAAATTGAGGGAATGTCTTTCCCTCCTTCCTAGACTGACACATTTGGAGGTCATTCATCCAAGGCCAATCAGCGCCGACCATTTCGTCACTTTCTTGGCCGATTCAGAGTTGGTCCCCTCACTCTGCAGCATCACGCTTAGTGGAGTAAACCCGTCGAGCCCGGTGTACCGGACACTGGCTGCCGCCCTCCTACTCTGCTGCGACAGCATCAAGGTCGTGCGGATAATCTGGTGGCTAGACGACCCTCCATCCTTTACGGAGGACATGCGTGTTGCGCTGCGACAGCTTGTGGCAGATGGGATGTCGATCTACATTGGAACAGAGACGGTCAATTATCTGGATCTGGAGGGCGCATGTGTGTGTTTTCTCTTCCGTTCACAACCTCTGGAGTCATCGTCACTCTACAGAGTCTTGCTTGCCATAGCATGGATAACGAAGGATCAAATTGCGGAGCGTTGGTAGAAAAGTGCACCGTGCATTGCATATCCTTCGCTAACGCAACGAAATTCCCTGTATATGGAGCTATGTGGCGAATATCACGCAAGGCGTTAAGCTGGCCCTGAAGAGCACTTTGTCTCTGCTCTCTTAGACTCGCAACCAGCCTGCCTGCGGAGTGCAACAAATGTGGCGAGCACTGTTGCCGTAGGCAGACTTGAGGCAGACTGGTACTATTCGGAGCTGTCAATTGAGACGGGCCTGAGTTTGAATTTTTTGGGTGGTGCCGATCACGGCATCGCGGTGGCTGAGCCCTGCGATCAATTTCGATGTAACTTTGAGTCTTGTGTACAGGCCGCTCAGATACCTACAGATAATTCTGAGGAGACAGAATTTAGTTAAAGAAGGATTGAAACCTTCCCCCTCTTTGCATTTTGTGTAATAGAGTTAAATTGAACCTAGGGCGGACGGCATCAAAATCCTGCCCGGGCCTTTTGTTTGGTCTGAGTCTGCCTACGGCAAAGTGCTTGCCACATTTTTGCCAGTTGTAAGCAGACTGGTTACGAGTCTACTTCTCTCTGTTGATCGATATCTGCTGAAACCTGCTCGATGGGCTGGCTCATCAATAGTGATGTGCAGGGCCCGGCTCGGCCTGAATGCCCGGGCTTGGGCTCGGCTTAGGCGGGCTCGGGCTTCAGATTCTTGAGGCCCGAGCCCGAGCCCTGGGTGCAGGCCCTGAAGCCCTGAGCCCAGGCCCAGGCCCGGGCTTTTTCATAGCCAAGAAAAAGTGTGCTGGGAGCTCTCAAGACATGTGCTGAACAGCAAGGCCGAACTAGTTATAGACAGTATGTCCAAACAAGACCGCGGCTGGCCACCATGTCAACAATAATGCCGCGACTATGGTTTATGCCACAAATGATCGGCCCACAGCCGCGCCCAATTGGTAGTCAAAGCCGAGCCTGGCGATCAGTTTCGAGTCTACACATCAAGCAGGGTATTTTATTACTCATACCGGCCAGAAGGCGCCGTGAGGACAAGAAAGCCTGGACGATATATATATATATATATAGCCCGGGCCTGCGAGGCCTGGTGGACCTGGCATTTCTCAAGCCCGAGCCCTGGGCCCTCCAAAGCCCTGTGTCGGGCTCGGCTCGGCTTGATCAAGCCTGGGCCCGGCTCGGCTCGGCTTGCGGGCCTGGGCCGGGCCCTGCACATCACTACTCATCAAGCTCCTCATGGACGTCCGCAACGATTGAAATCTATCGATGAGCTTGTCGAAGAGCTGTTTCAAATGCGGTCGAAGGATCGGAGATTGTGCTTATAATATGTTATGCAAATGTGTTGCGGAAAATTCTGAGAACTCGAAGACTCGAGAGTTCAAAATTCGCTGAGATGGGATAGGAAACTATTGTCGCGGGGAATCATTTTCAAAGCACCAACCCGGCCCGCCCCCAGTAGGAGCACAGCAGAGCGTGCAAAGCTAAGGTTGGGATAAGGCCGGATGTCGATCCGACTCCCATAGTCGGATCAACTCGGCTCAGTTCCCGCACTTGACCAGAAACCACTTCGTGACTTCGCGCATCGACTCAGATCCAAGAGCCAACGTCCGACCCAATCCAAGTTCCAAACAGGCTCATCGGACGACACAGTCAAACGACAGAAATATTGATGCATTGAGTCGCGTCAACGGCAAAGTGAGTGTGGTGGAGGACGCGTCCACTGTCATTCATTGGAACGATTCTAAATCGCACTTGTCAGTTCCACGCATCTCTAATGCCCGTCACAGAGCCTCATGATCAGCTCCAGCTTGACGCCGTCCGCGATCCAGTGGGCCGGTTGCCGCTCGAGATTTCGAGCGAAATCCTCGTGCAATGCCTTCCCTCCCGCCCCACGCCCGGAGGCCAGCTGATTCCCATGCTGTTTCTCAGTATCTGCAACGCGTGGACCGATATTGCACTCGCTACTCCTGCACTTTGGGTTTCTGTTCATGTCGACCAGCCACTAACTGCCCTAGCGCGTATTGGACACGTGGCTTAAACGCGCAGGCAGCCATACTCTATCCCTATCCCTTCCATCTATCGTCACCGGTCGCGGCCTCATTGCGGTCCTCAGACGTCATGCACACCAGTTCCAGGACTTGAAGATAGTCCACGAGGAATACGGTGTTGGCCTGATAGAAGCCGCCGGTCCATTTATCTCACTGAAAACGCTAGCGATGGTTGGGCGGCCGCGCTCGGGCGAGCAGAGCACTCGTGGGACCATGGGAATGCTGGAGGTCTGCCCTAATCTCGTCGAATGCATATTCGACGGTGTGTTCTACAGTCTTCCGTGTGGTTATGCGCGAGAGCCCCCTGTCTTTCCGCACCTGCGGCGTCTGAAGTTCGGAATATCCTGCGACGACCGGCTCCTGCAGCATATCTCGGCGCCTCATCTGGAAACGCTCCACGTCTGCCTCGCAGCTCGAGACCTAATTCAGTTTTTGCGGCGTTCTTCTCCGCCGCTACGAAACCTCACATCGGTCGCCAACAGGGCCGTCGGCGATTCGACCGAGGCCAAAATGCACGAGTGCCTTTCCTCCTGCCGCAGTTGGCGCATTTGGAACTGCTCGCGCCTGAACCCGCGATCACCGACCGCCTCGTTGCCCTTTTAGCCCATTCCCCGCACGTCATTCCGGAACTCTCTAGTATCACGCTCACGCGCGTCTGCCCATCGACGCCGTGGTATCAGCACCTGGTCACGGCCCTCTCCCTCCGCCGCGAAAAGATCGACTCGGTCCGCATCGTATGGATAAATGGCCGTGTGAATCGCCCAGCGCACCAGACGTGGGCTGCACTTCGCCAGCTTGTGTCAGACGGGATGCGGATTCACATCGGAACGAAGAAGCTCAATTACGTGCCTGGTTGTATGTATTTTTCTCATCTACGCACTCCTTATGTACTCATCCGCTTTATAGAACCTTTCCTTCGGCATCGATTTATGTTCACCCGAATGCATCTCCTTCCTGGCCTGTTCTTTATTCACGCTCGCTTCACGATAACTCTGTTCATATTTTTCACCATAGCAGGCGTTGCTACTCGTTATCACTCCTCACTCCCCCCTCGCGACATCGCCCTGATTGTGGATCCCCGTTACTCCGCGTTTGGCCATAGGTACTAGGTACCGGGGTCAGCGATCTGCCGAATGGTCCTGCTGACACCGACACAACAGGCCGACCACTCAGTACTCAATGCGAATAAAGGTCCTCGACCGGGCCCCCGAGTTTTCACGCAAGGCCTCCCGCGCGCCACTGTACTGGACATCTTTTGGCTCTATGGGACTGAGAGAAATTTTATAATTCACGTTCATAGATCCACATCCTCGGCTCATTTCCATAGCTGCAGATTCTCCCGCACAAAATCTGCCAGCGTTTTCTTCCCAACGATCTTTCTCTCTGTAGAATAAACAGCTTCTTCCCCGCCCGCCGCAGTCATTTCTTCGACCGACCCCATGAGCGTGATGAATTCATCGGGGAGCCCAAACCAGCGTTCCTTCTGCTCTTCAACGGATATCGATTCGTGCGCGATGTGTCGCTGTAGAACACGGGAGAAGCACCCGGCTACCTGAATCACCCGTTAATCGAAGCAGCAGGACAGGAAATGGCTGCAACCTCGGTGAATGAAAGAAGCTCTGGGCCCACAATAATGTGCTCTGTGCAATGTGGAGGGTCTGCAAGCAAGCAATCGACCGCAACGCGCGCAACATCTTCACACGAGACGAAGCCCATGGATGCAGTCCCAGTCGCACTGATGATCTTGTTTTCGTCACGAATGCTCTCAGGCATCTCTGAAAAATTATCTGAAACCGCCCGGATTAGAGGGGCAGAATCGCAGCCAAATGAACGCACCGAAGAACCGCGAAGGCCGGAGGATACAGAACGGAACCCCCGAAGTTTGGAGATGTGCGCGTATCGGCCCCTGAATCGAATCCCCAGAAATATCCAGCGACCCGCTCATCAAGACGACGCGCTTCACACGCTTGGATACCGCCAGATCAATGAATTCACAGACATACTGCGGCGGAATATGTGCTGGAACTATCAAGTGGACCGACACGATATCCGGCGCTGCCTCGAACGGCAGGATATACGTGGCGCGATCTTCCCAGTCAAAGCGAGCTAAGTATCCAGGGTGCCGAGAGACGGTGACAACGGGGCGATTTTGCAGCAGGTTGACGATGCAGCGGCCGGTCTTGCCCGTAGAGCCTGTCACCAGGATGCTCATGGTACAGAAATGAAAATAAGCGCCCAGTCCGCTCCGATTTGATTGCCGGGAGCTATTTCCAATCTTGGTCATTACCACGACCACCAGCCACTTGCCACGAGTAAGACCGAGGCCAATGGTTTCCCTGGAAATGAAGATATGATGAAACTCGTCACACTGATGATTATCATATTTAGGGCCCACCCAGGTGCAATTTGAACACCCAAGTGTCGAGTTGCAAGTAGGTGGGCCTGAAATTTAATTTGCATCTAGTAATTTCAGTCCCACTGATTTTTTAACCTAAAGTAGTAGAATGAAATCGCGAGTCGGTTGCACTGAAACCCATTCGGAAGCCTACGATTCAGATTACAAAAAAGTTCAACTGAAATCGAAAACCGAAATTATTGGTATTGGGATTGGAAACGAGGCACCCGAGACTCTGTCTCTCAATTGCACCGAAATCAAAGCCGGAACTCAAGATGTCGTTTCACATTTCAGCTGTCCTGAAACCTATTAAAATCCCGAATTTTGGTTTGAATTTCAGCCCAAGCCAAAATGCAAACCAAAATTAGTTGTTCCAAGCGTGCTCCGCGGACGATCTGCGGATTTCAGCGCACTTAGAACAACTGATTTCAGTTTGCATTTTGGCTTGGGCTGGAATTCAAACTGAAATTCGGGATTTTAATAGATTTCGGGACAGCTTAAAATGAGAAACAACATTTTGAGTTCCAGCTTTGATTTCGGTGCAATTGTGAGACAGAATCTCGGGTGCTTCGTTTCCAATCCCAATATCAGTAATTTCGGTTTTCAATATTAGTTGAACTTTTGTGTAATCTGAATTGTAGACTTCCGAATGGGGTTCGGGGCAGCAAAATTGTAATTTTATTCTACTATTTCAAGTTGCAAAATCAGTGGGACCGAAAGTACCAGAAGAAAATTAAATTTCAGGCCCACCTACTTGCAACTCGATGCTTGGATGTTCAAATTGCACCTGGGTGGGCCCTAAATAAGGTAGACCCCATCCACCCTCGACGAATGTCACGTGAATTTCCATACTCGATCAACACCCGAATATTAGAGCAAGGGCCGAGGCCGGGGGAAATTCCTTCGACCAGATTATAGATATACATGTAAGGACGCTACAAATAAAATCCTAGGGCTTCAAAGTTCCTGTGGATGAGTGAATTATGCAAACACCGACACGGCGTCAAGGCATCAATCCGTGCCATCAATCTTGATATTTTGGAAAGTCGGGCTAATTCCCGGTGCAAATGGGTAGTTCTCATCCACTTTCTTTCACGCAAACACAAGATAGAAACCATATCTCGAATCTGGTCGAAGGGTTTGGCCCAATTGTACTCGTAAAATATTCTATATAATTTTTCAAGCGGAATAGCAAATTTCACGTGATGTTCTTCGAGGGTGGATGGGGTCTACCTTATGACTTGGGGGTTGAGGCTGCGGCACGGCCCGGCAAACTCGCACTTAGGGACTTTTTTGGGGGGTTTTTTTTTTGTTGTATCAAACACCAATGATTGTCATTTAAATGTAACTTAAAGGTGCATGGCATCATAAGCACAGTCTTGCCTGGTAGTGATGGTTGAGATAGAGTTGAAAGAGGCTCAGACCCGACCCTCAAGGAGATCACAAACGACTCAATTGCATGGCATCAGAAGGCTAGAAACCTGGTGAGAGAATACTCTGCCAGCACGATACAACTTGAACCCAAGAGGTTAGCTGAGCGAAATTAATGAACGCCAAGTTGTCTGAAGATGAGTGATACAAAACATGCAAGTAATGATTATTACGCCTGCGCAGGAATCAGAAATCGGCTGGAAGGTTGGTTAGCGGGATTGTGTTTGCAACATATGTCTGCACTGGGTTGTGAATTTTACTGCTTTCATCCCTGATGAGCCCATGGACGACTACGTCGAGATCTGCGACTACCAAAGCAAAAACAAGTGAAGTGTTAACATCGTGAGAAGTATACATATGGTCACGATAGATTTTGGCGGATATTGACCGGAACGTGGGATACAGTCAAGTACCTAGAAATGGGACGAGACCTGGACACGGGACACACCAATTTTCCGAGGGTTCCTGATGTACTTGGGCTCTGATTTTTTGTCCATATCATCTTTAATGTATGAAGAATAGTCTATTAAGATCCTAGGGTTATCTGTGCACTCGATCTTGTTGTACACAGAAATCTTTCCGAAGACACGGTAAAAGTGAAATCAAAGCATGTCATTTTCCTTTAATATCATCGCACACAAGGAATATTTGACTCTGAGGTTCCTTCAGAACATGGATGTGGATATGGCTAACAGTTCTGCAAGGGACCGAGGCAGAGGGGATTGCAATTGATGCTGCGTGAAAGGGAATTCAGGAAATGGGATCAATTATGATGGTCACAGTCGCGCCTTCCCCATTCAGCGAAATCAAATTGACTCGGACTCGGAGTCGCTATCAATGCAAAAGCTCAAGTGGAATAGTTAGCAGCCCTGAAGTTCTATTAACAACCCCAAAAGCCGGTAGACAATGATGAGGAGTCCGGAAATGAATCTGACATGAACAATTAGATTATGCTAGATTATAGCCGACGTGATTGTGATGCATCCCATTTTGACATCGGCCAACTGATAGCGACATTTGTCCTTGATCCAGGCCGATATAGGCCAAATGCTACCTAGGATTTGGTACAATATATTCAAACCCATAGATGTGATTGGCTGGCTCAAGCTGATCAAAAAACGCGACTAAGTACCAAAAGAAGAAACCGTGAGAAATATGCACGTGTTCACGGCACTGGTGGGGACGGGCATCACTCATGATCGATCCGGCAGCTTTGTTATACTTTGGCTCATAGGTGAGCTCGGTCCAGTTTTGCAAACCCCAAGGCTTTTTCTCTGGTCACTTTGGCACAAACCCCACAACAGAAACCTCTCATTAAATTAGCATTAGAGTAGAAGTATCAGGCCCAATTTTTAATTTATGTCCAATGCGTGAATTAACATCGAACTTGAGGGAAGTTCGGGCAACTGCTCGGGGAGAAAGAAGTATCTAGAAAATCCAGCCTGATACTTCTGTGAAGAATGCATTTCCCTGGAACACTTCATGCAAAGTTGAAGTGCTTAGAGCACATTTGAAAAAGCCTTAGGCTTTTTACGCGGAAAAGAGCAAATTACTATTTCTGGCCGAGGAAGGTCCAGCTTTCCGAGGTTTTGGGACTTGGGAAGGATGCTCCTATGCTCGGGAACATTCCTTCGAGGGAACCAAGTTCAGACCCCTTGTGTACAGACTTTTTCTGCTGAAATGGTCTATTTGACGTTCCTAAATGCTAAGGCTTTTGTACTCCGGACTCTGGGGATAAACTGAGTCAGCAGTTCTCTTCGGAACATCCTTAAGAACTGAAATTTCAGCCCGGATTTTCGATCTTCTGAAATCATCCAAAATCCTCCCTGATTTCCCCGCATTTGGTGCTGTTATGAGACGATGATACCCATTATTAAAAATCCGGCCGGAAGGAGTTGTTGGGACTACATTTCCCTATCACTTTACAATTGTAAGTTAGGGAATCTGTGCAGAAATGAGGAAGCCTTAGGCATTTTACGACTGGCAGTTGAGCATCAACAGTTCACGTGACAGACGAATCGCGTCTTTCATTCTATGCCCGGAAGCTCGAAAACTGGAACGAAAAAATGGTACAGATTTTGAACACTCAATACTGAGTGATTCAGTGTTTCATTACATTTTATTTCCAAATTCTGCCCAACTAATATTACATGAGGGGGAGGGAACACACGACGGATTAGGTTTTCTAGTTCACCTTAAATTGCCCGTTTCTTTTGAAGGCCAGGTACATAGTGGTATGGAAAGTATTTCCGCTCACCAAACTGAGTCCGAAAAGTGTGTGAGGAAGTCGCTATACCATGGAACCTGCAAAACAGAGTTGCATTCGAGAACAAGCATCGACAAACATGCCGGATCGATCATGAATTTGATGTCCGTCCCCATCAATGGTAGGTCTCGACCAGAACATGCGGTACATGGCCGGACACTGACCAGTTTTGGGTAGGCATGTAGATCTGATATACACAACGGCAGACCGGCTTGATTTAAGTTAATATTGATAATCTGGAAGGGCGGAGGGCCGCGGGGAAATCCGCCGAGACCAAACAGATGGACACAGCCACATGAAATTCAATGAAAAACAGAAGCTACAGGTCGATTTGGATACTTAAAATATTACTCAAACAGACATATTGCATTGCAAAAATGAAGTGCTCAAACTGGACAGCTCAAATGCGCGAGAGAGGCAAAAATGAAACATTGTAAAAGAGAAAAGCAGCTGGTGATATTCGAACGCGGTCCACGATTGGCACCCAATTACCAAGCATGAGCACAGCCACTATGTTTTCACAACTTTTGAAGCTGATTTAAAGGACAGCCACTATAACCCTTTTAACACAGCCACTAAATCCAATAGCACAGCCCCTATTTTGCATTGCAATCTTGAGCTGGGACACTTTTCATCGAGACCTGAAAAACCTCAAGTCGATTGATTAAATAACGATTACTATAAGTACTCGTAATAATCGTCGGTGTGTGTTTCCAGCACTCCGATTCCTCAAGTTTGCCTGAAGTTGCTTCCTTCAAGTAGCTCCAAGTCGTCGGACGGCCATTAAATTCAGAATCTGTATGACAGCCTTCATTTTGTAAGCATACTTGTCCCTGAGACCAGCAACAATAGGATTCCGGGCCTTGGGATAATTCATATTGGTGGACGAACGACAAAAGCCCATCCACGGACTTTGAACGCTCACTGCAAGCTCACCGACGACATCGATCGACCGGAAGAGATGGTACCCATAGAGAACAACGACAACACTGTCCACGCAGTATCCGATCCAGTGGCCCGTTTCCCACCCGAGATTTCATCCGAGATCTTTATCCAATGTCCCCCCTTTCGCCCGTCTCCCGGAGCTCACCGTGTCCCCACACTGTTTCTGAATATCTGCAATGCGTGGACCGATATCGCGCTCGCTACCACTGAGCTATGGGCCTCCATACATGTGGACAACCCACTAGTCGACCTGGAGTCTCCTCGACGCGTGGTTTCAACGCGCGGGTAGTTGCGCGTTGTCCATCTCCCTTCCCCCGGACCTTCCCGGCCGTCATTCAAAGTCACGCGCATCTGTTGCAGGACTTGACAATACACACCAGCTCCGGCGAGGTCGTCAGCCTCATAGCATGTGCAGGACCATTTCCTATTCTTACAAGGTTAGCCTCGACAAGTAGGCACTCCGCAAGCGCGGCGCTGAATGTGTTGCATCTCTCTTCGAATTTGGCCCAATGCACATTGACGCATATAACCGATCGCCTGCCGTTCAACAGTGAGACACTTGTCCTTCCCCATATGCGGTATTTCCGATTGGGACCGTATTTTGGAGACTCCATTCTCCAGCATCTCTCTTTACCCAGTCTCCAAACCCTGTTCCTCCCTTTGATAGGTCTACGATTACCCGATCTTCACCAATTCTTGCTACGTTCATCGCCGCCCTTGCAACAACTGACTTCGGGCTGCCCGCCAGTCATACTCAAGGGAACAATGACCGGAGGCATGCCTTTCGCTCATGCCCAGCTGTTCAACGGCTTCTGTCTCGGAATGCTGGGGCTAACTGAGATCGAGTGTGCGTTGGGAATACATCCCCCACCCCCATTCAAGTTGCCTATTTTTTTTGAATGTATGTAGGCTCGCCATCATACATCGGGCGTATGAAGCCCGGTACTTCCCCCTCCGTGCTGCGAAACCTGCACCTCCCGGCGATTCTGCTCAACACACTCATGATCATGCTCGTCCTCACGACGGTCCCGCTCGAGACGGTCCTCGCCGGCGCTAACGTCCTCGGCGTGCTCGCTGAAACGGTAGCGGAGCCCATCTTTCTCTCAACTGTCCTTTCTCTCGCTAATTTCGAGATCCCTAGTTCGCCGGGAGTTGGCTGTGAACGTGGATTGACATCGATGCGGCGGTCGTCCTGTGCGGCGGGGTCCTAACGGGTAACCGTGCCCGCCACTGCGTAGTACGCGCCCTAATTAATTTTCAGGAATCCTGAGCGCATGTGAGCTCTTCGCGCAGGCGTTCCTCCATCTCCTCCCCCTCAGCGGCGCGCCGTACATCTCCGTTCTCGCCTTCATCTCGTTCAACGCCGTGCTCTACGCCAGCGCCGACGTCAGCCTCGCCATCGTCTCCAAGATGTCCGCCCTCTCTTCCCTTACTCCCCTTCTGCCGACGCGGCTGATTAACATGCATTTGCAGGTTCTCCCTCGTGTGGCTGACGGTGATGAGCCTGTTCCCGCTCGCGCTACTTTTGTTGCGGTTCAACCGCGGATGTCTGCCGCGCGGCGGCGTGCGCAGCGCCTCGCTCTCGACCATCGTGCTCGCGCTCGCCCTCACGCCCGTCGTCTTCGCGGGGAACGTCGTCATCGACCCCTTACCGGTGGGTGCGCTCCCCCATCTCATCTCACCTGCCATATTCATATTAACACTAATCCCCGCTGCCCCGCTCACTCCCGATTTATTTCAATCAAGATATTTCGCGGCGTACCTAATCGGCGTGCTCGCAATGTTCGGCGCGACGCAGAACAAGGTCGGGCTGCTGCGCGTGTACTGGGCATACGACCAGTAACCCGCGCTGCACCGCTTCGGCTGGGGCGCGGCGCTGGTGCGCATGATGGCGCGGCTCAAGCGCCAGCCGGTGTGCATCCTCGTGAAGACGGACAAGATGCGCATCTCATCTCGCGTGTGGCGCCACGCGTTGCTGAACGACGGCGTCCGGGCAGATCAACCACTTGCTGCACATGCTGTTGTACGTGCGCGAGAACGAGGAGACGGCGTGCGTGAAGATCGTACATTTCAGCGACGCGGACACGGGCATCCCGTCGGAGCTTGAGGCGAATGCGAAGAGTGCGTTTCTTCTCTTCTTTCACGCCTCCAAATTAAACTGGACCGACTTTGATTTATTTCAAGTTCTGGACGAGGTGTTCCCAGAAATTGCCATCGACCTCGGGCGTCCTTCTTCCCCGGCGGCACGCTCGCAAATTGAATCTGAAGGAACCTCTGCAGATCGTGGTCCAAGACGCGTTGGCGCCGCACACGTTGTGGCACTCGCGCACCGCCTGCAGATCCCGCCGGCGTTCGTGTTTATGAGCTGTCCCGGGCCCCATTTCGCGCACCCTGTCGCGGAGTTTGGGACGCGGATTATATCCTTATGATTTAACGACTCCAGAATCCAGTCAGTGGGCTGACCCTGAGATACATAATGACGGCGCAATCCAAAGCGGGGTTGGGTTTCTTGCGTATCCGAGGAGGACGCAGAGTCCTTCAAAGCTGCACTCACTTGTCGGAGACGTTTATTCTCTGCGTGGAACAGGGATGCCTTAAGGACGGCATTACCGCCCCATACAACAACCATGCAACTCCGGGTCTGGCCATAACCATAATAACACAATTTTAAAAGTACAAAGGTCATCACAGCTTGATCATAGCCCAATAACAGTAATATTTAGGATGCTCGAGTTGAGAGAGGCGTAACCAAAGGGCAAGGTGTCTGGGCGGGTACCCGAGTGGGACGGTACCATCGATGGCTGCGGAGGAAATTTACCGGAGGAACGAACGGTCTTCGGATTTGTTCCAGGGCGTAGACGAACTCTACCGAGAGGTCGACCTCTATTTATTCACGGGAGCGTGAGATATCACAGAAGCGTTAGTACCGAGACAATTCAACCGGCGCGGACATGCCTTGGAGTCGAACAAGATTGTTAGTAAAAAGCCGCGCCAAATATACCCAAAACTTATGAAACGTTCGAATTCAACTTAGTTTAGTATATAATTATAAGTACACGCGCGGCACGCAGTGCACAGTTGCGCCAATGTGAAAGCCGATGGTGGAATCGAGCAGTCAATGCTTACACCAACATAGGAGGAAGGAGAATTGAGAATTTATAGCGAGGATAAAGCAACAGAGCACGGTTAAGTAATTCGGCCAGCTTCATTCGCGGCACAACTGCCGCCTCTCCGATCAAGTCATCTATGGGGACAAGGGAACAATCTCATGCAATAGCACAACCTTGTTGATTCCAGCAACCTTGGCGGATGTTAGCTGTGCGGGCATCCAAACAAGATCAGAAGACTTACTCCGCCGGGGAAATGAGAGACCACAGAGTTAGGCTTTTCTTCCAATTGCTCGTCAAGCGTCTCGATGGTTTTCGGTCCAAAATCGGCGCGAGGGTACGCTCGTTCGATCTCCTGCACCGTCGTGCGGTTGAACACGGGATCGAACAAGCCCTGCCCCAACCCATCGTACCCGCCAACGTCGAAGAACGAGGAGAGGTACATGAGCATTCCGAGGGCGGACGAATTGCCGGAGCCCCACGCCGACGAGTGGAGGAAGATACTCTGCACGATGTCGCCGACCTGGGTCGCGTTGAGTGTGGGCGCCGTCGCGTGCAGGTGGTCGTACGCCATGATTCCCCCGTGGAACTCAAACGACATCGTGTGCGCGGGGTGCTCGAGGCCCTCAGTCGTGTTCGTCCAACCGAGGTCGTGCAGGATGGCGGTGTGATAAAGGCGCAGATTCAGCTCCTCGAACCCGATCTGCGGGACGCCCGGCGTGTTGGAGGGGAAGGCATTGAACAGGATGGCGAGCGCGAAGAAGTAGCACCGGATGGAGTGGATGAATCCGAAATGCGGGACGATCTTCCGGGCGTATTCGAAGGACACTGCGTGCGTGGGGTCGAGCGGGACTGCGCGAAGGGTGTCGAAAGACACGTAGTTCGGTTGGGGTTTGGCCAGAGCTAAAAAGTCCGGGAAGTTGGATGGTACGTAGGCGTCGAAGGTCTGCGAGAAAGGCATTTTCTTTGATCATTGGAAGGATTCTACCGACCCAGTATATATACTGTAGTCGAGTTAGTCTCCGCAGGTTGAACGTGATTCAACAGGTGTAAGGTTCCGGAGTACTTGGGCCGCCTCGTCCCTGCGCATCCGTAGTTCCGTAGCTGATTCCGTAGTGCTAAGTGCCGTAGCCGATCCCGTAGTTGCGTAGTCTCGGACCATACTCTCATGACATCCCAATTTGGGAACCCTCTCATGATAGGGTTCCCAAATTGGGATGTCATGAGAGTATGGTCCGAGACTACGCATCCAAAAGCTCTTCGATGTGTGTTCATTCCATCCAATTCAACATACACATGCACCTCCAACCAACGGAAGCCATCCCTTTCGTTCTTTCCAGCACGTATTTAGTCTATCAACCATTTTTTAACTTCACGTCCGTAGCCACCCACCCTCAACCAGTCCCTCCTTTTTGGAACACTCGAAACATCTTCACGAACATCCAGTTCAATTCCCTTCTTATCCATCCGAAGTCCTTGTTCTTTCCGTCTACACAGGAAGGATAACCAAATAATCTGAGCTGGAATACTTGAAAGATATGCAGAAAGTACTTGCAATAACTTCTGCATATCTGTGGGCCCAGGGTGGAGAAAGCATGCAAAAGACACTGCAAAGATATTCTAATCTAAGAATATCTTCTGAATGCCTTCAGGATCTTTGAATAATTCCAAGGCTGAGAAATGCGAAAGTTATTGTAAATACTTTCCCAATATCTTTTCCTATTTTGCCCTGGGTTATCTGGTTATCCTCCTGTGCTATATTCAACATAATCTACTTATAACGAAAGGCTGGCTGTCGCACACCCTTCCGCCGTTCCTCAAACTGCGATCCTTCATAGTACCTATTTAGTTCGTCGATATAGCTTGCAACTTGGAGCACGTTGGTTTGATTCAACAACCCTTTCTCTCAAAATCGAAGTGTCTTCGGACAGTCCATCCCAATCCAACCTCGTCGAGCCGAATCTGAAAGACTGGAAAAGGATATAGCGGCAGTGGGGCAGCCAAAAAGTTCAGAGAAGATCCAAAAGTGGCGGAAAGAAGAAAAAAGGCGTCCTCGTTTTGAAATAGTTGACAATAGCAGCGCGAATAGTCTCTCTTTCGCTCCTTCTTTTGAAATAATTCCATCAAACGTCTTCCTGAATAGCAAGTCCCAGGGACCGAGTTGTGTGCTTGCCCGGACCATTTTTAGAAGGAGATAAGAAATGATAGCGATAGCGGGGCAGCCAAAAAGCTCAGAGAAGACCGCTTTCAATTTGGCCGGAAGCAAAAACTTGCTGACCCCGCTTATTTCTGGTGGTGGGCAATCCCGGTGGGCAATCCCGAATGATCCGCCGTGACGATCACGTGCGACTTCACTCGAGACGCGATCAAACAAAACTGACCCACACTTGTTCAAGCTGCCCTGGCTTCAATTCTGCACCTTTGCTCAAGCAAAAATACTCAAAATGCATTATGTTTCCGCACTAAAGGCTATCTACTTTCGCGAATATTTTCCTTCTGAATTGAGACCGCCAGAGCAGGCCGAACACACAACTCGTGCATGCCAAGCCATCTTCAGGATATCTGGTTGGGGCCAAAATCAGCAAGGAAATTCCCAGAATATTTCCTGAGTATCTTGAGCATTACCATATCATATTCGACAGATTTTCGGCCGTCCAGGAGTCTCTTGAGAGGTGCACTGGACGGATACCCGCTAGATCAGTTCGGCTCAAACATGGGCAAATGTAGGCACGTTGCCCCCGCGCGCACATTTTCCGGCTTGCACAGGCATCTTTTGCCACAACTCAATTGACAAAAAATGTTTTCACGATGCAGATCTGTGTTTTTTTCAGAGAAAAATCGTCAGATACGGACATTAGCCCTGGAAACACATGATTCTTCTGATGATTTCTTGATTTTACAAGATAGTTCCTCAAATTTGCAAATTTGGTCTGAACAAAACACAGGTGTGGTTATTATTAAAATTTTCGTGTTTGAATCCACTGTGTACCACATCAGGGGCAGCCAATAAATGTGCCCCGGGATTTGGGTCAGTTGAAATGGCGGAGATCACTGCACGTGATGCATGGGAACAAAATGATGGCCCAATGCATTGCGCACCACCAATTATTTCCTTTTTGGGACTTGATCTACCTTGGCTGCTGGATTCGCCGTGCTTTCCTCCTCCTCTCTGGCTCTCTTGTGGCTCCTGGATACACGGTACACCATCCAGCGGACTTGCGGCTTCTAGCGAACCTGCTCTCCCAAGAAAAAGAGTACGCAAAGCACCTGGCAACACTCCTCGACCACTCGAATGCCTCGCTCGCCTCTGTCACCGCCTACGCCTCCGCCTCCTCCCCGGCATCAGCTCAACTTATCCTCTCCGTTGTGGGCTCGCTGGCCACGGCGGACGACGCCCTGCGGCACTATGCCGTCGCGGTGGACCGCTGGCGCGACTATCTCAAGGGGCTGAAGGCGCTCGAGGACGAGGTGGGCAACATCATGCGGGATAGGGAGATTTTGTGAGTTTTTTCGAAGCTATTTGTCTGGGGAGGCTAGCTGGGGACGAGCTCTACCCCTGAGAGGGGTAGCATGTGGCGGTTTCGAGGCGGCAGACCTCTACTCGCACCCGTGGGCGTTACGTCCTCGCGCCACACCCAGCACCCTTGCACCCCGGTTTTGAGCGGAGCATAATCGGACACTGTCTCTGAATGCGCGCCGTATGGGAGTCGGCGTCTTCCCTCGGACCGGGTGGGGCTCTGAGTCGCGCATGCGGTCATGAGTAGGCCCATTCCAGGCTCATCCATGTCGTGGGGTTTTGAGACCCAGAGGCATATGCCTTCCCCAATGGACGCGCTCAAGTCGAGCATATTTGTGCGGGGGCTAGTTCGTCCGCTCACCCAGGTGGTGGTTTCGAGGCCTACTCGAAACCTCCGGCGTATCTTCACCGGCGCGAAGTGTGCCAGGCGGTCTGCAGATGCAGAGGTGGCGAAACATCAGCGCCCGTGGAGCCATACGGCCTTAGGGCGTCATATATCACTGTGTTGCTTCGCGCTGCTCCATTTCTGCCCTGGGGTGTTTCGAGATCGCTTTGAGCCTCGTAATGTCTCGCTGGATTTAGTATATAATTGTAAGTACACCCGCGGCACGCAGTGCACAGTCGCGGCAATGTGAAAGCCGACCGTGGAATCGAGGAGTCAATGCTTACACCAACATAGGAGGAAGGAGAATTGAGAATTTATAGCGAGGATAAAGCAACAGAGCACGGTTAAGTAATTCGGCCATCTTTATTCGCGGCGCAACTGCCGCCTCTCCGATCAACTCATCTACGGGGACAAGGGAACAATCTCAGGCACTCGCACAAACTTGGAGATTGCAGCAGCCTTGGCGGATGTTGTTAGCTGTGCGGGCATCCAAACAAGATCAGAAGACTTACTCCGCCGGGGAAGAGATGAGAGAACATAGAGTTAGGCTTTTCTTCCAATTGCTCGTCAAGCGTCGCGATGGTTTTCGGTCCAAAATCGGCGCGAGGGTACGCTCGTTCGATCTCCTGCACCGTCGTACGGTTGAACAAGGGATCAAACAAGCCCTGCCCCAACCCATCGTACCCGCCAACGTCGAAGACCGTGGAGAGGTACATGAGCATCCCGAGGGCGGACGAATTGCCGGTGCTCCACGACGACGTGTGGAGGAAGATACTCTGCACGATGTCGCCGACCTGGGTCGCGTTGAGTGCGGGCACCGTCGCGTGCAGGTGGTCGTACGCCATGATTCCCCCGTGGAACTCAAACGACATCGCGTGCGCGGGGTGCTCGAGGCCCTCAGTCGTGTTCGTCCAACCGAGGTCGTGCAGGATGGCGGCGTGGTAAAGGCGCAGATTCAGCTCCTTGAACCCAATCTGCGGGACGCCCGGCGTGTTGGAGGGGAAGGCGTTGAACAGGATGGCGAGCGCGAAGAAGTAGCACCGGATGGAGTGGATGAATCCGAAATGCGGGACGATCTTCCGGGCGTATTCGAAGGACACTGCGTGCGTGGGGTCGAGCGGGACAGCGCGAAGGGTGTCGAAAGACACGTAGTTCGGTTGGGGTTTGGCCAGGGCTATAAAGTCCGGGAAGTTGGAGGGTACGTAGGCGTCGAAGGTCTGCGAGAAAGGCATTTTCTTTGATGAGTTGAAGGATTCTACCGACCCAGTATATATACTGTGGTTAAGTCAGCCTCCGCAGGTTGAACGTGATGATTCATCCCGCGGAGGTCGTAGGGCATCAAACCGTCCGTATTACGCGGACGGGCGTAAGGAAAAAATTGGGAGATTGGGAGGTCCGGGACCTAGCCTTCAAAGGGAAAATCAGGGGTCCTGACGGCACTCACTTCGTAAACCCATTTACGCGTAAACGGGCGGTTACGAAACGGGTATACGGCTCAAGCCGTGCCGTGTGAAGCTGCGTGAAATCTACTGACGGGACGCAGCTGTAACTGTCTTTACAAACCGTACTCCGGTAAAATTACGGGACAGTTTGATGCCCCAGGAGGTCGGAAAGGCAGATAAAAATCTGCCAAGTCTTTGGCTGCCGCGTCGGCCTTATTCATAGGATCTCGTGGGCTTATTGAATACCTTATTCATAGCGAGTCGCTTTGTCACTCTTCAAACTGGACGCGCAGCCAGATCTTGCGCAGTGAACGGGCACTCAATGCCGAGACGACGCGCGCGCCTCCCGAGTCAATGTAGGTCACCGTGCGCTTGATTATACACTTCCCAGGAACACCGCAGTTCGCCGTGCACATAATATTATTGACCCAACTTGAAGCGATATCGAGCGAGCAAGAGGTAGCAATCCTGGAACAGCCGCAGATCCACAGATCCGAGAAACGGTGGTAGTTAGCTGGAGACTCCGAATCCCGTCCTCGTCGTTTGTCAGCGTTGCTTGGGTCGCGGAGTCAGCAGGTCTTTGGTGGACTCCAGCGGCACATGCCACACGCGGCGGCTTCTTCTCCTCGTTCCTGGGAGCCATCGGCGCACTGGCGTTTTCCGGCCAAGTTCTGGCACCAAACAAGGAGCTCCGCGGTCCATCAATTAATGGCTGTGCACTGAGACTCTCTCGTTTTGATCCGAAGTGTTGAACATCGAACTCCAACTCCGCGTTTTTTTTCTCTCCGCCACGAGCGGCGCGAAGAGCAGCTGCGCCGACGTCGCGTAGTACCCGGGGTTCGAGATGCGCGTCGCCGCGCGGATCGCGGTGCGGCCGTAGAGCTCTATTTAGAGGAAGGGAACTTAGGGAAGGGAAACAAGACAATTTATTCACCGCGTTTTTTTTCTTATGCGTTCGAGACACACCAAATAACGGTATTCTCCGACATATGGCCATTTACATTTCCACAAGCCAGTTTAAGGCACATATTTACTGCCGCTTGGCCCGATCAGTACGGAAGTGTCGAAGACTTGTAGGTGGATCCACTCTTGACTATCCAGTGATGGAGTGATTAAGCTTACACCGGGTACGACGCGAAGATCCCCGGCTGCTAAGTACACCAAGACGACGAACAACCTGCGCCTGTAGGAGAGCAAGCCTAAGCGTGGGTTCGACCTCAACTCGTTCAACACGGCGCGGTCGGCATCGGGAGCCGCAAGGTCAACAGCGTCGCGGACCTCTCCTTCCCCTCTCTACTTGAACCCCGGCTAAGTGCGGGTCGTACAGCTGCACAGCGAGCTCGTCAAAACAACGATCCTTAAGGACTTTGTCGAGTTTGAGGGCGCCAGCAAGTTCGGGAACGTTACAAACGGGAGTACGTCTGCCCTCCGTTCACCTCATACACTCACTGATGAGACGCAGTTGCGCCGCGCCGCTGGCTCGACCAGTGCAACCCCGAGCTGAGAGCGCTCATCTCGGAGACGCTCAAGGTCGACTAGGCCGCGTGGCTCAAGGACCTCAAGATGCTCAAGTAGCGCAATAAGGAGCGGCTGGCGCACCACGTCGAGGTTACGCTCGGCCTGAAGATCAACACGAATACGATGTTTAATGTGCAGATTAAGCGGCTGCATGAGGATGAGCCCTACGCGTTTGGCTACCCCGAGGTGGATGATCCCGACGCCGAGAGCGTGGGCGGCGACGACGGCCACCTCTGGGACGAGCCCAACGACTCGGACTCGGATCTCGACCTCCACACGTCTCTTCCGCGCGTGTTTCTCCTTTCGGGCTTTTCTCGTGCTGACCCGGAGCAGACAACTCGTGCTTCATCACGATCATGGCTTCATCATGATCATGGCTTCATCATGATCATGGCTTTCTCTCCCCGCGGTCAAAGCTGCTTTCAGCCAAGGCCGGTCCGTCCCTTACGCCCTCCCCCCCGTCCGCCGTGTTCCCCAGCATGGACCCCCTGGCACGCGACACCCACGACACACCCAAACGCCGCGTCCGCCGTCGCGACGGCAAGACCCTCGCCGGCGGCATCGGCCTCATCGGCGGGAGTGGTGACTCCGAGGACGAGGATGCTCCCAGTACCCTCACCCGCCGCATCTCGTCCCTAAACCTCAACCGCTCCTCGTCCCACATCGGCCTCAGCCGCGCGCCTCGACGTACGCCCGCTCATCTGCCGAGTCCCGCTCCGCCTCGCGCGCCAGACGCACCCAAAGCGAGTACGACGAGCCGTGGACGAATTTGGCGCGTGGTCTGGACGCAAGGACAGTGGCGGCGCCGCGCTCCGACGAGCTGGGCACGGCCCAGCGAGCCCGCCGCGCGGCTGTCACGCGCAGAGCCAGACCTCGCTCGGACCGCGTATCATGCGCACGCCGTCGATGCACACCGACGACTCGGCCGGTCGCGGCTAGCGCTATGAGTCTCCCGTTGTTGTGCAGCCGCAGCCGCGTGCTGCGGACAAGGAGAAGCCGCTCCCGCGCACGCCGAGCCTGCCGACCCGAGCCCGGCATCTCAGTTTGGACCGACAACCCCGAGCGGGCTACGGCCGCGCGCAGTGACGGGGGTCACCGCGGCGAGCCTGCACAAGCCAAAGCCAGTGTCGCATATCCCGCTGTCGATGTAGAGCACGCCCCAGCCGGGGGGGGCCGCCGTCCGCATCTGGAGCCGCTGCCCCGCCGATGCCCGCGCCCGGCACAAAGTCGCAGATGCGCCCGCTGCGGCTGCAGTCGCGCCAGCCCGTGCTCGGCAGCGACTGTTCGCCTGTCCCCGGCTCCGTCCCCGCGGTCCTGCCAGTTGGCCGCCTGACTGCAAGCGCGACAGCATCCTCGCTCGCCAGCTCCGCCTCGACGTCCTCTGCGCTCTCCGCGTCGACGTCCGCCACGTCCGTGTCGCTCCTGTCGCCGTCCGCGTCGTATACCAACGTGCTGTGACGCTCGCCGTCGCCGTCGCCATATGCACGCGGCCCGCCGTCGCCTGGATTCGCGCCGGGGACGCCGACAGCGCCGACAACGCCGATGTACGACCAGACCGGCATCGCACGCCTGCGCCCACGGACGGGAACGGGGATGGTGTTCGCGCGCGTCGGCCCAATTTGTCGCGCTGTGATGCTCCTCTGCTTCATCCACCCTCTATTTCTCAAAATAATATCCACACTGGAACTACACTCCATTTCGCTGCGCATCCGTATTTCGCCCCCATCATTCATTCGTTGTACACTTGCCACATACCACTTTGCCGACCCCATACCCCGTCGGTTGCTGTACATACCACTCCCCCGCGGGTTTCTGTAATTATACATCGGTTTTTTTAGAATGTCAACAATGCGGAGGATGTTCACAAGGATAGTACGGTAGGCGCTCGGGAGATCCTGGTCCTCCTCGTCTTCCGCACCCACTCCGACCGCGTTGTCGCGCGACTACCAGCCCACGGATCTGCTCGATTTGAATGGGGAGCACGCCCGAGGGCCATTGCTCGGTCGGAGGGGACCCAGCGATGATTTCGTCGCTGCGGTCTTTCAGGTCCCTGTTTCTGTTTCTCGATCTCTTCCTGGTCATCGTGCTGCAGCGTTTCCGCCTCTCTTAGCTCGCGCTCCGTGTCATGCGCAATGTTGCGCTTGACTTCCTCGACGTCCTTGTCCTTTTCCTCGAGATGCTGCTCCAGTGTGGTCTTTTCAAAGTATCCGCAGGTCCATTCGAGCGTCCCAGACTATGGCGTTTCATTCAGGTCGGTGAATTGGTCTAAAAAGGGAGTCCCGGACAAGGGTGTTCACAGTTCTCTTTTTCCGTCCTTTTTTCTTCTCTTTTTCTCTCCCTTTTTTCTGCCGTTTCATACTGATCATGATGATGATGATTTCATGGTAAAGTGAGAGATCGTCGATTCCGAGCGTGTGAAGTGGATGCGATTGGTGTTGTCACGATGAGTGGGGGGGTCGGGCACGAGAGTGAGCGATGAATTAATTGTTGATAATGTACCGGGTCGGGGAGAAGGAAACCTCCGATAAGAGAGAGAGAAAAAGAAAAAGAAAAAAGAAGATAAAATAACCACGTCCGAGGTGGGATCACGGCGACGGGCTAGGCCGCGCGAATCTCCCGGTGGCCTCGACGAAACTCCCCATGCTTGCCAAGAGTTTGGGGTATGTGAGGAGAGGCGAGAGGTGGAGAGTTCCGAAGATGCCCACTTTCCTCGCGGCCGCGTGCAGTGGTTGACGGTATTTCTCCCAGACCGGGCATTCCAGAATGAAGTGTGCGCGAGTCTCGAACGGCGCTCCGCTGCCTTTTCATTCCTTGAATCCTTCTGCCTAGCACCTATTTAGTCTATCAACCATTTTTCAACTTGACGTCAGTGCCCACCCACACTCAACCTCGCTTTCCTTTTTCTTGAAATAATCGAAACATCTTTACGAACATCCAGTTCCATTCCCTCGACATCTATCCGACGTTACTGTTCGTTCCGTCCACATTATACATGCATATCTACCTACCACGGAAGGCTGGCCGTCGCATACCCTTTTGCTCCTCAGACTGTGATCCTTCTACCTATTTATTCTATCATACATTTTCAACTTGGTTGGTTCAACTTCGTACAGCTCGACAACTTGACGTCAAAGCTCACCTGCATTACCCTCCATTTTCCCTCCTTCCCCTTCGCAAAAAGTCAATACCTTTCCCTCATCCATCCTACATCGCCGGTCGTTCCGTTCAAAATCTACAGACGTATCTACCTTTCGTTCCTACTTCCTAGTACCTACGTGTCTATGAACCATTTTTGAACTCGACGTCGAACATATGCTGAATTCTTCATGGATGAAAGGAGAAGCGGTTGAGTGTAAACGGTACAATGAGCCTCAGCTTGTGCGCACCGCCAGACCCGCGCTGAGGAAGCGCCTGCTGGTGTAACATGAGCAGGGACCCAGCCAAGTCTCCCATCCCTCCTCAAATAATCGAATCGGAAAGGTCTTCAGACCATCCCTCGCTTGAATTAATTGAACGATGGCAGGGTTATCCGATAAAGAGTAGGCGTCTGTACCCCCGGATTTACATTGACGGTGAACTCGAGGAGAGATGGCGGAATAACGTGAAGGATAACATATTTCGAGGGCCCGCCCGGACTGACGAGGATGTAACGAGATGCTGGCAGAGCCATTTTCTTGGGGTGAACAGCTTGGACGTCGAGATGAGCGACAAGGACGGGGTTCAATCGGCGTGGAGTTAGGATCTCTACTAGAGTTAAACAGCGCTGCTGTGACGACGAACGCCGTTTGCTTCGGATTTGCAAAATGCCCATCTATTAAGCCAGGGCACTGGATGGAATATTGCCGAAAACTTACATGCAACACCTGATACCTGATATCTAATATCTGCGAGTCCCGCACAAAGGTCAGTGATAAATGATGTTATCATATCCCCAGAGAGCGCAATAGGCTTCTCACTCCCTCACAGGCCGGTGGCCAGAGATCATTTGTTCAGAAGGAGCCATTCGCTCGGTGGATGCCTGTGAACAACATTCTTTTATTGGCATTACATTCTATGGTGTTCTGAGAGGTCTGTAAGTCCGTCGTGCAGAATCGCAACTCCTCTAAGCTAGTGGGTTTGTATCACTTCGCGGTCGGCGACTGTGATCAAGGTATTAAGGTCGTGGCCAACCCGCATGCCCGACTGATATGCGTCCTCGCCAGGCCGGACCGTGCTGGCAATACGACGCAACCCGTCGTGGAATTTTGAAGAATTGGCGCGCATGGGGAGCAGAAGTTGGACGTCATCAGCGCCGTCGGCGATGGCGACAAAATGCACCTCCATTCGCCCATGCGCCCGCTCGAGACGTTCCCATTGCGTTGGAAGGTCAGCCTTGAGCTTTCGTACGACCCGGTCGTCTTTGGTCAGGATATCCAACGTCATTCCGCCAGGGGTGGTGTAGGCACTAAAGTCGAAAGCGATCAGAAACGGTTTGCCTGGATTCCTGGCGATGAACTGGATTGTTTCGAGGGATAGCGGATACTGAACCCTGCGATACTCTGCATTCAAGAGTGCTCGCATGAACCCCCTTTCGCGCGGAGGTAGGCGCTGGTGACGGTCGCCTGAGTGGAGATCAGTGAAACGGACCGGACCTTAGGAACATGATCTCACGTCGATTTTCAGCTGCCTGGCGCGGACAGGAATCTTTGTGCGCAGCCAGCCAATCCGCACGTTGACATTTGGGGGAACAATATAGGGCGCTTCGGCACCCCGAGCAATATTCGAGCTTAGGCTTATCACAGATCTGACCGCTCTGGCACTTCGAGCAAGATTTGGGCTTATGCTTATCACAGATCTGATCACACTGTCAAATCGTTCAGTCAGGAGTGGCAATTAATTTGGAGAGCAGACCTCTAGGTTATCGCACGCGCGACGGGAAAGCCTGCCGGTCGCCTCCCAGTCGTCCAAGACTTTCATGCGTGCCTCGGCAAGCGTCGCGAAGGTCCGCCATTGGGGAAACAAGGCCGAATTCACGAATGGAGCGGACTGCGATAAGTCCTTGGCGTCTGGAAAGGCTTTCTTCATCTGCAACAGAACGGCGTAGGAAACAAGACCGCTGGGTAGCACGAAGCCCAAAAGGTTCTGCAGCATGCTATGAATCGGTGAAGCCTCCCCGTACGCAGCGAAAAGCATGATGCATCGGAGTATGCCAGCCTCCAGAGCCTCTGCTATTCGGATATAGTTGGGAGCGTACTGCGAAAGGTAAATGCTCAAGTACATAAAGCACATCTGGGCCGTGTCATCGGTGGAAGGGGTTCCGGGTTCATGGAGGTAGAGCAAGGCTGATACGAGCGACGCGCCAATTCTGCTAGAGAGTACCAGCCAATGCAAGCGGTCGTTAATGTCCGTCCTCCCCTGCAAGAACACCATGACGGCTCTGATTGACGCCACGGGTACAGGGGATTTCGGCGTAGCAATGGCAGTGTCCAGGTGTTTCACTAGCGCGGATGCTAGATGGTCAAGGGCGCCCCCGGCACCCTCGACAACTTCTCGAAAATTGCTTTGTTTCCCAATGCCGTTTATCAAAAAGTTAAGGTGCCGGCCCAATCCCTGCATGAGAGCCGGTGGTGAAATGATGCTGTTATCGTCAAGAATTGTGACCCAGGCCCGTGCGATAAGGGCCCTGACGTCGGAAGTGGCAGCGACAATCGCCGAGGTCTCTACATCATCCGCTAGCATGAGGAGGATCTGAGAGTGAATCAGGATCGCATTCGTCTTGCTGGAGTCATCCAAGCCGGGAATGCAGCTCCAGTTGGTATGTAAAAAATCTATCCAAGGCCAAACTCTCGGCCAGAGATCCCGTGCCGCTTCGTCAGGAACACAAAGCAGGTCCCCAAGGTCGTTTAGCCCGTTCATCGAGGCGACGGCAGCTGAAATGGACGGGAGATACAACTTGGCGTAGATGGCAGCTTCGAGCGCATCCGGCTGGGGGATGCGCGATGGATCCAGGTGGACATAGAAGACTGGAAGTAGAAGTCTGGCTTGATCTCTCGGGATGGTCCTAACGGCTCGCACCACCCTGGAGAGATCGTCGAGGGCTGCAGAGCCCTTGGCCGCCTTTTCTGCCGTTGCCTTCAACACGATGAGCATTGTTAGAACCGAAAGGATCGAGAGGGGGGGATTCCTTACCCGAAGGCGTTGGGGCAATTGGGACAATCGTCGCGAGTCTAGCGAATTGTGTAGAACCATAATAGGGACCGGCGTGCAACCGTCGTGGGCAAGAGGCGAATTTGTTGCACTGGCACGTGTCGTGCTTCTTTCGGTCCGGCCGCCGTGAATCTGATCTCGGTTCGAGTGCACACATCCCTTGAATCATTCCGCTATTGATTTAGTTCTGAAACCACTCAGGCCAGTACTGGCGAAAGCCGAGGCCCTGAATCTCTCTGAATATTAGAGTCATCACACCTTCCACTCGTGGCAAAGTCAGCGCGAGCTCCGTTGGCCGTTGACGCTTCAAGCGCCACCTGAATTGTTCCAATGAATCCAATCCTCGAATCTTAGGGATCCCAACCGTACCGTATACTCACAGCTACGGTTACGGTTTACGGTCATACCGTACCGTACCGTACCGTACCGTACCGTATAGGCCTCGCGCCGCTATATCAAGTTTACAGCTTTATACGGGTTGTTGAAAACACAGCGCGGAACTCACCAGAGCGGAACTGGGTGCTCAAGACAGCTACAGGGAGGTAATATATATGGCCGTAACCGTATACGGTACGGTTGGGATCCCTATTCAGACCAGGACCTCGATACTAGTAGGAATCCAACAAGACACGGAGATAGACGAATATTGAACTTGCGATTCCCGACATTTTGTAAGAGCGGAGGAACCCAGGTTCGTGCGCCGCGGAACGAGGAAGGACGCGATGAATCAACAACGAACGCTGGCCGGTCGACAAGAATCACCATTGTCACTGAGGTGATAATTGCTATGAACGCAATTGTAAACCCAGCCCCGAATCCGTCCGATGTGCGCGGAACAGCTGACATTTAGAACTCTCGGGGGGGATGTAGCAAGAAAGAAAACAAAAAGGAAAAAGAAAAAGTACAACATGCTGTAGGACATGGGCGGACAGGTAGCGGACAGGTAGACAAGGAAATCGAATTTGAGGGTGCAAGCACGGGCAGTGTGAGGCTGCCGCCGACCTCTGTGCAAGGGTTAGTGAGAGGCAAAGGAGGAGGAAGCGAGGCACGCACCCTCGACCATGCATCGATCTTGTCTGTAAGACGGGACTCCGGGAGTTTAGGCAGGCAAAGCGTACCCTCGATATTGAGCGATGCAGGCGTGTCATATAGTCTCTCGTTCGCTCCAAATACTTTCCTGAACAATGCCTGAGATGGCTTCGATACTGTGCTTGCCCAGAGCGTTTAGTGTTGAGGAGGTGATCACGAGCCGGAGGTTTCGGAGTATTTAGTCATTTGTTTGTCGTCGAATACAGGGGTTCCGCTGCTTGTTTCATGCGCGCCGGGCGCTTCGACTTCAGCATTTAGTATCTTCAGCCGAGTCTGAGAGACTGGAAAAAATCGTAGCGGTAGCGGTAGTGGGGCCCCAAAAGCTCAGAGAAGACCCCACAGTCGCGGAAGAAAGAAAAACGGCGTCCTCGTCTTGAAATATCGGCGTGAATAGTCTCTCTTTCGCTCTTTTTCTTCAAATAATTCCATGAAACGTCTTCGATACGGAATGAGTCCCAGTTGTGTCCTTTCCAGAGCGTTTGAAATAGCAGAAGAAGATCTTCAGCTAAATCCGAAGCTGGAAAAAATCATAGCGGTAGTGGGACAGCCAAAAAGCTCAGAGAAGCCCGCCTTCGAGTTGGCCGAAAGCAAAAACTTGCTGACCCCGCTTATTTCCTTTTTGGGACTCGCTTTCTTGCGGCGAACCATCTTGGCTGCTGGATTCGCCGTGCTCTCCTTCTCCTTCCTGGCTCTTTTGTAGCTCCTGGATACATGGTACACCGTCCAGCAGACTCGCGGCTTCTAGCGAATCTGCTCTCCCAAGAAAAAGAGTACGCAAAGCACCTGGCAACACTCCTCGACCACTCGAATGCCTCGCTCGCCTCTGTCACCGCCTACGCCTCCGCCTCTTCCCCGGCCTCGGCGCACCTCATTCTCTCCGTTGCGGGCTCGCTGGCAACGGCGGACGACGCCCTGCGGCACTATGCCGTCGCGGTGGACCGCTGGCGCGACTATCTCAAGGGGCTGAAGGCGCTCGAGGACGAGGTGGGCAACATCATGCGGGATAGGGAGATTTTGTGAGTGTTTTCGAAGCTATTTGTCTGGGGAGGCTAGCTGGGGACGAGCTCTACCCCTGAGAGGGGTAGCATGTGGCGGTTTCGAGGCGGCAGACCTCTACTCGCACCCGTGGGCGTGTCTTACGTCCTCGCGCCACACCCAGCACTCTTGCACCCCAGTTTTGAGCGGAGCATAATCGGGCGCTGTCTCTGAATGCGCGCCGTATTGGAGTCGGCGTCTTCCCTCGGACCGGGTGTGGCTCTGAGTCGCGCATGCGGTCGTGAGCAGGCCCGTTCCAGGCTCATCCATGTCGTGGGGTTTTGAGACCCTGGAGGCATATGCCTTCCCCAATGGACGCGCTCAAGTCGAGCATATTGGTGCGGGGGCTAGTTCGTCCGCTCGCCGAGGTGGCGATTTCGAGGCAGACAAATCTCTACTCGAAACCGTCAGCGTATCCCCATCACTTCTCTCCCCGCGCAACATGTGTCAGGCGGTCTGCAGATGCAGATGCAGAGGTCGCGACACATCGGCGCCCGTGGCGTCATACGGCTCATATGTCACTGTGTTGCTCGCGCTGCTCCGTTTCGGCCCTGGGGTGTTTCGAGATCGCTTTGAGCCTCGGAATGTCTCGCTGGATTGACACGCTGGCTTTCTTTCAAGCTGGCTTTACGTCTCGCATACGTTGAGATCTACGGGAATATACGGGAAGATTCCCTAATATTCCCAGACCTCGCTCGACAGCCCGTCCCTTTATCCATCTACTTCTACATTCACTCTCCGCGCCCCCTTCCCCATCCTCCTCACAACACACCACTAACCTCCCTCCTTTCCTCCCAGAGTAACGCGCCTCATAAAAGCCTCCAAGCCGACCCTGCACGCAACGCACTCCGCCTCCTCCCTCTCCCTCTCGCCCGTCCAGTCCTCCGCCTCCCTCCCCTTCTCCGCCGCCTCCACCTCCAACAGCAAGCTCGCCGCGGCGCAGACGGAGCTGCAGGCGTGCGAGGCGCACCTCGCCGCGAAGGAGGCCGCGCTCGAGACGCACCGCGCCGCGCTCGTGCGCGAGGGGCTCGCTGCGCGGTGCCGCGCGCTCGCGGACTGCGGGCGCCGCTGGGCCGAGGCGGGCGCGGCCGGCGCGGCCACTGCCACGCAGAACACCCCGCACGACTCCGCCTATACGCATACCACCACGAACGCGAACACGGACAAGCCGCTCCCCGCCGCGGGCGCCGGCGACTCGGACGTCTCGCTCGCGCCGTCGCAGTCTGCGTCGCAGATCAACCTCTTCCTCGACGCGCAGCAGCCGCAGCACATCTACAGCGACCTGCCGCTCCCGCCGCCGTCCGCCTCGAGCGCGGGGCACGGCGGGGGGCTCCCCGCGGCGCACGCGATGGGCGACCTCGCGGTGCCGTTCGCGATGGGGGTGCCGTTCGCGGCGCGCTCGCATGTGCTTGCGCGGCGCATCACGGAGGAGGATCTGCTGCGGCTGCAGGGCGACGGCGGGGACGGGGACAGCAGCGAGGGCGACCCCGACGCCGACGCCACGGCAAATGGGCCGCTCAAGGTTGTGGAGAACCCGCGCTTCGCGGGCCCGAACGCGAGCGCCAAGACGCTGCGGCGGGAGAGCACGTTGCAGCGGGAGCGGCCGCACGGGGGGAGCTCGCTGAGCGTGCCCGCGCGGAGCGGGTCGGGGTTCTTTGGGAGCTTGCGGGGGCTGTTTGGAAGAAAGGGCGGGAGCGATGCGGGGGCTGTGGGAGGCGGGAACGGGGGCGGGGGCGGGGGCGGGAAGCGGCGGTGGGGGCGGGGGAGCGGGCGGGACGCGGACGCGAGCGATGACGATGAGCCGGACGTGCGGAGCGAGCCAACGCCGGCGCCGCGGGCGCGCGTGTTCAGCGACGTGGGGTCGCGGAGGGGGCGGGAGGCGATGCGGACGGTGGAGGGCGCGCGGAAGGCGGAGGCGTGGGTTGGGGGGCAAGCACAGGTGCTGCAGCGGGCGGAGGAGGAGGGGGGCGATAAGGGGTGGGCAAGCGACGGCGGGGGGGCGGGGACGGGGGCGGGGACGGTTAAGCGGCGGAAGAGCAAGAAGGGGACGGGCAAGGCGGCGGGGACGGGCACGGTGCGCAGCGTGGAGTCGAACACGGTACGCAGCGTGGAGTCGAACACGGTGCGCAGCGTGGACTCTGCGACGTCGGAGGTGCTGGTGCTCTCGCCGCGCCAGAAGCGGCGCGCATCGCTCGGCGTCACGGCCGACGGGGCGGCCGGTGCGCTTGGCGCGGCACCCGCTCCCGCTCCCGAGGCGCGGCCGAAGACGAAGGGGACGCTGACGAAGGCGGATAGGAGGGTGAGCATGCCCGTGAACCACACGCCTACGGCGGAGGGCGCGAGCCTTATGAGCATCGTTGAGGGCGTCGCGCGCGGGAATCGGGATGGGTGGGGCGCGCAGGGGAGTAAAGGCAGCGCCAGCAACGGGAACGGGAACGGCAACGCAAGCGCCATCGGTAACGGCAACGGAAGCATCGGTGCAAACGGGAGCGGGAGCGGCGGGCTGCTAGAAATCAAAGCCCCGCGGCTCGACGCGCCCGTTGCACGCGGGCGCGCCATGAGCGACGGGCTCCCGCGTGCGAGCTCCACTCCCTCCAGCCTCATCCACACAACCCCCTCGCTCACGCTCGCGGGCCTCCCGCGCGCGCCCGCGTCGGTGTTCGCGACGCCCGCGGTGCCGAGTACGTTTGGGGGGCCTGATATGCTTGGCGCGGAGCTGACCCGCGGCGGGAGCGCGGGGAGCTCATCGGCGGGGTCGTCGGTGCGGCGGCCGGCGAAGTCGCCGTTGCGGAGCGCGTTGAGGGCAGCGTCGCCGCCGCCTGTGCTTGTTCCGCATGTGGAGAAGGCTCCTGCACCGGCGCCGACGCCGACGCCCGCGGCGGTGCCTGTGCCGATTCGTGTGCCGGCGCCGGTGGTGAATGGGAATGCAAGCGGGAGTGGGAGCGGGAAGGGGAAGGGAAAAGAAACGGAGGAGACGGCGCCTGGGGACCGAGACGCGCACGACTCGGACGACGCAGCGTCGATCTCGTCGTACGAGACGGGGCACGAGACGTTCGACGAAGACGGCGAGGGCGAGGAGACGGAGCACGAGGAGGAGCGCGCGCCGCCGCCGCCCCCGCACGAATACGGCGTCAACGGCGGCGTGCTGCACGAGAGCCCGGTGCAGAGCAGCGCGCACAACAATATGATCGAAGACTACGGCTACGGCGGGTCGGATCTGTCTGCGAGCTCTGCGTCGACGGCGCCGGCGTCGGGGGCTCCGCTGCGGAGGAAGAGCGTGCGGGTGTCTCTGCAGCCGACGTTCTCGACCACCCCGCCTGCGATCGACGATGACGACGAGGAGGGTGAGGACCGCCATGCGCCGTGGGGGGAGCGCACGGGCAAGACGGCGGTGGACATGTGGGAGGACTCGAGCGAGGAGGACGTCGAGTACCAGAAGGCGAAAAAGCTGCTCAGCCGCGTTGCGCGGCGGGACAAGAAGGGACGCTAGGCTGGGCTGCGTGTGGAATTTTCTGTGCTACTCTAGAATGGTATTTAGCGTATTTACGAGCTAATGGATGGGATTTTATTTGCGGTCATCACAGTGTGATGCGTGACACAGCAAGCCTGCCGACGTTTACAGCCTTTGTCGCTAGCTTTCTGGTTAGAACAGACCCTCTGCGCGCTACCACCCACTACACAGACACTATATCTTGCACCCGCGATGTCTGAGGACGACCACCAAGCCGCCCCGACCCAGGAAGAGGTCAAATCGGAGGACGCACTTTCGACCATAAACATAAAGGTACGCCTCTCCTGCTGCGTTTTCTCCAGCTTGCTGTCGAATCCGCGGACCCGATTGCTGACGGCGCGCGGTGACGCTTTTTTTGCTGCAGGTCATAAGCTCGACAGGGGAGGAGGTCTTTTTCAAGATCAAGCGGAGCACAAAGCTGAGCAAGCTGCAAGGCGCGTACGCCAGCAAGGTCGGCAAGGACGTCGGCAGCATCCGGTGAGCTATCGCGATTGATTTCCTTGGGTTGTCTTGTGGCGGTAGGGCGGGTAGCGTGCGGCTGCGCCCTTTTGCCTTTCATGCCGATTTTATGCGATTTTCATTTAAAAAATAGTATGCGGTGCTCATGCGTTGCTAGTTTCCTGTACGACGGCACGCGAATAAGCGACGACGATACGCCTGCGTCGCTCGATATGGAGGATAACGGTGCGCTTTGTCCGCCTATCAGTCTTTCACCCGCACTAAGCCCCCGTCTTGCAGACACGATCGATGTCATGGTCGAGCGTGCGTCCCTCCTTCCTCTCCGCCTTTGCCTCTCACTGACTTTCGCCTTCAGAGGTCGGCGGCGCAGCCTCACACCGCCCGTGATTGCAGCCTCAGACTCGATTTCCTTGTCTACCTGTCCACCACAGCATATAATTGTACCACTCCACTCCCCGGCCCACCCCGCTTTCCTTTCCTCGTTTCCTTGTTTCTTTTTTTCTTTTTTTTCTTTCTTGCTACATCCCGCTCCCAAAATCTAAATGCCAGCTCGCGTTTGTTCCGCACATATCGGATTCGGATTCGGGATTTACATACCAAGTCAATTGCGTCAATGGCGATTCGTACCTCAATGGCAATGGTGATTCTTGTCGACCGACCGTGCCGTTCGTTGTTGGTTCGTTGTGTCCCTCCTCTTTACTCGACAGACGGACCTGCGTTTCCTCGGCGCGAAAATCTCGGGTCCAGCATTCTCTTTCTTCTTTTCCGTGTCTGATTCTTACCGAGGATTGAGAAACGATTCAGATGGAGCTTGAACGAGCACCCTGCTGACTTTTGTCAACAGTCCTCTCAAAGATGTTTCGAGTACATATCTCACGAACGGAGGGTATGTCTAAGAAGATGACTCTTATATTCATGGCTCGGCTTTTCACGAGTATCCGGACACGAGGATACTCGTTTAAACCGAATTCGAGTCAATAGCGGAATGATTCGAGGGATGTGTATTGGATTTACGACGACTTGTGATTCAGAACCATGGATTGTCTGAAGACCTTTTCGATTAATATTTTTTACGCAGGATGGGAGACTCGGCTGGGTCCGTGCGCCTGATAATATACCAGTAGGCGGTTCTTCAGTCTTCTGAAGCTCAGGGCGGGCCGCTGTGTCTGGCGGTGCGCACATAAAGCTAATTTTACGCTCAACCTCTCTTCCTCTCATCCATAAAAAACAAATTCAGCGCATGTTAGGTTTGGAAGGCGGGCGGAACGAACGGCGGCTTTGGATCCATAAAAATATTGCCGACCAATGAGTCGCGGACTGGTCTGTACAAGAGGATAAGACTCAGGATAATGCTAACCCAGCGTGGTCCGGTATTGGTTGGATTTGCGAGGACGAGACCCCCCGCATATGAGCTACGTACAAGGAATCAGATGAACGAATTATCTACGCCGCGCTTGAAGACGGCTGGATTGTTTCAGGCGAGGGGGGTTCAGAAGGCAGAGGTTGAAGGTAAGCTGGCAATTCTGATTCGGGCTTTGGATTTGCTTGGCGTTCAACCATGATCGTTCAGAAAACAGGACGGTATTGTATATTTTGGCTCGTGGCGGCCCAGTAGGTAAATAAAAGGCAGGAAGACGTGTACGAGGGGGAGCCACGGCATCCCGGTTGGACGTGGGATTGGCGGCGACCACGAACGGAACGACCCCGGCAAGGTTCGATTGAGAGGGAATGCCCGAAGGTGTTTCGATTTTCAGGGGAAGGGTGGTTGAATGAAGCCAACGCGCTCCAAATTGAAGGCGAGAGTTATGGGACGAACTAAATAGGTACTATGAAGGATTGCAGTCTGAGGAGCCCAAGGGGCCGGGGAAGCCGGTCATCCGTTGTAGGTATGTGGGATTTGGGACGGAACGAACGGCGACGTCCGATGGATGCGGAGGGAATGGAACTGGATGTTTGTGGATATGTTGGGTTATTCCAAGAAGGTGGAAAAGCCAGGTTGAGTGTAGGTGGGCACCGACGTCAAGTGGTTGATAGACTAAATAGGTATGTACTCACTGCGTTCAGGTCCCGGGTAGCATCGGCCGGACCTAGCCGAACTTAGCCGAACACGTGTGGCTAGGTCACATCAGTCACAAGCGTGGAGGCGCCTCCACACAGCTCTCCACACGTGCACCCACCTACGCCCACCTACACCCACCTCGCCTGGACCTGGCAGCATGCTGTGCGTAGCTACCGGTCCCAGGGCTCTATTTACTCCCTTCCCTACATCCTACTTGTTCGACACTTATCCGCTGCCAATATCATTAACATTTTGATGACATCATTTACCTATGCCACCAAAATGGTACGTCCGCAAGCACGCTCGCCCTCGCAAATGGTGCCGCTCCGTCGCGATGTCTGTACATTGTGCGCTGGTCAATGTTGAGTGCAGGAGACAAGGAAAAATGTGCGCGGCTGCTCAGCCCTGACGAACACCAATTTTAGAAGAGATCAGCGGCAAGAAAAGCTTAACACTCATTTATTCCTATCATAAGTGTGCATGGAGTAAGTAGCGTGAACGTAAGCTTTATAAATTTACCGGGGCCTGGTGAAGGCAGGATTTAGTGGGGAACAGTGGGTGGGGAGCAGTCGTCCAGCGGAGGGTGTGGCCGGAGATGCGAGGTGTGGCGCGGCGAGGTGCGGCGAGCCGCCTCCGACTAAGCGACCAAGCCGTGACCTCGCCGAAGCTCCGCGGCCAATGGCTAGGTTGCCGCGTGGAGGCGCCTAGCCGAGACCTCGCTTAGAGCTCCACGCAGATCGCCGAAGCTCCACGTGGCCTCGGCTAGGGGGCCGCTGAACGCAGTGACTAGGAAGAAGGAACGAAAGGGCAGTCTTCCGTTGGAGGTAAATGTATATGTTGAATTTGAATGGAACGAACGATGACCTCGGTCCAGGATAGATACGAAGGGAAGGGTATTGAACATTTGTGAAGATGGTTCGATTATTCCAAGAAGGAGGAAAGCGAGGCTGAGTGTAGGTGGGCACTGACGTCAAGTTGAAAAATGGTTGATAGACTTAGTAAATAGGTGCTAGTCAGAAGGATTCAAGGAACGAAAAGGCAGCCTTCCGTTGGAGATAAATGTGTATGTTGAATTTGAATGGAATGAACGGCAAGGTCAGATGAATAAGAAGGGAATGGAATTGAATGTTAGTGAAGATGGTTCGATTATTTCGAGGAAAGCGAGGTTGGTTATAGGTGGGCTTTGCCTTGTCCGCAGGAGTGGCCCCCGAGGTTCATATATACGTCGTAATATGGACAAGGTCTGCAACTTGGGTGAGCGGGGAATCTGGGGAAGGGAAAAGAACACGCACTGCGTTGCTTCGCTCAGACATAGTTATATCTTTCGGTCCCAATGTGAATCGACATCCCGTCGGCGACGAGCTGACGAAGTGCAGCCAACATATTTTGTGGAGGGTCCAGTACTGTCCGGTGATCGAGTATAACCCGCACAGTTTTGATTTCCTCCCGGCGGGATAAGAGCGTGCTCAGCAGCCGCCGGTACCACGGCGCCGGGAAGCCTGGGTCAGCGTCCGAAAGGGAGATACTGGAAAGATTGGGGACCACCTCCGGAGAATTGGCCAAGATGGTGACGAGGGCCTGGGCAGTGAGTGGCTTACACTGTACGAGCTCTAAATGTGCCAGGTTCGGTAAAAGCGAAAGACATTCTCTGGTTTCCTTCCCAGTCCAATTCAGTGGCGTAACCAAACTGCCCAACGAGAGCATTCGCAGTGGAGGTGAGGAACGTCTGAAGAACGGAATCAAAGCGTCGAGTCCACTAGAGCATGGGGGAGAGTATAGAGTTTCCAAATGAGGCGCCGAGATATACTGCAAAAATCGGGCGTCACTGGTAATGTACCATGGAATGCCTCCAAATTCAAGTACTGCAAAAGTGAGCTGCCGTAGGTGGGGAAGTACAAGCAGCTCTGTCGATTTATCATTGCCGCAGATCGAACCATTGAAGGTGAATTCGACCAGATTCGGACAGAGACGCAAAATGCCCATAATAGGCACCTTACTACTAATCTCCCACAGTGCCATTCCTCTGTCGATCGTCAATGTTTTAAGCAAGGGGAAGGGCCCCGCGCCGGCTACAAGCTCAATGTCATCTTCACAGTAGAAGATTCGCAACTCCTGGATTTTTTGCGCATGCCGTGAAATAACTGCAGCGATAGCATCAGTGAGGTTTGAACGTTCGCCCGATCTCAATAGGCGTAAGTAGTGTTTGGTCCATAGAAGGGAGATGGACAACGCGCGACTGCCTGCGCGTTCGAACCATGCGCCGAGCAGGCTCGCCAGATGCAATAGTGGCCGGTCCACATGGATGGACGCCCACAGTTTAGTAGTGGAGAGTGCGATATCGGTCCACGCATGACAAATATTAAGAAACAACATGGGGGCATCGAGAGCTCCGGGTGACGGGCGGGAGTGAAGACATTGAATGAAGATCTCTGATGAAATGTCGAATGGAAAACGGGCGACGGGATCGCATATTGCGTTGAGCTGCCGCGGGGTAGGAATTTCGTGATGTGCCACCTCCGGTGGCATCTGCGTCTGTCGATCGATCTCGTCGGTCATGATGGCGGTTGAAAGTTTATCGACGGGTGTTTGTCGTTCTTCGACCGTACCCAACATTTGGAATCCTGTTGTTTCACTCAGGTGTGGACCGTAATACAATGAAGAAGCCTGCCTCACAGATTCTGGAATGAACGGCCGCTGAGAATTGGAAGCACGTTGAGGCGGGCGAAGTCGAAAACCGAGCGCTGGAAACAACGCGGAAAGCTGAAAACGATCCATCAGATCGTTGTCACAAGGAAATACTGACTTTAGTCTCACTCGTGTTGGTTAAGGAGGATGAAGGTGTAGGCTATGTAGGCTGGTGGTTGTGGTAGATGATGAAGATGCGCAGCTGAGCTACTTAGCGGGTCCCGGCAATCAATTCGGATCAGACTCGGCACAATTTTCAACCACACCGATAGGGTTAGTCCGCGCACACGTCTAACGATTCCTACTATCCCTATGCTTTTTCAGTCTTTCCGGCTTAGTTTTGCCATGATGTAATACAGAAGAAATGCTCTTGGCCCGGGAGCGAGCGCTGAGGTCATGGACGGCTCGAAGACGTTTCCTTGAATGAATCGTTTCAAGCACTCCACAAGTATTTCAACCCGAGGAACCTTGCATACAGGAGGATTGGACAGTGGACGACGCAAATACTAGAAAATGTCACGGGGAAAGGGATTCATGGGCCTTCCGAGGTATGCTGGATGTTCGAACCTGTACGGACCGAACGAAGGGCGACTGTGGATCGACGCGGGTGGAGTGCGATTGAATTTCTATGCAGATGATTCAGGAAAACGACAGGAAGAACGTGAAGGAGCGGGTTAAGATGGCTTTCAGGTGTGCACCAGCAAGCTACTGTGGAATACTGGGCTCGCAGGCAAGGTGCCAGGCATCAACGAACTGAATATAAAATGATTCTGCAACCCACATGAGCCGGGAATCCCGGAAAGGGATAAAACACGCACCAATCAATATATGTCCTCCCGATGTGAATCGACATCCCGTCGGCGACAAGCTGACGAAGTATCCTCCTTGTGTATTGACAAGTCCTGCAACAGATGTGAATGACGGTTGTAATATCACCGGGAAGCTCCGGAGGAAGGGAGATGGACTACGCGCGACTACCCGCGCGTTGGAACCACACGTCGAGGGGACTCTCCAGGTCGACTAATGGGTCGTCTACATGCATGCAGGCCCATAGCTCAATGGTAGCGAGCGCGATATCGGTTCACGCATTGCAGATATTCGGAATGGCTGCAATGTGATATCTGCGGAGATTTTCGAGATTTCTGTAGACATCTTCTGGATCCGCGTTTCAAGAAGCTCTGGAGTGGACGACGGGTACACATGTACATGCAATGTCAGATGTGACTCCCAGTCCAAGGGCGGAAGGACCACTCACGCTGCTTTTTCTGCGAGATTCGAGTGTTGCTAGATGGTCAGAAGCAGAGTATTAGTAGGTGCATGATGCATTTGTGGCAGCGTTTTCAGTTGTGGTCTCACTCGTGACCCACTGAACCCAATTGTGATTGCCGAAGTATACGAAGTGTCGGATGCGCTATTTTGCTCGACTGGAAGGGCTCTACGGATGTGAAATACATTCCGTTTATTGCTAGGAATGCATGATTTTCCTCGGAGAACAAATGAGCTCGGGTTAATGAGCGCGCATGAGAAACAGGGCGAGAAGGAGATACACTTCAAGACTAATAAACCAGCGACGATAAACAGGTCGAATGGGCGCCTCCCTTTGGAAAAAAAGACGTTGTCTGCGATATACATGGGATTGGAATGCCGAAGGAGAAAGCTCTGCAAGACGGATGAGTAATGCGTGGATGGACGAGATGGAAAATACACACAAGCCGTCATATAATTATAATTACGCTTATCTGTTCCGATGTAAATCTTCATCCCCCCTTCCACAAGCTGCCGAAGTGCAGCCCACACGTCCTTCGCTGGGCGGCGCACACCGTCATATGGCCATATGATCCGAACAGACTTGATTTTTTCGCGGCGGAGGGAAAAAGCAGCGACCAGTTGCTGATACCATGGCGTCGAGAGGTAGACCTGCTGAAGCGTAATACTCGAGAGTTCCGGAACCAAGTACGGAGAGCTGGCCAAGAGAGCGACGAGGTGGCTGGTGGTCCCGGTTTCAGGAACAAGCATTTCCAAATGTGTCAATTGGGGAAGGAGAGAAAGGCATTCCAGTAGTTTGGCCTGGGTCCAATCGTTGGCTAAGTCGTTAAAACCCCATGTGAGGTGTCGTAGCGGAGGCGAAGAACGCCTGAAAAACTGAATTATGTTTTTGGAGGCAAGGTTGCCTCCTGGGAGGTAGATGGTTTCCAGATGGGGCGACACGATATACTGCAGAGGCTCCTCGCCGCTATGACCGGGAGATATTCCGAACTTGAGATGCCGCATGTGCGATAACTCAAGCGGCGCTGTGTCGAAATCAAATCCGCAGAACACACCATCGAATGTACATTCGACAAGATTAGGGCAGACCTGCAGCAGGTCCATAGTCACACGAGTGTTCTCCTCGGGGTCCACGTCCGAGCCAGGCAAGCCCAAGACCATCAAAGTTTCAAGACACAGGAATGGCCCTGCAGCTGCTACAAGGCCGATGTTGGCCTCGTTGTGGAAAAGCGTCAAGTCCTGCAGCTGGTGTGCATGGCGCCTAATCACTGCATCAATGCCGTGACCGGTGAGGATTGGCGGAAGGGAGATGGACAAAGCGTGACTGCCCGCCCGTTTAAGCCACGCGTCCAGTACGCCCGCTAGGTTGACCACTGGCTGGTCCACATGAACAGAAATCCACAGTTCAGGAGTAGCGAGTGCAATATCGGTCCACGTGTTGCAGATATTGAGAAACAGCATGGGAATGTGCTGTTCCCCGGGCGTGGAGCGGGAGGGAAGGCATTGTATGAAGATTTCGCCCGAAATTTCGAGGGGCAAGCGTCCAACTGGATCGAGGACGCCGTTAAGCTGGCGTTGTGCCGCACTTTTAGTGCGTTCCAGATTTTGTAGCACCTTTTTCTGCCGAATGATATCGGCCGAGAGAGAGTCGATCCGCGTTTGAATTTCCGTAACGGACATCCGAGATATTTGATGCGTAAAACTGACAAGTGATATTTAGAGTGCTCCCGATGAACGAAAGCCGACGAGGCCTTCATTACACTCACTTCGTTGACGTGATTCGAAATGGCCAATGAATGTCGCTCGAATCTGTGTCGTCCAATCAGCATCTTTAGAAAGGGAATGAATTGTTTCTGGGCCTTACATGCCTCCAATTCGAGCAATGTATTGAGCGTCCACTCTGAGTCGTGGAGCCTGGTAACTCTGACCGTCAAGTTGAAGAGTCAGCAAGTATTGCTGGCAATGGGTGGCTGGTGGTCCATCAGATATCCACCTTAGTTTCAATTATCGCGAGCTTGTGCTTCGCCAGGGACGTTAGCTCTTAAACCTGAGTCGATGCGCGGAAGTGGCTCTGGTCAAGTTCTGGTGGCCTGTCGCGCGCAAGCTGTCGAAGATTAATACCTGCTGATCCGAGCTGATCCGACCCATGGGAATCGGACCGACGTCCGGCCTTTGTCATGTTGAATGTTGAACGCAAGTTGAAAGACCATCTGAACTTGGAAGAACTCTCGTGCTATTTTCCTTAGGCCCGAACCTGAGGCAATAGACGACTCCTTCTTCATGCGTAATCCAAAACAGTCTCAGCCTCGGCCGTCAAGTTGAGCTCCGCCAAGTGCTCCTCCTCCGACGCGGCACGTGCGGCGCGGCCCGCGCCCCTCCTACTCCTCCACCGCCGCCTCGATCTCGCGCCCCGTCTTTCCCGCCACGAGCAGGTCCGAGATCTTCTCGCACCGCGTCTCCGCTCCCTCCTTGCGCTCCTTTTCCCTTCCCTTCTCCTTGCCCTTCCCCTTATCGTTCTTCTCGTCATCATCCTGCTCGTCGTCGGGCTCCAGCTCCTCCGAGTCCTCCCTTACGGCGCCCTGGGGCGTCTCCGGTTCTCCGCACAAATCACCCTGCTCTTCGCTCTCTTCCTCCCAGCTCCACTCTCTTCCCTCGTACTCGTCGTGCTGCCATCCATCAAACACATCCACCGTGTCGTTCACCTCGCCGCCGCTACCCAGTATCTGCGATGCACTCTGCGCCGGATGGATCGACGAACTGCGGCTGCTGCGCGACGGCGACGGCGTAGTATTAAAGTCCAGCGACTCGTGGTCTAGCACCGGCTCCATGTTCAGGAACGTGTCGTCGAAGTTCTGCGTGTCGCTTGCGTTGAACGGGTCAATGGGGGGAGTATACGGGGCTACAAGCCAGCTCGACGTCAGACAGAAGAGCTGACAAGGCGAAAGACGCACGTATGTAGCGCTTGTAATATATATGAGACCAGTCTCTGCGCGCGGAAGGTGTGTCAGCGCCGTTAAGCAGCGATAAAACAGACGCACATCATGGAGAAGTAGGGATGCCGTTTTATCTGCGGTTCGCAAATTCTGAGCACGGGATTCCGTTGAAGAAGCTAAATCACGTGTTTCTGTCAGCTGGACATCCCAGCCATCCCAGCAAAGAGGAGCTTTCGATAGAGGACGCACCCCGCGAATCAAACTCTCCGTATCTTTGTCGATCACTCTGTCGTTCGGGAACTGCAGCTCGTCCTGCAGCACCCGCCCATACATGTCCGAGTGGCTGTTGGCCGAAAACGGCCTCTACCCTTCATCAGCCATGGAACAGTGGAGAACAAGGCGACTCACGATCCCAGTCAACATCTCGTACAGCATCGTGCCGAAGGCCCACCAGTCGACCTCGTAGCTATACGCGAGGCCCCGGATGACCTCGGGCGCGAGGTATTCGGCCGTCCCGCAGAACGTAGTCGTCGCGTCCGCCGGCTGGCCCCCAAGCGGCCCGGGCCACCCTACCGCGAGCTCGCCGCAGTTGTCCGGCTTCATCCACGGCGGCGTCGCGGGCACGCTGCTCCCGTTCGCACTGACGACCGCCGCCGCGGTCATCGCCGCCGTGTGTCGCGGGAACTCCTTCGAGGACCCAAAATCCGTGAGCACGATATGCCCGTCGGCGCCGATGAGGACGTTCTCTGGCTTGACATCACGGTAGATGACGCCCAAGGCGTGCAGCCCCTCGACGCCCTCAACAATCTCCGCCGCATAGAAGCGCGCGCGGTCGCGCCCGAAGCGGCCCCACCGTCCGAGCTGCGTCCCGAGGTCACCCCCGGGGTGGAAATCCATGACCAAAAAGAGGTTCTCCTCGTCGTGGAAGCTCCACCACAGCTTGACGACGAATGGGTTCTTCCTCTCGGCCGCCGCGCGCTTGAGCACTGCCTGCTCTGTGAGCGTGTGCTGCAGCTCCTGGTGCATGAGGACGTGCCACTTCGTGAACGCCTTGAGTGCGTATAGGTCCGCGGTCGTCCTGTGCTTGACGAGCAACACCTTGGCGGCGCAGCCCTTGCCCAGCACGCGCATCATCTCAAAGTCGTCGATCACGACCTTGCGCGTGCTCTTGCGCCGGGCGATCTGGTGTAGGTCGTAATCAGTGGCTGTGGGCGCAGATTTCAGTGGCGGGGGCGGTGTATGCGGGTGGATGGGCCAAGACTCGTAGTTGGTCGAGCTGCGCGCGTTGGAGTGCTGTGAGACCCTGGGCTCGCTCGCTACGAGGTCTTTGAATGATAACTTCGATGCGTCCGAGAACTCCGGGCCAACAAGGGGGGAGCACGGTGAGGGTACTACCAGTAGCTGGGGGGATATTGTTCTCTTGGCCCCGTGCGCAATGAGGAGCCGCGCAATCGCAGATTTCCCATGCCTCTCGGCGACGTCCAAGGCAGTGCCGAACGTGCTCTCCGCGAGATTTATGCGGGCTCCATGCTCGATAAGTAACTTGACAATTCCGTCAGATCCCATGCTCGATGCTCTGTGAAGGACCCTGCCGTAAATCGGTGTCTCGGAATCGACATCCGCACATGCTCGATGAGAATGCGAGCGATAACCTCGTCGCTTCGGTATACGGCCCCACACAACGCGGTGTCATTGTATGGGCCCCGTATGTTGACTGCTGCGCCGCGCTCCAGCAGCACTTCAAGTATCTCTGTTTTGCCCTGGATGGCAGCCGCATACAACGCGGTGCCATACCTGCCGCCTTCAGCGTCGATATTGGCTCCGCCATCGATGAGCACACGAACAGACTCCTTGTGGCCGAAGAAGGCGGCCACCTGAAGCGCAGTGCCGTATTTGCCGCGAAGATTGATATCAGCACCGTGGATAAGAAGAAGGCGAATGATTTCGGCATGTCCATGGACGCAGGCAGCTTGCAGAGGGCTGTCATATTCCCCTTGATCTGCATCAACATTGGCGCCATTTTGAACCAGAATTCGAATGACGTCGGTGAGCCCTTTCAAGGAGGCCTCTTGAAGCATCCCACCGACACCCCCTTCCCTGATTAGGTATCGACAGGTTTCCTCCAAGCGAAATACTGCGGCAATCCATAATGCATTTGCTGAGCTGGGTATTTTTAATTCGAAGCTATGTCGCCAATTCCATGATTTCCGCCACAGAGAGCAGTCTGCGAGGAATAGCAGGAGGGAGTGTTGGATATCGAGTTCCGGCTGGCCGCGTACATGATCCAGACAGTAATCCACGGAATAATTCAGGAGGGAGTGTGGAAGGAGATGAGGGTTGCGATCGTGAATCCTGCGCGGGAAGGCCTCGAACGACAAATATGTGATGCAAACCGAAGCAATTTCCGTTTGCGCACGAGGAAAAGCATCGGCTTGAATCTCCTCTAGGTAGTCCTGTGTCGTGTAGTGGATAAATCGGACCAGATCATCGCCTTGGTCGACGACAACGAGTCCTGCGCAGACAGACAGAATGGTGTCTATGTCGAGTAGATTATCAGGATCGAGTGCTGTAGTCCCCGATTCGACGGCAAGGGCCTCCCTAAGCTCGGCAGGCCGCAATGGCCTCTTCACATTGGAAATCCAGCAGAGGGTGTATCGCGCGAGATTCCTGTCGTCTTCGCTCTGCCGATTAATGCGCTCCATGATTTCATCATAGGTCCTGCTCAAGTCGTCCGGCATATTGGCCAAGGTGTCTCGAACCGCCTTGACCGTATGCTTCGTTGTAAGGGAATCGATATGGAACTTTGCCAGCAGAAACCTACGCTCAAAATTCGTTGAATAGAGTCCATCATCCAGAAATGACACACATACATTCCATCGCTGCGCCGAACAATTATCGTTTCAATCTCCTCTCGCAAGCCCGGGGAGTTTCTGACGTGTCTCGAAAGCCGAGAAGACTTCTGGATCTGCGCAGCTATATGTCGGCGAATATCATCCTCCGTCGCCCGGATTTCTAGGGTTTCGATAATCGAGTTCGAAATATCATCGTCGATTTTTATGTGCGGCCGCGAAGTCAACATCAAGTTGACAGTTGGCCCCCAATGCTGAGAGCGGGTATTGGTTGTTCGAGGACAAGTTGTCGCCAGAGTCCCGCCAGGAGATTTGATGGAGATTGTGTGTCAGTCTCCTTGTGATTCAGATAAAGGACTGCGACACCAGTGTTCTGGCCCTCTGCCTCTGCTCGAAGGTTTTCGACGATTATTGAACTGGTTGCATTGTGAGATCACGTCGTGAGACTCGGGAACTAATCATGTCGCACGCACGCAAGGACAGATTTTCCAGCACCGGCTGTATACATTTTCAATTTTAATGTCGAGCGAGTCAGTGGGTGCTCACGTATTCCCCGACACCACAGGATTCTCCCGCTGCCCGATTTCCACTGGTTGAATAGGCCGTCTGCCAAGAGCCATCCACCAGTCCCCGGTTGCCAAGTATTGAAAATATCCGCCTGTCGCAAGAAGAAGTTGAGCGGTGAATACCAATCGAGGATTTTATCTCGCTGGTCAGCTTCTTGCATGTAAGCGCGGAAAATACATTTTTTTCACGAGTGCTTACACTCGTAATACCGCTCTTGGTTCCGCTCGACATTCCTGATCGATTTTGCGATGTCTAGCGACATGGAAATTAGCTGCGAGCTTTCGATGCTGAACACAGAAAGTTACATTTATGATCCGTTCTCTGTTCGTCAGCCGCGTCTCTCAAACTGGAAATCGTTTCTATCTCGCAAATTGAGCAACGATTGGCAGCGATCCAGTTGGAGAATTTACCATTATGGGCAACTCGGTGTTCTTGAGCGAAATCCTTGACGGATCTGATCATATCTAATCATACTTCATTAATTTTGGGCGAATGGCTGTAAGCTCGTGGGCTAACGACGGTGCTCTACTCGCTGCTCTTCTGCGACAACCTGAATAGAGGAAGCAATATCTGGGAAAACATAGTGTCAGTGCACAATCCTCTCGTTCGCGGGCAAGCCTGCCTTGGGTGGAATTCCTGACGCAAGGTGAGACAAGAATGCAGGTAAAAGATGAGGTTCCTGACCAAATATCCATTCCTAGCCAGATGTTCAACAAGCTCTTGAACCGCTCGATGGTGCCCAATCCCTCCGCGACGTCTCCCTTTCTCCAAAGGGGCCAAATCAGTCGATTTGAAACTTTGGACAGACCTTCCGGCGCGAGTTTCTTGCTCAACCATTCCATCGTCCCCTTCATTTGATTCAGTGGCTCTGTGAATTCCAGGATATCATTGATCAAACCAGCGGCTTCAGTGTTCGTAATTCGTTTGTAGAGTTCTCTGACCAGCGGTTCTAGGCTCTGGACCTCCAGAAACAACCGCTGCTGATCATTTGGTGCGTCGTGGAAATTCTTGATGTAGTGATGCGCTTTCACCACTGTGTCGACAAGCTGCAGGACACTAGCAACGAGACCAACGAGACCAATGGCTTCCGCCATGAAGGAAGAGACAGAAAGTGCAGTGCTGTACCACAGCCTCGACCGATATCACCGCACGAGGTGACCTTACTGATGGAGAGCTATACATATCTACTAGTAGGGCAGCGGGAATTCGGACGCCTATCTTACCGATCAGGAGAAGATGAGAGTTGGATGAGAGCAGGGCGTTGGGAATCGGATCAATATATATTGATCCGCGCTGATTCGCATCACTTGTTCGTATCACCCTGCGACCTGCGACGTGCGTTGAATTCCCGAGGGCCGAGGCAATTAGCGACTCGCACTTCAAGATGCGTAAGTTAAATTTCTCTCTCATTCTGCAACCGCATCTGAAGCGGCTCTTCCGCACGTTAGATTGCAATCGCTGCGAACATCCATATCGGCACTGCACCAGAGGAGCTTGAAGCGCGTTGTCTAAACAGACATCGCTGAACCATCTAGAGTAAAGAGAAAGTACTCCAGCGACGGCTCAACGCCGTCCAGGATCCAGTTCCACGGTTACCATTCGACTGGGTCAAAAGCCTCAAAATATGCACGACCTCTCATAACGACATCATTCTTCCCATCCGCACACGGTCGACCCTATAACAAACCGAGGTACGAGGTTCCCTTGTTATAGTGTCTGTTTATAAGAGACTAGGTCGACCCAGTCTCTTGAGACAAAGATGGGTGTCTCAACGCCATTCGATTATGACGACTCGGTTGAGGTCTTCAGTGTCCATAAAACTCTGGAAAACTCTGGACCTTTTGCGACTCGCTCCCGATCTTCGGGAATTCAATTTTAAGCATTTCTATGCCGACGAGGACACCACAGAGACGCTGGTTCTTCCTAGTCTTCGCTACTTGATGTTTGGACGATTTGGAGAACCCTGCAGTCACCATGGCTTCGAGAAAAATAAGAAAAATGAGATTGCCAGGTCTGAAGACCCTCGCCCGTACGGCGCGCGACATCGCTCGGGTTAGGAACTATTTTCTTTGGCTGCGACACGTTTGGGAACGCCTGTATACCGAAAGAGGTGGGGCGAAAGATCTGTTGAATGGGTTACATCTGATCAGGGCTGTACAAGATTGAAACAGCACGCACAGTTCACGTCAGATATAATTATGCACTTCCGTCCCGATGTGAATCTTCATCCCGCCTGCCACAAGCTGTCGCAGCGCAAAACATATGGCCTCCGTAAGGCGCGGTGTCGAAACCTTATCATAGTATACAATCCGCACGAAGTACATTGTCTCGCGGCAGAGAAGGGCGGCGACCAGTTTCTGGTACCACCGCAACCACGGCATCGATAGGGTCGGCTGGCGAAGTGTGATGCGGGAGAGATTCGGAACTAGGTGCGGTGAATTGGCCAGAATGGTGGTGAAAGGGTCGCTGGCCTCGTGGCCCGGATGATTCAGCTCGACATGTGTCAGATTGGGAAGGAGAGAAAAGCATTCCTCCAGTTGTTGTCTGGTCCAACTGACGCGGAACTTAGGGCCGCCCAACATGAGTTTTTTCAGAGGACGGGAGGAACGTTTTAGAAAATCCAGAAGGACGTTCGCGTTGGAGCCGAATGCAGGGAAGTGGAGGACTTCGAGCTGAGGCGTCGACATGTATTGCAAAGCCAACTCGCTGCTGGGATGAGGGTATGTTCCGAACTTGAGATGCCGCATGCATGTCCAAACATGCGCCTCCGGCTTGTCGTCTTCGTCGTAGAATATGTGATCGAATGTGCATCCGACAAGATTAGGGCAGGCCTGCAGTATCTCCATGGTCGCACGGGTGCTCCCAGGGGGGACTTCCACGCAAGCGAACAACCGTCAAAGTTCAAGCAATAGGAACGGGCCCGCGGCTGTGACAAGGTCGATATGTTGTCTGTCGTAGAATATCTTCAGGCCCTGGAGCTGGTGTCCGTGACATCTAATGACTGTGGTAATATCTTCGGTGAGGTCGGTCGGAAGGGAGATGGACAACTTGCGACTGCCTGCTCGGTTGAGCCACGTGCGCAGGAGGCTCGCCCGGTCCGCTAATTCCTTGTCCATGTGAATTGCAGCCCAAAGTTCAGGGGTGGCAAGCGCAATGTCGGTCCATGTATTGCAGATATCACATATTGCAGATATTGAGAAACAGCATGGGAATATGCTCTGCTCCAGGCGAAGGGCGTGAGGGAAGGCATAGCACGAAGATTTCGCTCGAAATCTCGAAGGGAAACCGTCCCATTGGATCGCGGACGGGTTTAGCTCGCGTTGGATCGCAATTTTACTGCGCTCCAGTGTTTTCAGGATCTCTTTCTGCAGATCAATATCGGCCGACAGCTTATCGATGCGCGCTTGAAGCTCGGTAACGACATGGCCGTGGATCATTAAAATCCTGTGGGCGCACTTCAGGTGTGGGTTAGTAGCCGTCTGAGAGTTTACTCATACGTTTACGGACAGTAAAGATGCTTGGCTGGAAGAACCTAGAAAATCCTGTCAAACATCTCTGGAGAATGTTCAACGGGTGGACCCACTCGGAATTGCGGCGTACGTTCGGGTAGAGGGCGGCTGATCCAAGACTCAGACTGAGAGAGAGATAGGAGAGAAGAGGAAACAGACGATGGCAATGATGGCATCATGATTCCCGGA
>JARKIE010000272.1:0-128499 GCA_029378255.1 Mycena rosella
TGGCGATGAATTTGATGGGGAGTGACCAAGGAGTGACAGTATCACACACTTTATGCGGTGATGCACGATAGAGCCAAAACAGATAGGGGCCGGGAGCAGGAGGTGGCGGGAGGCGGCAGGAGGCGGCGGCGGGAGGTGGTGGCAATGGCAGGCGGAGGTGGTGATGGAGTGATGGGGAGTGATGGCGGTGAGAGGCATCACACGCGCGGATATTCCCGAGCATCACGAACCTTCCCAATCAGGCGGCAGGCATACTGGCCCGATTGGGAAGGCAGCCGCGCGGCCTTTGAGTCGAAAAGGTGCCTAAGGGACCTTTCTCAAAGGGTGGTCTCGGCGGGTTAGACAGGGAGCTCTTTCGCATACTGACCTGATGGACCATCACGATGTGATCGGTCCATCAGATTGGTTGCTATATAGGGGCAGGGTAGGTGAAGTCTTCGACCACCACCACCGCCGTGCTCTCGCGCCGCCCGAGGACTCAGACACTCGCATTCGTAGCCCCACCACCTAAGCACCCACCCCCCGAGGCCTGCTGAGCAATCGCGACCCGTCTCGTCTCGACCCGACCCCCACTCTTTTTCGACTTTTGATACACAAACCATGTCCATGTCCGCTCCCACCGCCTCTGCCTCCCCTCCTGCCTCGCCCATCAAGATGGAGGGATCCCCCACCCTGGCGTCCCCACTCAATAGCGAACTGGGCACCCCGCCTGCCGCAGACGGACCCCCAAAGCGCAAGACCACGCGGTGCGCCAAAACAGCCGAGCGCCACGCGACGCACAACGCCGCCGAGCGCATGCGGCGCGAGACGCTCAACAGGCGGTTTTTGGTGTGTTTGCTTCTTGCTAGGATGCACGAGTGCGCGCTAACACTAACATATTCGCAGACACCCACCTCGATCCTCCCGCCGCCCGAGCAAGGCCGTGATCGTTAGTTCCAGGTGGGTTCTTCGTCTGGTTGTCCGATTCGATTCTGTGCACAGGGTGGGGAGTGGGGTGGGGCGTGCGTCGGGGCGTTATGGGGCACGCATGCGCGCGGCGGGCGCAAGGGCACAACGGGGCTGTGATCCCCACGTTGTGCGGAGGTGCGAGCAGTCGCGTGTAGTCGATGTGCGACGTTGGCTTATTTGCGTCGTCCGCTTGCTTGATTTCCTATCTAGTCATCACGTCGTCCTAGTTCTCCACGCCGCTTGTCCTTCCCATTCTCCGTCTGCCATTCCCCGCTTTACCGTCCCTGTCCTTCCTCCTCCCACATGTCCCTTATACCCGCGTCCTTTCCCACCGGTCCGTCCTTCATGACGTCTGCGCCCCCGCACTCCTCATCGTGCCCGTCCCCGCCACAGCGGCCCATCTGACCTGACCTCATCGTCCCAAATCCACCCCGTGCCGTCCCCATCAGGCCATCCCGCGTCGTCGTCGCCCGTCCTTTCCGTTACACTTCCCTTTACCGTCTTTTTTCTGCCATCCCCTTTCGTCCACTTCCTCCTTTCTTGCTCTTCTTGCTTTCCTTCATATTCGTTTCTCCTCCGCTCCCTTCTGTGAATGCGCGCTAACACACCTCTCCCGCAGGAAGTAAACGAATGGCGCCTCCGCGCACGCATCCTGCCCCTCGCCATGCCCCCGCGCTCCGACGCACATGCTGAAGTCGAGGACTGCGACCTCGTGCTCGAGGAGGGGCTCGACCTCGAGGCGGACGCCGAGGACGAGGGTGGCGAGGAGGACGCGCCCGCCCACGTGTCGTCCTTCTCCACACACAAGTTCTCGCCCCCGCGCTCCGCGGCGCGCACGTGCGCACAGCAGCATCAAGCACCAGCAGCAGCAGCAGGAGGAGGGGTGCTTCGCCTTTGAGGCGCCCTCACCACCAAACCGCGCGTCGCCGGCGTCCTCGTCCAACGCGTCGAGCGAGGGCCCGGGGGCGCAGACTTCTGCGTCCGCATCGCTGCCCATGCCCATGTCGATGGCACAGCAGGAGCAGATGGAGATGCAGGGGATGCACCCGTACGACCAGATGCAGATGCAGATGCGCGCGTGCACCGCATCGGTGTCCGCGCCGATCCCGATGAAAGGGCGGGGGCGGGGTACGACGCGCCCGTGCACAGCGGGGTAGGGTACGATCTCGACCTCGACCTCGATCTTGGATTGGGGCTCGGGCTGGGGTTCCCGGCGTCCGCGTCACCCGCGGAGGAGATGATGATGATGGGTATGGGCGGCGGCGGGGGGTGGGTGGGCACGAGCTCGCAGCACCCTGCGTTCCAGCACGCGCATTCGCACCACCAACACCAGCAGCAACAGCAGTACCAGCAGCAGATGCAGCTCCGGGAGCTGCAGCGGCAGCAGGCGCAGATGCAGCAGTACCTCGTGCAGCAGCAGCAGCAGCAGCGGGCGGAGTACGAGCAGCAGATGGGGACGGGCGTGAGGGTGCCCTAGTCGTCTGCGCGTCTGTGTTCCGCTTTCCTCCAGCGTGTGCGCGCTTCGACCGAAGTGACCAGCATTGTTCTTTCCTTTTCCTCATCTCGTGTATATGTGCTGATAAGTCCGCAGCATGACCCGCATTCCATCGTGCCCGCATACTTCGAATCTACTTCCTCATTCATCACTGCCTGTTCGCCCCCCCTTGTTTTAGTGCGCCTGCTGATTTCATGTTTCCCCGTCGTGGTCAGTGTGGTTGGCAGAGCCGCGCATCAAGCCTTCGAGTTAAATAACCCCGAACCACGGTGTGTAGCAACTTCCGTGCTCCTATGTGTCTTGCTGACAGATTTTCCTAAGGAGTGCTGACACGGCCCGGGCATACACAGATCGGCGCGATCATACTGAGACGGCGATCGACAACCCCCACGGTGTGTACATAACTACTTCCGTGCTTCTATGTGCCTTGCTGACAGATTTTCGGACTGGTTTTTCTTTTCCCAACCGGCCGTGGCCGCTTTCAAGAGCGCCGCGGCTCCTGTCGTATTTTCCACATCCCGTTTGGTGATTACGCAAAACGGAATGTTGCCGTTATGGATATTCTGGTATGCGCAACCCCCTGCTGGCCTCATTGTATTCACTCTGATTTACAGGTTGAAGTCGTATTGTTTCCTGTACTTAGGACTTCAGCGATCCTCAGGTATGTTTTCACTAACTTTCCAGAATTTACTGACTAGCGGTTTCAGCCAAGACCACTTAGAAACATGTAGTATAAGTAGGTTGAATTATGTAGTAGTAGCAGAATAGAACCAGATTTTTGAATGAAATTGTGATTTGAATTTGCTACAACGTCCTACTACCGCATTGCTACGAGCTCCTACGCTGCTCCTACGCCGCTCTACCAGCTCCTACGTGCTCCTACGCCGCTCTACCAGCTCCTACCAGCTCCTACGCCGCTCTACCAGCTCCTACTAGCTCCTACGCGCTCCTACGCCACTGATACGAGCTGCTACGCGGCTGCTACCACGTGCTACGCGGTTGCTACGCGAGTGCTACAAGCTCCTACGGCTGTCTACGGGCTCCTACGGCGGCCCTACAGGATCCTACACAAGTGCTACGAGCTCCTACGCCGGTCTACGCCAGTCCTACGAGCTCCTACGAGCTGCTACGCCGTAACCCTAACCCTACTACGCGCTGCTACTAGTGTTGTCAAAGTTCGGTTCGGTTCAGGTTCGGGACCTTTTTTTCCGAACGCCGAACCTGAACTTCGGTTCGGTTCGGGCATTTCTCCGAACCTGAACCTGAACCTGAGGTTCAGGTTCACCAGGTTCGGTTCGGCGTTCAACAGCGTTCGAACGCATGAACCGAACTTTTTTTCTCTCCACTTGTATATTTTAACACACAGAAGGAGAAAATGCATTAAATGTATCACAGATCGTCCTCGTCGTCATCCAAACCAAAGCCCTCCTCCACAAGCTCTGAAATGAGTGCTTCCATCCGTTTTCCAGCAATTTCTCCGGCACTGATGTGGCCATTACGGTACGCACTCTTCAATAATTGCAGTGCCTCGAACAAATCTATGTTCAGTCTGTTCCGAAGTTTCGTACCGGTGAGGCTTCCGCTTGAGAATGCGCGTTCAGCCGGAGTAGCAGAGCCTTGTACTGCCAGGTAGTCCCGAGCCATACGACGCAGTGTTGGATAAGTTGTATTGTGCTTCAATTAGAGTTCAATGAAATGGACGGACAGACAAACTGAAGGACTCACGCCCCACCAATGCAATATATTTGGAGTCGTCTCGAGTTGGGATGTCAGATACTTCTTGAGCTCGTCACGGGGCTGGACTGCAGCCCGCTGACTCTGGGCCGATTTTATAGCGTCCAACAAAAAAGAACTCCCATAACGATGGGCCGAAGCTGAATCTGCAACAACGGACAGGGTAGTTGATGTCTGAGATAGATCGACTGCCGGCGTTGCAGCGTGGTATTGATCAAACTAGTGGGTAAACATGAGAATATGCAGCAATGCAAGACCTCGGACTGACCACTTGTTCCAGCTGTTTCATGGCTTTTTTGAAGTGACTGCCCTCCCAACGTGTACGGAAATATGCGTCTTTGATCGTTGGATCCAACACTGGAAGAATGAGGGTGAATAGATATGAATAGTTCATCCACGTACCCATGCAAATGAAATATGCGGAAGATGTTGTATCAACCCGATAGAACCACTTCTGCAGGCTCTGAACACCCTCGAGGAGGGCATCACAAATTTCCGCGTAGCGCGGCTGTTCAGCCATTGTTTCCCACCGCTTTATGAGAAATTCGAGGGTTGGGATGATTCGATAAACGGTCGGGGTCCGCTCGCTCGAGAAAGTTTGAGTTACATTTGCAGGTTCCTGGGTAAATTGTCATTGGCATTTATTTGAAAGACATAACACGCGAAGATTGAACTCGTAGAGCCTCATGAATTATCTGCAGCTTCTCCCATTCTGGCTTGGTTAGCTTATAATCGCGGTACTCCTTGTTTCTGAGTGCTGGCATTTGATTGTTGTCGTCCGCAGTGAGCACGAACTGATCAATGGCCTAGAAAAAAATCTATTAGTGATTGAATGAGACAGTCAGATCAACCCATACCTTGCGCTGATTTAGGAAACGATCCAAGCACTTGTATAAAGATGCCCATCGAGTACGCACCCAGAGCAAAAGCTCGAGTTCCGGAATGTTAACGAGCCGACAACATTTTTTGAAGTACGCGCGGGCCTGCGGGGACATCCGAATCTGTAAACGTAGTAAGATAAAAGTTTGAAAGTTGTAAATATAATACTGACCTGTTTTACGAGTGCCAAAGCCTTGCCCAGTGCATCACCTGCTGTCCACTCAGAGTCGTCCACCTCTGTATCAGAGCCATCATCATCTCCCCCATCGAGATTCGCAAGAACTTTAACAACATCTTCGGCGTCGATCTCACCACTATTGCACGCTTCATTTAGAAGCTGTCGGATTTTCTTGTGCAGGGGTTTTGGGGGAGTAGGGGCGATAGTTTCGACGAGATGCTTTGAAGCAATGTGCACAGCGTGCTCGATACACCTGCAGGAACAATTAGAAGTGGAACCAAGGAAGTAAGATAAAAATGACATCATATCACGGTCTTTGGCCTTCCATTCAGTGCTATCCAAGAGCTTTTCGATGGCACGAGCAGCAGTTCGGTTGACCGATGCGCCATCAGACGTAATCCACCCAACCCTGTCACGCAATCCATAACGCTCAATGGTCTCCATGATTGCTCGGCCGATGTTCTCCCCAGTGTGGCGACCCTCAAGTTTCATGAAAGCCAATTCCTCCGTGATGATCTTCCAATCGTTAGGATGATCAGCCGGGGCATCAATGTAGTGGTTATTGATATTCAAGACCGGTATGCCCGAATCCGATGTCCAAGCATCATGAGTCACAGAACTTTTGCTCGGAATGCGCTGTAGATATACTGTGTCAGTACGCCGCCCATATGTCAAGGGAAAAAATTACTTTGAAGATGCCCCGTAATTTCTCCTCTACATCCGTCGCAAGGTCGATGATGTGCGTTCGAATTGTGTTTCGAGATGGGATATCACTATCCTCAAGACCGGGACGGAGGTACTTCAATAAACGAGCAAAGCTGGGCTTTTCAACAAGAGAGAGTGCCTGAATATTATAACGTTTGCGATGAATACAGCGAAAACAACGGGTAAACTCACCTCATCTTGTGTGACTATTAATTCAGTGAGAAAATCACGCAGACCCAGCACCGTGAACTGCGGTACGCGAGGTTGGTGTACAAGAACCCCATCCAATGTTCCTTGGGTGCTATAGAGATCCTCGAGTTAGAAATACAGGATAGATTATTGATGAACATACCTTTGGGAACGGACTGTCTCGGGAATGGCACGTTCATTCATCTGAATGCCGAGTTCTTCACAACGAGCCTTATACACATGGAAGTGATTTTTGTGGCTGAAAATTTTAACCAAAGAAGCTTTAAAGTAGGCACGGAACCGCACTTACCGGGCAATATGTTTACGCAGCGTACTGACACTGCCCGTCAAAAAGCAGGCAGAAGCCCGGATCCCATTGCGACTGTTACTGAATTAATTTGCGGAAGCATAGGAGGAAAAGAGATACTTGCGTGCAAACCATGCAAATGGCGCCATCTTGAAGAACACCGGTCTCAGCATTCCGCTGGGCTTTGACCCGATGAAAAATCGTTTTGATGTCCGCTGTGGAGTCCTCGCGGGAAATCTTGGTGTTAATCTAAGGCAGAATAAGCCATTTGTGAGAGAAGAGACCAAGAAGAAATTACATGGGCATGGTCGGTATCTGCCATCGCCTTAATCGACCTGTACTCTTCTGTATCGATGTCCATCCCGTCCTGCTCCCCCACTTCCTCGATGTCAGTGTCACCGACCATCGACGGTGTTGTCGACTCGGCATCCGATTCATCATCGCCGGAATCCGTGGCAGCCGGCTCAGAAATTCGAGGAGTTTTGCACGGAGCAACAGGAGGATTCTCGGGCCCCAACTTGCGTTTACCAAAGGCGGTGGAGGCTTCCGCATTGTTAGGGTCAATAGCGCGTGCGGATGGCCGCGAGGCACGCGAGGAACGACGAGGAGAAGAGCGACGGGAGCCAGCAACCTTGCCCACAGGTTTGGCACGTGTAAAAATTGGTGCAAGTGGACGAGAAGAGGACGCAGTGCTGGCAGGTGGTGGTCCAGAAATTGAGTGCTCATCATCGACGTCGTTATACCACAAAATTTGGGAAGCGTCCCGGAGTGAGCCATCCTCATTTTGAGCGCATCCGAGTGCGGAGTGTGACATGGTGAGAGCGAAATAGGTGAGAGAGTTTTAAGAGGGCGAAAAGGACTGAGATGAAAGCACCATTTGACATGCCTTTTATACGACGAGTACACCTAGTCAGGAGTCCATAAAATGGGGAATAAGTGGTGGCAGACAGCAGGCTTGGTACCTGGTTAGGCACACAGGCAACAAGTTGCCTGCAGGGACAACGGAGATGAATTTTAAACCAGTTTGGTAGCGCCATTTAGGATATTTTTTATCCCGGTTCGGGGGTTCGGACGCGTTCGGACGCGTTCAGCAAATTTCTGCTTGTCTCGAACGCTGAACTGAACTTGGGGTTCAGGTTCGGGCATTTCCCGAACCTGAACCTGAACTTGGCGTTCAGTTCAGTCCGGTCCGGGTTCGAACCGATTTCCCGAACCGGACCTTGACAACACTAGCTGCTACGCGGCTGCTACCACGTGCTACGCGGTTGCTACGCAAGTGCTACGCGAGCGCTACGCCGCTGCTACGCGGTTACTCCGGAGTGCTCCAGAGATAGGGACTTCGGCTACGACGCTACGAGCCCTACGGGGTCCTACTGGCGCTCCAGGGCAGGCCCAGGTTTTGCTGATGCATACATAGAACATACGAATCGTCATCGTACGGCAGCGAGAGGCACCGGGCTGTTCACCGAAGTGGGGTGCCTTTCAGGGCTTCACAGAGCGACGTCAGAGGCTATAAAACTGGATGTAGTATTTCCGTTCTTCAACTTGAAGACTCAATTCTTCCTGCAGTCTCCCCATACACGTACATTCGACCTACTTGGCACTACCTGAGCATGGCACCCGTAGAAATCCCCCTCCACCTGAACTTCCAAGGCTTTGTTGCTGGTGTGAGTCCATTCACTGCATCTTTCTAGGCCTGGTTGACGAGTACATAATGTATCAAGGTCGTTAATGCCGACTCCAAGCAGCGCGCTTACTTCCAAGTTGTGGCGAGCGACGGTCGACAGCTAGCCGCTGCTACTTTTGAAGGACAGGGCACGAGGGTTAATTTGAAGAACGTGCTAAACAACAGGGAGCACTGGTCCTTCGGTCCCTTCGACTTCGCCGCAACCCTTCATGTCGAAATATCCCATGACCGTGGTTCTAGATTTGTCCCTTCCACCATGGTCGGTCCTCTTTCTGTGAGTTGATGGTCGGTCTCCGGCTGAGCTGCTTCTCACACGTTACCACTTACTAGATCTCAAAGAAACCCGAGGAGGATTTTCCCATGGAATTTCATAAATCCACGGTGAGTAAATGTGCTAAAACTGTGCTATCTCACTTACTTTGTTTCCAGGTAATCTCCGAAGATGGAGCCGACAACTCGCACGATGATTGCACCCTCCTCGTCCTTGAATACAAATAGGACGGACAATTTCGTCCCGACTTTTACGTCACTCTGTACTTACTGGCTTTCTCATATGTGGATTTGATGTTCGTGTTTGTACTTCTAGTCAGTTTCTACGTGCTGCATACTTCGTCCTTTGAATGTGTCGTAAGGTGTGATATCGTTCCAGGCAACGATGGGTTCGCAATGTTCCTCTAGCCTCGTTACCAGCCTGCCATTGAGACGGCAAATCTGACTGGCAAGCACTATGCCCGGTTCCGTTACCGTCGCTGTGAGTTGTTTTGTAAGCATCCGTTTTGGGAACTCACGTGCTGAGCTGTCAGAAATGCTGGAGCGCGCAGTCCTCATAAAGACGCGAATGTCGACTCAATTTACGCGTCGAATCGTCTCATAACCTATTTAAAATTGATTACACTCCTTCATTTGCTCTCCACCAGTCCACGCTCACTTAAAACCAACTTTTGGACCTTTCGGAGCATCGGGCCCTGCCTCCGAATCCCTTTTCACACTCCCGGTGTACCTTTCAGCGTGGACCTCCAACATTCATATTCTGTGGTGAGGTGAGGTTCTGGACCTTGGATGTGCCACATTTTTATTTTGCGCGGCCTCAGGGTAGTGCATACGCGTCGAACGCGTCCAATAAATGAGCTGTTTGTGCAAGCATCTGCCATCATTACATAATACGGCGCGGTAACGGTAATCACACCGCGGTAACTAACAGACTTCAGAACGAGGCACGAGCGATGGAGTTTGTCAAGAGAGACTAGTGGGGAGATGACAAAATCTGCTTCCAAGATGCGTGTAGACAATGGGGTAGTAGCCGGGATCGGTGTTTTGAGTACCGGCGGGAACGGGAGCCTTTTCAGAGTATATGCTTAACGCGCGCGACGGATGAGGGGAGAAAGTAGGAGAGGTCGGCTATCTGATTCGAAGATTAACACAGCCACGTCGGTTCTTCTCCTTCAGTGTCACCATCAAATCCTACCCCTCGCCTTAAGCCTTTGAATTACTCCGTGTATTAGCATCCCTCCCCCTAGGCGATCCTGGACTCAAAGAATGTGCCCCAGTCCTACTCTTTCGCGCTCCACCCCATCGTCGATTTCCATCCACCTTCGCGTACGCATGTCTAATACTGAACTGTATCCGCCATCCCTGTCTCGCGCGAGAGCGGGACGTGTACAGTCGTCAACGGACGGCGGCCAGGAAGCTTGCGCGAGGACAAACGACTGGCAGTAAGGGAGTCATAGTGGTGACTGCCAGTTGTCAACTTTCCGCCGCACCCCTGAGTCCAAATCGCAAGTTTTGATGGCGGCAAGCTTCGGCAATCGATGCACGGTAAGCTCGCTATCCCGACATAGGTATAAGACAATGCAGCCTTGTAAGTGCACAGAGGCTCTTCAGGCCTCAGGATTCTTTCCATTTTACGATATATACTACAAATTGAATAATAGAAATTCACTAGGCACTTCCTCCTGAAATGAGGCCTCTCGTGGTTGCAGCCCAATTGTAGCCTCAGGGCAGTGTCGTCAGGGTCACAATTGAAGGGGTCAACTGTTTTTGACCTGTCAAGCGATTGACCGGACATTGACGGGGTCTTAACCGGTCAAGGGATGACAGAACGCGCTGTCGTCACGCAAAGATTTTTTTTTTCTCAGGAAGGTTTCAAGGGATTTGTCCCTGCCTGAGATACTTACTGGGTACACCTGACGGCATTGAAGCCCTGGCCAAATTCCTTGAGAAATCCAGAGTGTTCACGAAGACCGGGAAGATGCGCCGCGGACGCTAACTTCCGTCCTACGACGACGAACCGGACCCGGACATGTTCGAGGACGGATCCGACGACGAGGGATAAGCAGCAGCGCTGCAGGCGTCTATGCGCGGAGAAACCACTGCGCGTACCATCAAAGCGCACGTCCTATCACCTGAGTTTCTTCGTGAGCTGGCCCCGCTTACGCGCACGGTCTCGAAGGTGCGTCTGGACGCGGTTTACATTGATACTTAGTAGTGAGCACGGTGGACTGCTACATCGACCCGAGTGGTCCGTGCGGCGCGAGATGGTGGACCCAAGGGGGTGTCGGGTTTCGAAAACCGGATATCTGGAAAAGTTTTTTTCAGCCCTTGCTGGGACCCCTCCCTCCGTACTCTTGCCATATAGGGAAGGAGGTTCCCACCCCTAGCTCCGGGCCGCGGCTCCGAGTCATGTGCAGGCCACCGCCACCTGATTGACAGATTCCAAATGCACCTGATGCTACTATCCATCAATTTGGTATGAAACTCACTTAGAAGTTGAAAATCTCATATATCTCACTTAATTTTATACCGATTCCCTTCGGAAACACCGGAGATTGAACCGACATATGTATACGTGTAGGATACGAAAAAGGATGAGGTCAACCAGGGTAGTAGTTATCAAGATCAGGTCCCCGACGCATCCAAGCAGTGGTTTTCCCCCCAAATTTACACAGAACACATCCTCTGTCCAATAAAATTGCCTGGGCCTCTCAGAGGGGGGTTAAGGGAATAGTGAAACCATCCTGCCAAAGAAAACACCGCAAAAATCGACGGGAGACGGCGGCGGGAGCGAGAATAGCATGTAAATCAGCCTAGATTAAGGCAATTCAAACTCCGCCAGCGACCCTCGAAATATTAGCTTTGTGCATTTGCGATTGATTTTCGTTCCATCTTTTTTTCTGAGGGTATTTAAGGCTGGTTAGAATGCTTCTGCAAAACAGTGGAGCATTCAGATGAGCAGGACAACAGTTATAACAGATTTCAAACGTAAATCGGTAGGATTGATGCTATTTGATGGCCTCGGGATGAAATTGCATCCCTTGTGCCACCATTTTTCTCAAATTTTCTTTATATTCATGGCGGGGACATATGTCGGTTTCAGTTCTGGTACTCCCGGAGGCTATCCATATAGAAATGAGGGAGATACAAGAGGATTTCCAACTTCTAGGTGAATTTCAATACCAAAGTGATGGATAGTATCAAGACCGTGTTTCCAAAGTGTTTCCACAAGCAATTCAGAAGTTACTTCCATCACTTCGTGAACGCCCAGACTCGGTAAGACAAGTACATGGTGATTTCCGGAGGATATCACCTCTTGTACGTTATAAACACTCAGGTTTAAGAGCTTCTGGCCTCGGAGGGCAATCAGACGGCCTTCCCTAGTCATTTTTCAACCGCTACTCTTTCCACAACCCATGTTTTTGAAGGTCCTGGAGCCCATTCAAAATGTGGGGTAAAAAGTTTTTTTCAGCCCTCCGGGGTCCGCTCCCCCCTAACCCGATATCCGAAATTTTAATCCCGACACCCCCTTGGGTGGACCTCGAGGCCTCGTCGCTCGTGACATTTTTCTCCTTTCCTTCTTCGGAGGCTCTTCCCATTAGGGTGTTTCAGAATTAGATATTTGAGCCCCAACTTGAGCCTCAACTTGACCCCAACTTGGCCCCAACTTGAGCCAAGTTGGGGTTCAAGTTGGGGCCTTGTTTGTGAAACACCTAAGTAAATGATTTCGCAAAGTTGAGGCAGAGTTGACATTCGGGTATCAGAAAGATATGATGCAGGCCCAATAAGCGAAGTTGGGGCACAAGTTGAGGCCCAAGTTGGGGCCAAGTTGGATGTCAAGTCGAGGTCCTATGCACAATTTGACATCCAACTTGGTTTTCGGCTCCAACTTGGTCCCCAACTTGATGCCAAGTTGGGGTCCAAGTTGAGGCTTAAATATCTAATTCTGAAACACCCTATTGTCTCGCGCGGAATCCTCCGGTCTCATACCCGGCTTTAGGCACCCGAAATATCCGCCGGACATGTCAGCAAAGAACGAAGAGAGTCGCAGCTTGCCTAGACGAAAATGTATTAACCCGTTACCGCGAAAACCACCAGCCATATACCCTACCGCCCGCGACCACCCCGGCCCAGAGAAAAATAATCCAGCGGTCCATTTCAGAAGGAACCAAACTGTGCAGCCAACTATTATACCGGCCTCTTGGTACACCCGGCCTGCCTACTAACGATCCAGAAGCAAAGAAACAGCGCTCAACCGCCAGGGCCGGGCCATTTACCGTTTGGCTTATGCTCAGGGCTGCGCGGCGGCGATCCGCCTGATTTTTCAGGCCTCAGCCCGCACTGTGACTAGAGCCATTCAAAACGTGGAGAGCGACGGTAGCGTGGGAGGCGATAAAATAGAGGACTCGGAAGACTCCGAATACCTCCCGGAAGAATATCGTAACATAAAGCCTTTTCCAAAGCCGCCGGTACGTACGATGGTCACTTTCAGATCCCAGGCTCACTGATTTTTAAGACGGCCGTCCGCGCGGAATGAAGGGATCATATTGCCCGGGATTATCCCTTCGCTCACGCAGGGACCCAGTTGTAGTCGGACAGCGAAGCGGGTAATACTGTGGCAATCTGTAGGGGTGAAACATAACGCATCACGGGCGGGTCGTTTCGTTTCAGTTTTTCGTCCTGGTCACGGATAACGGAGGGCCCGTTTCAATGGAAAATCGTGATGGGAAAGGCAGATATATTTTTTCGCACAGTTTCTGGTACATGTATAAAATAGATCTCTTCATTTATAGCTTGACAAACACCACAGGAGTGTCATTGATGATGCAGTGACTAATACCGCAGGAAACCGCCCAGGCTCGTTTCAATATTTATCGGATGTCACACATAACGGCCCCGCCGTTTCTCGTTTCAACATGTTCGTTTCAGTCACGGTCCAAAAGTGGTTTCACCTAGTGCTGGCCAAAAATACGATACGAAAAATTAAATTTTGAATATATTCAAATACGCATGAATACAATACGGCCCTGGAAGGTCCCATTGAATATGAATATAGCAGAATATGAATACAATACGATATGGATATACATCAGTAATATGACAATTTACTTGTCGGCTTGCTGCCTTGTTTCACTTGTGGCAAAAAAATAAAAGCACAGAAATGATTGCTAGATACCGATGCGCACACTCAGTTTTTTTTTTTTTTTCAAACTTGTCGGGACATGGACATAGCTTGTGGACTTGTCAGCTCGGGCGCTTTTTCGGCTTGTACAAGCACGTACAAGCACTGACAAGTAATCTGTCAAGAACGCGATGTAATATAATATGGGGGCCAGCGTACTCAAATATATTTGGATATGGTACGACTTCGGCCATCACGGACCGTGATTTACGGTAACTTCCCGGCGGATCAGGCTACTACATAGTGGCGGAGATTAAATCACCATCAGCAAAAGAAGTCCTCTCTCTCGTCACTGTAGGTGCATCAAAGATGTCGGCCTCGACGTCGCTCGACGAGGATCTGCAAACTTTGCTCGCCACCATCAACAATCTTCCTCCCTCTTCTCGGTCTGGGCGCCGCGACGATCCTCTCGGGAAATGCCTTACGCCAGGCCTGACCAAAGGCGATGACCCCAAGCCTGCTTTCCCCACACATAAGGACAGCGCGTACGTGGCTTTCAATCGGGAATGGGAGCACGTATTCCAGAAGCAGCCTGGGGATCCGGACGACAAACTCCAGAAGCTCGTGTCGCACGGCCACGGGAAACACGGCCTGATCCTGGCCCATGCCTGGGCCAACCATTACGCGACTGCAGTAAAGCCGGATGAGCGGATGATGGTCCAGCTACGGGTGCAGACCCTGATCAAGTTAATCACCGAGTAGTGAGCACTGAGTATCATCCCCTTGCACCAATCCTGATAATAATATCTTCTCACCAGCACTCACCAGCACCAGTGTCATCATCGATCCGACTGTCAACAGTGCGTCTTTAAAATCCGTTACGCTCTCTCTGACATCGCGTAGAGGATCCCGGCTCTGCCGAAGAAGGAGAAAATGGCAGTGCGGATGACAATGTGGTACGTGAATCACAGAGATCCGACTTAAATGTGCGTGACTGTATTGTGAAGGGTAAAAGCAAGAAACGAAAGAAGACTACCACGACGAAAAGCAAGCCAAAGAAAAAACCAAAGAAAGCTGTCACCGAGAGCGATGATGTACGTTTATATTTTGAATCCACCAGCTTTCTGCCTTGCCTCAAAATTGAAGATCTAGGACGCCCAGAACGAGCCGGCAAAGCCTAAACCTGTCAAGTACCGGATCGCCGTCAGGACCAATCAGATCCGAGGGGTCCTGTCAAGACAAGTTGAATGTGAGCGGAGTTGAACACTACACAAGATACGGACTTCGCGTGGAAGGTGCGAAGTCCAGTCGGGACCGAGGCGAAGCCGACGGGGACAGAAAGAACTTGGCTTCAGCTCGTGCGCTGTGCCCTTCTCTACAACCCATGTCCAATTTCGGAGGAGGTCGGAGGTCGATGTAAGGAAGATAACGGAGGCCGACAGAAACCGAGGAGAGGACGAAGGTAAGGAGGAAGTCTTAGTTGATATTCAAACTGACTAGAACAGGGTGTACTTAAGGCTATTTATACTAAAGTCTAAATTATTACTTAAGTGTCGGAGCCGTTGGGGCACCGAGGCTCCGTGATAGCGATGGGTCACTGCTGTACATATGAGTCAATGCTGTGGCGGAGTTTTCGGAGGACCGAAGGTTCCGAGGGAGAGATATCATAGTGTGGAGCTGTGTCGTGATGTAAAAGGGACCCCAATAGGAGCGGTTCGGGAATACTCGGGAGCCGACGGGGTCCGAAGTCACGGTATGTGACAAAACCAAAGACTATAACCGCCCCTGCCATGACCTCAAAGGAAGGGAAAGACAAGGTAAAAGCCCCATTTTATGTCCCGCCCCCAATTTATCTTGTCATTTAGTCGTCTGAGGAGGACTCTGGCAGCAGCTCCGAGTCAGAGAAGGAAACGGCAGAACAACGTGCCAGTGTTAAACTGACCTGGGCACTAGCGCAGTACTGTGAGCTCAAAAAGAGCATGATCGGGTCTGACCCGATGTGGAAATTCCCTTGTCGCCATTGCACATATGTCGTTCCATTTAAAGCTCTGACCACAATCCATTGAATATTTTGGCCAGAAAATTCCGCAGCTCCCCTCGCACCGCTGGTATCAACGTGTGGGCTGAAGAAACGGCGAAAATCAAGGGCAGCAGCAATTTTATCAAGTACGTGGAGGAGTGCGACCACTGTAGAGCGGGGGGATTTTGCATAGTGGAAAAGCTGTCAAAAACACACAATAAGGAGGGAAAAAGATGTAATAAAGACACCAACCAAGCATTAATCCAAATAAATGGACAGGGAAGCCAGGCACAGCAGAAATTGACCGGTTTACATGCAGTCGAAAATGAATCTGAAACCTATTGTTTCAGTAGCCGGGTCACGTGAATTGCCTTACATGGGAATTCACGTGACCTGATTACTGAAATAATAGGTTTCAGATTCATTTTCGGTCGCCCTGAAACCAGTCAATTTTTGCTGTGAAGGAAAATGCTTCAGGATATAAATACGTACAATTGATGCGTCCAGACACCAAGGACAAGCATACAAAAGTGACATGTACACGAATGACCGAACCATGGCTCGCGCGGAAATTAAAACGATCACGTGATTCCGGCAGCTACCGCAGCAGCATCAAACGTGTTCCAGACGCATCCGTTGCATAGTTCCGGATCTCAAATGCATCGACAAATAGCAGGGTGGCATTAGGAAGTGTTTGGGTGCTATGGTAGCTCCCGAAACTAGGGAAATGGGCATGGAAACTGGGAAGAGGAAGGTGTTTGGGGCTGCGGAATGGATGAAACTTGACGACGAAACAAGTTTCGAGTTATGCATTCATGTATGATGTGTTATTTGGTAAAGACAAACATTAGGGGTATATAAGGGCCACGAAATGTACTAGACAAAAGAATACACCCCTGCCCAAGTTTTTACTTGCGATCACACTTTTCTGACTCGCTCACTCGCTCGCTTTATCGGATTTGAAGGAAGTTACATTGGGATTATGGACTAGGGACGGGACTTTACGGATTTGGAACGGAATTACGGATTCTGGGCTCAGAGTTGGATTTGTTGCTTGGATTTTGGACTTGTTCATTTGCTTACTTTGACTCCCCGACTTTTATATTTTCTACCCCATTCCAACTTCGCACTCGTGGTTTCCTGCCATGCGAACCCCTGAACAACACCGAATATCAAGCCTTGTGTTTGTGTTGGTTAAAACCTTTGGATAAAGGTTTTTCATCAGCGTGCGCATTCCTTACCTTTCACCGCAGTTGTGGGAGCAGTATCAATTAGCATGTGAGCGTAAGCGCCAGGGCTTACCTGCTCTCTCCGCGAGCTCTGATCCTTCCCCGCACGAGACCGAACGGGATATGATGAGTAATTTTATTCGGCGCGGCGTTGAGAACCCCGCCAAAGTCATTACCAACAGTAGCTATCACAGGCATCTCGTGGAGGCCATTGTCCAGGATGATCTGCCATTTAGCGTCGCTGAGAAAGGTGGGACATTGAGATTGCTCAACCATCTAGTGCCACGGGGAGTAAACGCCAGAGTCAGCCATCAGACTGTGCGGCGCAATCTCGACGACTTGTACAAGGCCCTTGAAACGAAACTTCGAGACTTGCTCAAGGTTCTTTCCGTTTCCTTGCTCAACATCTAGCTAACACATACTTCCTTCGCAGGCTAATGACTCCAAATTCAGTATGGCAACCGACATCGTGACCACCAAACAAATGGTGCATGCCTTCTGTGGTATTGTCATCTCATACATCAACAAGGACTGGGTGTTTCGGGAATATCCGCTCGATTTAATCCCGCTCGATAGTGATCATTCCGGGAAGTTGGTCGGCAAGTTGATTTTCCGCCGCCTCAAAAAGGATAAACTTGTCCGGCGTCTCAGTGAGAATTTCCTTTTGTTACATTTGAATCTATGAAACTAACTTGCTTTCAATGGCTAGCGCTGCCGACCATGCATCCAGCAACGGGCCACTCAACCGGACTGTTGCGAAGAAATGTGCTGATCTCAATCCGAAAACAGTGAGTGCAGAACATCCAAGTTGGATGCGGTGGCCACGGTACAAAACTCATCGCTCAGTATAGCAATCTTTTAAATATCATTTTCATTCACTGACTGACATTGCGCTAGGAAAATCGCGGGTACCCTCGGCATGTCCCCGCCGCCCGAAGAGATCGATCTGTACAATGAGACGCGTAGGTATCCACTTGCGTACGATTCTACTGTCGATCCAGTCGTTGTGCGGGAGATGGAGCTGATGACCGCGGAGGCCAAGACTGAGGCGCTCAAAAATGTGAGTGAGGATTCGGATGTGGGATCCGACGTAGAGGAGGTGGTGTCCGACCAGAGTACAAGCGAGGACTCCTCCGATTCAGAATCCGAAGAGGTGGAGGACATTGAGGAATGGGAGAACGTAGAAGAGGCGCCGAAAACCAGCAAAGGCAAGAAGAAGAAAGCAAAAAAGCCGAAGCTTTTCACCCCGGTTGACAAGGTATAACTTTTGCCGCCATATAGACCTTGATTTACTTCTGTTCGCAGATTCATGCTGTCGCTGTGCATATTTTGCGCTCGGAGATCCGCCGGAAAGCGGCGCGGCGGCTGATTCGTCGCAAAGTCGATAAGGAGCATCGTCATCTTGTCTTCATTCGCGGCATGAAGGTCCGTTGGAACACAACACTGGCGGAGATCAAGCAAGCGCAGTTGTTGCAACCGGTTCACTTTTCTCTCTCTCTCGGTTGATCCATTCGTACTCATGCAGTTTAGGCTTTTGACGTGTTCGTCAGCGGGCTGCCAAACGGCCTCACCGAAAAGCCCAAGAGGGTGGCGCAATCCCGAAAGAAAAAGTGGGAGATGTCGTCGGGGGGACTGGGAGTTCGTCGCCAAGCTCACCAAGGCGCTCGAGGTATGTAAACTTTTTTTTTCCAATCCGCAACGTACTGGATATTTGCCAAGTACTCAAACAATGCACGCTCGAGTTCTCCAAGAAGACTGCTCCCACGATAACTAAAGTCTTGCCATTATACAAGCTCATGGAGGTAACTCTTCCCGAGCTAGGCACGGAGCACGAATTCGACGAGCCTGCTTTGAGCACGGCGCTACTTGCGGGCGCAGCAGTGGCTACCAAATATATTTTCAATGCGCTGCTGGGCGACTATGTTCTACTCGGAGCGGGTACAATTTTTTCTTGTTGTTTGGATGATTCGGCCTGACATAAACTCAGTCCTCCATCCTGCAGCGTGCATTGCTTTTTTCAGACAGGTCAATGGGACCCCAGCGTTGCCCCCCGCGCGCGCCAGCTGCTTCTGGACATCGTGAATCGATATGCTCGAGCAGATCGAGCCACCTCTCCTACACACGTTGAAACAGAGTCCGCTCACAATTCCACTCCATCCACATCGATATTTGCGATGGCCATGGCCCTGGAAGCCACACCGGCTTCGAAAACGGTAGCACCGGCTGTTGATGGCAAGGACGAAGTTGATTTGTATTGCGGGAACATCTCTCCTCACTGTGTTGAGGCCCCCCGTAGTCACAGGTCTGCCTACGTTCTGCTACCTGTGACTATATGAGACTCGTGTCTACATGTGTCGATCCCTGTAGACACACCTTGGGTACAATGGATCGACGAACCCTGCGACTACGTTCTGCTACATTAGACTACATGATGTAGACACATTACGTCCAAGCTCGGCTACGTTCGGCTACTTTCGGCTACATTCGACTACTTTCGGCTACGTCCGGTAGACACATGGTGCCCAAAGGCGCCTACCTCCCCATCTTGTCGCTGACGTCTGGATTCGTGAGCGCCCCCGAAGGACCATTCCGCTGGTGCTGCACGTCCTATACCTATGTTTGTGGCTGGCTCTACATGCCACACCACATTGCAACTCTAAATTACGCGGCTGGAGCTAATTTAAGCAGCATCATGAATAACCTTTTATCAGCCCTACAAATCATTCAAGCCACGCAGGATGGCTATGGGCGCCGCCTTGCTCTTCAGGCCTCCCACTCCACTCATTGTGCGCTCCCGCCCTTTCTATACTCGTAGTACAAAAATTGTGTCAAGAGCTCGAATTGATGATTGTTTGATCCGGCTGATGCCGAGCGGGCCTTGCCGAACATGATCAATCAGAAGTGATCCGGCGTCGCATCCGAGTCGTATGACATCCTACGCACTTGGCATGTACTCACTGGCTGGGTGGATTTTGTTCGCAGCGAATTACAGCCAAGTTATGGCTAGTATATATATGTCTATGTATGTATACCTTGGTCTACATATGTGTACCTTGGTCTATGTGAGACTACATGTGGCTACCCAAGGTAGACACAGATTGCAAGCATAGACATGGGTAGACACATGTAGGCCAAGTGTGTCTACACAATGTAGTCATATGTAGACAAACATCTGTGGCTACCCCTCTGTCTACACCGGTAGACACACCCTATGACTACAGGGGGCCTCAACGCAGTGCATCATACGAGCCCAGATATTTTCGAACCTTTTCCTCGTCGCACATAATCGGAATCATATGGGGAATCGGTGCGCCTCGGCGAATGATTTCAAAAGCCAGCTCTATCACCGATGTTTCCGCCCGTCACGAGTCCCCGATGGGGCGGGGACCCCCTACTCCGAGGTCGACAGACCACAGTGCAGCGGGTTCGACATACAGCATGATTAACCGTCAAAGTACCTCAAATCATCTTCATTTCCCTGAGGAAGCCGTCAACCTGCAGCACACGAGATGCGAGTTTCGTTCTATTCAAGTATCTGGCTATGAGAGACTATCACCGACTATTTCAGGACTCCGACATGCTTTAAACTAGTGCCGGAAATTTTACCTAGTTACATTTCAGTCGGTCAGCATAATCTTGCATGGGGATCTACTCGAGGCGGTGCATGAAACATAGACTCTCGTTTTACAACACGCTGATACGGTGCATCTGGCGCTAACCATGAAATCCTGCTATTTTGCGAGTCCTAGGGCTACCTTGCCTGGTGCTATACAATTAGGATCAGAGCTGAGCTCCAAAGCTGCTGGTCATATATCAATGATGCTGAGAGAACCGTAATGTTATCCGGGGCATACCACGGCTTGGTCCCATTCCATGGGGGTCGGTATAGTAGTCCGAGGGGTATCAGGAAGTTTGTTAGATGTAGTCCACAACCTATACCTAGGGGCGGGTTACACTACAAAAAGCTAGGTATTACCAAGGAGGTTAAATCAAAAGCCTAGACGAAGATTAAGTACCAAGTTAGACACAGACGGCTGGATGGAACCAGTCCGAGGAACTATAAGTCACCATCCAAGGACAAGGACAGTGACCGGACATGATCATGTTCGAGGACTTACTAAAGTCCGAGCACTATGTTGAATAGGATACTTATGATGTCCCGAGGACCCTTGCGGGTGCCCCCAGACTGCTCATATGGCCAATAGGAGATATTGTTAACGTCTGGGGAGCCCTTGCGGGTGTCCACTGACCGCTCACACACTTACAACAAGAACACTTAGATGTCCTAGGAGTCCATCGTGGATTTCCCGGGACCACTCTAAGTTGTTCCATGGACACACTTCCGGTGGATTCCGGAATGATCAGAACATGTGACAGACACGACGCGTCCCAAGGAACCAAACTAGACCAAAGTGATCGGTGGATGATTGATCACAGCAGGCTGAAACATTGAGGCTGAGCCATCGAGGATGTAGACGGCCGGCAGAGGTACTCCGTGGCTTACTCACTAAGCTGGACAAATGGGATGGATTAGCAACAATGCCGGGGCAGGACACAAGTGTCTGAGGAGCCGGGACAAGCACGAATAGGTTTGGCCAGTCCGAGGGTATTTAAAATATACCCAATATAGGCCCTAGGAGTCAAAGGATATGACTACTAGGTGCCGAGGACACCCAAAAGTAGAGCAGCTCGCTGCATATACCCTTCCTATCCCGCCCGGACTGTCTGTTTCTCTTATCTCATTGTATTTCTCATTACTCAGTATCACTCTGTCATGTACCTCTCTATTTTTACTATAAAAGATCACGTAGGACACGCCCTACAGCAGTTCATTTGTGCCCCAGTACTTGCCTAGGCGGTTGCCAACAGCATTACTTGCCCAAGGGCCTTGTGTTCTCTGTATCAGCACGGAGATTCGTTTATAAAACCTATCCTCTTGTGTAGATCCATTAACAGGAAGTTTGAGTGTTGGCCACATTTGTGCTTTAAGGTCATCTAAGCCCCTACTGTCCGTGGCCTTGCTGCAGCAGTTTGTATCAAAGGTTCCTTTAAGTGGCAAGGTCGTCTATTGGAATCAGCCCCGTTTAGCAGGCTGGTCATAGATTGTTCTTGGAATCAACCCTGTTTAGCAGGTTGGTTGGAATTCACAGACCCCCCTAGGACACCTTTGTTGGTGGTCCGAGGAAGTTCGATTGTTGGCTGCTTTAGTGCTTTAAGGTCATCTAAGCCCCCTACTGTGTTGTGGTCCTGCTGCACCAGTTTGTATTCAAAGGTCCCTTGTTAAGTGGCAAGGTCAGGCATTGGAATCAACCCCGTTTAGCAGGTTGGTCGTGTATCAAACGAGCCATTGGAATCAGCCCTGTTTAGTAGGCTGGTGGTAGATAACTCTTGGAATCAACCCCGTTTAGCAGGTTGGTCGGAGCTCCCAGACCCCTAGGCCCCATTGTTGGCAGTCCTAGGACACTTTATCTCTCTCCCACTCCCACATTCCGTGGCCCGGGAACCCCAAGTTTGGTAGTTTGCAACTACTGGAAGCTCCTAGAACAGTTCTATTCAAACAACTTTGAGTTGATCTCTGTCCCAACGCCCCTTGAGGAGTTCAATCTTACCTGTATACTTCAGGACGACCCGAACTTACTTGTTAGCACTTTGTATTGGTTGTGTTGTTGGTGTGTGTGTGTTGGTTGGTTTTGGTGTCTGTTTCATAGCAGCATCTCAGTCAGTCCTAGGCACGGCCATACTTAGGTGCACCGTTTCAACGCGAGGTACGAGTGGATTTGGTTGTAGCATCTGTTTATAAGACACTCATTTTGACCGGCCGACTAGCCAAGGACAAATACTTTATTAGCTCATCTTAAGTTCTAGGCGGTCCGACCGCTTTTGTAACTTAAGTTGCATGAACACTTGAGTTCTGGTAATCACCAAATTAAAATAAACGGGCAAAAGGCAGGCTCGAACCCAAGACTTCAGCATTACGGCCTTAATCCGGAATAAGGCAATGTTCCAACTACACTAACAGGCCATTAAGGGTTATGTTGTGTTCTCACTTAGCCTAGGGTCACCTCTGGTGCCCTGACCCTAAGTGGGAACAGCTAATACCCAGACCTAGGGCAGGCAAGCTGCCCTAGGTCTTCTAAATTGTACTACAATGCTTAATATGTGTTTTCATGGTGCTGAAAACCCTAACCAACCCTAACCAATCCTAACCAACCTAACCATCAAATGCTTATAAATTGCCTGCAACAGCCTTTTACAATATCCCTTGGGACTAAGCCTTAATCACTAATTCTAACCCCTAACCCCTAACTCCAACCACTAACCTAGCCCCTAAGACGGGGCCTAGTAGGTGGGGAAATATACTTATTATGTGTTTTGTGTTTAAAATTTAGGGTCAGGGGACTAGGGATGACCCTATGTTAGGTGGAAACACAACCTTGCTCCTATCAGCCTAACGGTAATCGTTGCTCTCCAGATTTACCCTGTAGTGCCGAGGTCACCGGTTCGAATCTGTCTTTTGCCACTTTATTTTAAATTAGCAATTCGCGGAACTTAAGCTATGTTACCACTTAAGATCCCAAAGCGGTCTGACCACCCAGAACTTAAGATGAGCTACTCTGATTTCACCCAAGGAGAGCGTATAAATTCACGCCCAGGTTTCAATGTTTTCCTATCCCCGGTCTCATTTCCAGCAACCAATGTGCAGAGTTGATAGGCCGTCAGCCACGGACCTCGAACACGAACTCGAGGATTCGCTTGAGATCATCAAGCACCGCGAACCTGACTCGAGGGGCATATACATATCCCCGGATCTTCGGGTTGGTTTGTGGCAATTCCCTTCCATTCTTTGAAATATATCTCACGAATGAAATTCTAGGCTTGGGTCATGTTCGTTTGTCCATAATTGACCTCACCACTGGCCAGCAACCTATGCCCGATGAAGCACAGCTCATACATTGCGTAGTCAACGGGGAGCTATATGATCATGAATGCATCCGTGACGAATTGGGAAGCGGAGGATATACATTCAAATCTAAATCTGACTCGGAGCTTGTAGTGCAACTGTTGGTCCTGCTGGATTTTTTGAATGCGTGTGGTCTCATGCTGGCTACAGATACAAGCGGGATGAGATTAATCTCCTGTTCCATTTGTGTTGGGAAACACGATCACATGTCAATGTTCTGCGGAGTTCCCCGAGCGTTCGCCGAAGTTGATTGATCAGCTCTTACTCATCCACTGTAGATAGTTCTTCAATCTTCTAGTTATTCTGTACAGTATATAAGCTGAGGGAAATCCCCTTCAATAATTATCTTATTCTCTTCTGTATCTCAACAGGTTATGGGCCCCGACCCTAACTGAACTTCTCTCGAATCATCATCCTATACAGAAGCACGTCACTCTCGGGTAACACTAGCCTAATCCGCTCAAACAGATTCGCCTACGCTACATCGACATCATCATGTCCGACGCCACCACGTCCGCTTACCGCATTCAGCATCTCTCCGGAGAGGAGAACTACCAAACTTGGTCTGTGAAGGTTACCGACATCCTTACAGATCTCGGCCTCATTGATTATCCAATGGGCCGCATTACGAAACCCTCTGCACCCGACACAGACCCAACTGTCGTGGAGTGGTATAGAAAAGACCGCCAGGCTCTCTCGGCAATCCGCTTACGCGTTGCCGACGGCCCGCTTATTTATATCACCACTTCTCCCACATCGAAGGATGCCTGGGACATACTCGCCAGAACCTACTAGCCGAAAGGCGCTATCGCCATCGTTCTTCTTCGTCGGAAGCTCATGCGAGCTCTCTGTCAGGAAGGCGGCGAAATTGAGGAACACATTCGTAACCTCACATTTATCCGACAGCGCCTCGCATCACTCGGATCACCACTCACCGAGCCCGAATTTTGCATCACCCTCCTTACATCGCTACCCGACTCGTGGAACTCCTTTATTCAAGGAGTAGACACCACCTCACTTGATGACTCCTCCAGACTCATAGCCCGCATCCTCGAACAAGAACGCCAACGGACTGCCAAGCCAAATTCCGACGAAGTTGCGCTTGCAGCCAAATTTAGCCACAAACAGAACAAGTATAATTCAAATGTTACTTGCTATGGATGTGGAAGGAAAGGGCACGTCATTGCAGATTGCAGAGACACAAAAGCTGGAAAGACATTCACCAAGGAGCAGAAGGAGCGGAACGGGCAATCACGGAACACCCCACGGCAATCAGGCCGAGCACATGTAACCGAAGAAACAGATCGCGATACCGCATCTGACTTCGCGTTTATGGCCAACAGCTCTAGTAATTCAGCTGATCTTCCTCCGGACGCTTGGCTCACAGATTGCGCAGCCACGAGACATGTAGTAAAGTCTCAATCAATATTTTCCACCTACTCGGAAACACCCGGCCATGTCGTAAAAGGCTTTGGGCAATCACCCAGTCTCGGCACCAGAACGGCACTCGTCGCATCGCACATAGGCAACTCTGCCTACTCAATTTCACTCACCGACTCGCTTCATGTCCCTACTGCTCCCTACAACTTAATTTCCATTGGACGCATGACCAGCGCCGGCTGCTCTGTTCAATTCAAGGGGGACATCATGAAGGTTTTCTCACCCGGCTCTTCCCCGCGCGAAATAATGCGCGGAACACGTGTTGGCAACCTCTACCAGGTTCGCATCACCCACAGCAGCACTCGTACCCCATCCCCTTCCACCAAATCCGCCGATTCGCCGAACATCGCATTCCCATCAGCGAGTTCCCACGGTTACACTTGGGATAAATGGCATCGCATTTTTGGGCACATCAACCACCAGTCTGTCCAAATGCTCAAGGATAAAGGAATGGTCACTGGTATGGCCATTAGTGACCCCAGTTCACCTTCAGCCCAATGCAAGACGTGTGTCGAAGCAAAATCCCACGTCATGCCATTCCCATCACAATCGGACAATAAATACACGGAAATCGGGGATATGACTTTTACCGACGTCTGGGGACCCTCTCGCATAACCGGCATCGACAGTTCACGCTACTATGTCTCCTATACCGACGGTGCCAAGCGCAGGACCGTTGTGTACTTCATGAAGAAGAAATCCGAGGTTGAACAGAAAATTCGGCAGTACACCGAATATATCCTAACCCAAACCGGGAAGCGGATCAAATGTTTTCGGTGTGACAATGGCAGAGAATATGTCAATGCCAAAGTCAAACAGTACCTTGCTGACAATGGTATTCGGCTCGAGCTTACCGCCGCGTACTCGCCTCAACAAAATGGTGTTGCGGAACGCCTCAATCACACACTCATTGAACATGCTCGTGCCATGTTAGCAGCGCACAATCTTCCTCTTTTTCTTTGGCCAGAGGCTGTCGCCTATGCCACCTTTCTAAAAAACCGGTCTCCAACTCGTGCGCTAGTTGATCCCATCACACCCGATGAAGCATTCTGGGGCAAGAAACCAGATGTTTCCACGCTTCAAGAATTTGGCTCACCGTGCTGGGTTCTTAGGCAAGACGGAAAACAGGGAAAACTCAACCTCAAAACCCGTCCCTTTATTTTTACGGGTTTAACTGATGAATCACGCGCATGGAGATACTACAATCCGGACACGTGTACAATTCAAACCAGCCGGAATATTACCTTTGCCTCTGAAACACCTGTGGAATCCTCAGAAATTCCTGACCCTCCGACGTTGCAGCTCGAGGGGGAGAAGGATTCTGATTCCGAGTCTCCAACGACGGAGCAATCAGATCATGTCCCGGATCTATCACCGCCCACACGAAACTCAAATGCTACCCGGGCGCATGTACCCAAACCACTTCCTCCTCCCCGTGACATTATTCCTCGCACTTCCAAAGTACCTACAGATTATCGGCTTCTCAATAATCCCGACTCTCGCTCACCAAGGAAGCCTGACGCGTGGAAGCACCGCGTCCCATCAGACCTACCTCCATCTGTCCACGTCGCGCTTATGGCAAGTTCGGATCCCATCGCCGATGATCCCCTCACTGTTGCCGAGGCCAAATCCCGCACTGACTGGCCACACTGGCAGCAGGCAATGGACGAGGAAATGACCCAACTACGCCAACTTGGAACATTCACTCTTGAACCACTTCCCGCGGCTCGTTCCGCCGTTGCGTGCAAGTGGGTTTTCCGCATCAAACGCGATGACAGCGGCAATATTTCGCGCTACAAAGCCCGTCTCGTCGCGAAGGGATTTTCTCAGATCCCCGGTGTTGATTTTGACGAAACATTCGCACCTGTTGTTCGCATAGAAACCATCCGACTTCTCCTCGCTCTCACAGCTCGTTATAACCTCCAAATCCACGTCGTTGATGTGATCGGAGCGTATCTGAATGGCAAATTACACGAGGATATTTATATGCAACAACCTGAACTCTATGAAGACGGAACCACCCGTGTCTGCCGTCTCCATCGCACACTATACGGATTGAAACAATCCGGACGAGTTTGGAATCTCCAACTTAATTCTTCCTTTCTCAAACTCGGCTACACTCGACTCCTATCTGACCAATGTGTCTACATCCGACGCAAAAATTCCGACATCGCAATTGTTGCAGTCCACGTTGACGATATGACTGTTCTTATGTCTTCGGACGCCCTTATGGAACAAGTAGAGTTGGAACTCAACTCCGAATTTTCCATCAAGAAACTCGGAGAGATCCGACAACTCCTCGGGATGGAAATCACTCGCACCAAGAAATCCATCCGACTCACACAAGTCCAGTACATCACAAAAATCCTTGAGAAGTACCAGATGGACAAGTGTAATCCTGTCGCCACCCCCATTGACCCCAATGTCACTCTCGCGAAACTGCCCGATGGCAAATCCTTCCCCGAGATCAAACATGTCTATCAGCACATGGTCGGCTCGCTACTCTATGCCGCCATGACCACACGTCCCGACATTTCGAATGCAGTCCTCATTCTGAGCCAATTTAACACAAATCCCAGCCCAGAACATTTTACGGCTGTCAAACGAGTCTTCCGGTATCTTCACGGCACAATTGACCTTGGCATAGAATATAGTTCAGAGCCCATCACGGCACTCGAACTGTTCTCCGATTCCAACTGGGGCACTGATCCGGACACTCGACGTTCTATCACCGGCTACGTCTCCATGTATGCAGGGGGAGCCATCACTTGGAATTCCAAGAAACAGCCCACAGTAGCTCTCTCCAGCATGGAGGCCGAATATATGGCTCTGTCAAGTGCTACACGCGAGGCCCTTTGGCTCCGCACCATGTTCTCAGAACTTGGACTCGGCACCTCTCTTCCCACTCACATAAATGTCGACAATCAGGGTACAATTCTTTTCGCCGAAAACTCTGGTTACCATGCACGATCCAAACACATCGACATCCGTTACCACTTCATTCGGGAGAATATTACCTCTAACAAGGTTTCAGTTTCTTATATCCCCACGGATGAAAATGCTGCCGATATTTTTACGAAGGGGCTTACACGAGGCAAGCACGAATATCTTACTTCCCTCCTCGGGATGATTCGTGCTTGAGGGGGAGTGTTGGGAAACACGATCACATGTCAATGTTCTGCGGAGTTCCCCGAGCGTTCGCCGAAGTTGATTGATCAGCTCTTACTCATCCACTGTAGATAGTTCTTCAATCTTCTAGTTATTCTGTACAGTATATAAGCTGAGGGAAATCCCCTTCAATAATTATCTTATTCTCTTCTGTATCTCAACAATTTGCGTGGGGAGTTTGTGTTCGTCCTATACGATGTTAAACGACGCTTCCTTTTTGCGGCTCGGGATAGATTCGGAAGTATTGTACGGTCTCAAATGGTCGTATCATGTTCGCCAGTGAGATCAAAGCATTTATGGGGCTTGGTTGGAGAGCAGAGTGGGACATTGATGGCATCGTGCACAATGGTGAGATGGGAGACGAGAGGACGGTGTTCAAGGGAGCCCAAAAGGTACCAAACAGTCTTTCAACATTCGGGAAATCTGACGACCCTCCAGTTAGCCGCGGGTCATTTCGCACTCTGCGGAGCTTCTGGGTATATCAGAATCGAACGGTACTGGGACATAACATACCCTTCTGCGACCAGTGCTTCACCCGAGTCGACGCTCAAATCAATGGTTTCGACTGTACGGAATCCATTGGTGGAATCAGTACGACTGCGCCTTCGCTCAGACGTTCCTCTAGCCGTATACCTCAGCAGTGGGATTGACAGTTCCGCCATTGCAGGTATCGCTATTCACTTGCTACGGAAAAGCGACCCAAAGGCGAAATTAACTGCTTTTATGCTCGCTTTTATCGGTAAGCAACGACCCAGACCTATATATTCATGCACATATTTTCAACATCCTTAGAGGACGAGACAGCCGACGAGTCGCGAACTGCCAATCACCTTGGCGCGGAAATAATCCTCGTGAACGCAACCAAATCAGCGCTGCTTGATGTGATTGAGGAAGCAATATGGCGCACCGAAATGCCCAATACAACCTTTCAGAGCACGGGAAAGATTCTTTCGTCAAGAGCAGTCCGAAGTAATGGATACAAGGTCCCTACCTTATTCATCCATGTCTCAAATATCTCATTCACCTGGCATCTAGGTCGTTCTATCTGGAGAGGGTTCTGACGAGATCTTTGGCGGCTACAGCTGGTTTCCCCTGGACTATCTCCGAAACCGCTGCTGGCTTAGGCATCTCCCTACCTTCCGATGTGGACCGGCTTAACATCTTGGCTGACCGCAAACGCTCGCCTGGCGTTCCCCAATTATCCAATGTGAATGTGACGCTGGACGAGTCAACTCTCATTAAAATTAGTTCACATCATGTAACGACGGCCTTGACTCCGTTTTACCATCCCATGTTTCATCCAGATGTCACAAAAATTACCAGATCCCCCGAGATTGCGAGATGCATCGCCGAAGGTATCAATCCCCGTGTTCGCCAAAACTCGATCTCAGGCGCCTGGCACAGTTTAAACGTATCCTTGGTATGTTCCCTCTTTAAATTATTACCCACCTGACTTGAAGCACCAATATGTGACCATGAAAGCAGCTCTGGGTAGATTTATCCTCAACCAGCTTGGCGACCGAGCAGACATGGTCAATTCCGTCGAAAGTCGCATCGCTTTTCTTGATCATCACCTTGTCGAATATGTGAACACACTCCCACCATATGTGCCGTTATTTGCCGTGGCAATTTTCTCAGTGGCCCAATTAGATCCGTGAAAATCAGGCCAATGGCGGACGAGAAGCCAGGTACATGGTCCTTCAATGAGAAATGGATTCTCCGTCAGGCAGTGAAGCCATTTGTTACCAAGGAGATGTATCTCCGCAAGAAGATCGCATTCAACCTACCTCCTCGTCCAGCAGTGACGGCCAGTCCCATTCCTCTTCAATTGCGCCTCAGCAAACGCATCACTCAGGAAAATGTTGAGCGGTTAGGGTTTTTCGATTCGCTATACATTCGAGACACCCTTGATGATTATATGGAATCCCCCGGCTTCCCCGCACATGGGGTGATTGATCACAGGGCCCGAATTCTATTAGGCGTGCTGAGCTTCATCGTACTACGAGAACGTTTCAATGTACCTACCCTCAGATTATAATTCTGCCATAATACTTTACGAGCGTTAGTTTTAGGATCTTATTAATGATCTGATTGAATAAAACTTTGATCCCTGCGCCGACTTCTTCTTGTGTGAGCTGAAGTCTCTCTAAAAGCTCGACATTTGGACCAAGGTTGAACCGAAGGTTGAACTTCGTCTATGACCACCAGAAGCTGCAACCTAATGATGCTTGCTCTTCAAAGGCTGTCACCATTTCTTAATTTTTGGTAGATTTGTGAGGATTGAATGGTTTGCGGCATGCTCCGGCAGGTGCGGAGCAGGTGACGGCATCTGATTACGACCTGCTGCTTTGGGCGGCACATGTCTATCTCTGATCCCACTCCACTGTGCGAAATATTTACAGGATTTCTACAAACAACCTAAAGCTAGATTCATACTTCGGGTTACATGTTCAATTTTTGCTGACAACTTATAGGTAGCTTAGGTGTCTGGTGCTCAAAAGGGTTGAGCCATCTGTGTTCTCGTTCTACGCATATCTAATTTCCGCCTTTTCGTTTCCTTGTAACCATAGCACCTCTACCGCGACCCGCAGAAACTACTACGACTCTCTGAGTGACTGTGCGGCGCGTTTCGAGCCGAGGGCGGCGCGGACACGTTACTTCTGACAAGCACTGTACCATCGCAGGCAGCTGCTTGATAGGCCCTTAATGAGGCAGTTTTCCCTTGGTTGATGAGCTTGCAGTCAACAGTAAAAGAGAGAACACACTTATGTTCCAGGAACATCTTTGATGGGCATCAGCGGCATTGACGCCGGTGGGGACGGGTTTCGTCAGGCGAATGCCAAGGGGTAGCGGTAAGCTTTTGCTACAATCCTAATGGAGAAGGCTGACCTTTATTTCAAGGGATTTGAGCCAGGATTGAAGAAGAAATGACTCACTTTGCCTTGTGCTCAACTCTGATGGCCACCAAGAAACTTGGCATCGCGCGGGCGCCTTTGGAAAAACAAAAGCCGACATGAAGTGGGGACCTGAGGGACCAATAGGGGAAGTCAAAGCGAGAATCGAATGGCAATTCTCGCCGATTCTGATGTCAATTCTTAATCGATTCTCGCGGGAGAATTGATCAAGAATCCACATCAAATTTGATCCCCCCCGTTTCTGAGCTCAATTCTCGGAGAATTCAGCGTAGAGAATTAAATTTGAATATCTTTTTCTGGGTGCCAAGTGTGACATCAAAACTTAATTTATACCACGACAGCATGCCCCGGCTCTCTTCGCACCAGTGTCGGGCGCGCGACGTGCTCAAGATGTTCCTCCATCACCACACAACATGTGTTAAGACCAAGGGGGTTCAGGCCGGTCAAGCCCGCACAGGGGGCAGGTAGGTAGGTTGGATCGTCAGGCAAAAAAAAAAAAAATTGGACCTCTCAGTAAGTTGGTCTAAGAAGGGTCCAAAGGGATCTCTGGGGCCTCGCACGCTTCCATAGGAGGATTTCATCCCAGATTCAATGTTCCTGGCTCGAATGAACCATGTTTGGAGCCGAAAACGGATTGTCAAGATCGCGGGGGACCTTTCAATATATATTTTCAGTGATTTGGTGGTACCTATGATCCAAGAATTGCTGGCACCATTGCCTGCTGCAAAATAATGGGTTGTGAAACGAAATGGGTGAGCAGTGTTGGTTCCTGCAATTCCGTGGTTCAAGACCTCCATCCCAATATCATCCGGATTGCCGAGTGTCCCTGATCGCGGGTCTGGGACGCCCACATTCATTCGCGAGTTTGTGGACGGTGAAGCAATTTGTTTTGGCTCGAAAGGGTGGCTAAGCTAAATTTCCAACACGATGGTATGCTGGTGGAAAAAGATCATATGTGGTTCTCAAACCCTCTGAATGTATTATACAACCATTGCTACATGGGTGTGTCCTAGTTGAGTGACAATTGCGACCTTTTCGTGCCCTGCGAGATTGAGCACGTGCGAAAAATTACCATGTGGTGCGTGGGAATGCTTACATAGTAGGTAGGTTGGCCGAAGAGGTCAAAATAAAAAAATACGGCCCTAATGGATTTTTTGGCAGATCTGAACCCCCTTGGTTAAGACCGCCTTGCGCCGCCTTTTTCTTGGCTGGTTTTGCCTTTGTGATCGGGGTCTTGATTCGGTTAGAGCCTAACTTAGAAGGTTTCTTCTTGACTGTGGTGGCTTTTCCCGTGGTGGAGGCTCTGACCATGGTAATTATCCATGAACGGGCGTCGGGATGTACGAAGGGTAGCCGAATATAATTGATTTGTAATTTAATTCTGTGACAAGGCATCGCACCGGACTCAGCATGTTTAGGGCAAGGTCGATTCTCGAGCTCGAGAACCGTGATTCTGATGTCAAGAATCGGTGTTCCTCCTCCCGAGCAGGAACATCGATTCTGGTCGATTCTCGAGCAAGAATCTATCCGAGAATCGATATCAGAATCGGCTGAGAATCACCCTTCAATTCTCGCTTTGACTTCCCCTAATACCGATGAAAAGCCGCATTTTTTAGGTCAAGAGTTCTGAGCAAGAATTGAAGGAGTTAACTCACTTTGTGTCCTGGGACACATTTTGATAGCCATAATGAAAGTCGGCCTGGCGCCGGCGCGTTTCGACGGACGGACGCGAAACGATACTCGGATGGTCTTAATGAACAGGTCTTCTGCTTAGCCCAAGAGAATTGGGTAAAATTGAAAGGGAAAGTGGCTTACTTGTGTCCAGGGGCACAGTTTTGATTACCATCAGGAAAGTCGGCATCCCGCGGACGCGTTTCGACAGGCGATGAAGAAGAAAGGGTTGGTCCTGTCGGGGACTGAAGAAGCGCCAAGATCGTGCTTGTAGTCAGCTTGATGCGTATGGAATCGAAGCCTTTGTGAGAAGGTAGAAGGAGTTCTACGAGAGGTGTGAGTCAGAGAGACGTTGACAGTTTTACTCAGCTCTGTGCGGGGCTCGTTTGCTCGGTAAGGCTCAAGTTTTTCGCTCGGTGGTGGTAAGAGGGTAAGAAATGAATTCTGAATGTCCCCGAAGGTTACATTACTTAGGTCGGCTGCTCCCATTCTCATGGGACACTGGAGCCTGCAAGGAAAAAACTATGAGTAATTGTATGTAAAATGGCCATACTAAACCCCTCAACGAGACTAAGTCCTTCGCGTGCGCACACCGGGAAAAGGGCAAAGACGTATAGGGAGACACGCTGCCCCCCAACAGCGTCGACGAGGTTGCCTATGCCAGGTCGAGAGTTCGTACCCGGCCCAGTCCGAGTGCGGCGACGCATCAGAAATAGCCATCGCATCAAGATTGCTACCAGAAGTAAAATGGAGCGATAAAGCAGCATTGATATGTGAATGTCTAGACCATGGAAACGCACCAAATATGTAATAGAAAGCTGTAAATCGAACCCAGACCGTGTTCCAAAGCCGAAGTCCGTTGAGTGGGGAATAATTAACTTGGCAGTGTAATGCGGAAAGTATCAACCGCGCAGCTGCATAACAGAAAGGATGCAACAGAGGTGAACAAAATGACTTGAGGGATGAAATGACCTAGAAGAGCATGAATGATGGACGGAATAAAAGTCGGGCGCGATATGTTGGTATATTTGGTCCGCACGTGCCACCGGGCCGAGACCCGAAGGCGACGAGCAAGGCAAGTCGCGCTTCCACAGCAAACGTGAGTGGGGACCGGGAGATGCTTGGGATGTTCCTACGGAAGAGTTATGGACTTAGTTCAAGAGAATTGGTGAAAAAAATGAGGTTGAAGGGCGAGACGTGCCTGGGCCGACGAGGTCCGTTGACAGGTGGGTGCCATCTCGCGGGCGGCACCCAGCTCTTTGGAGAAACAATAATCCGTGAACACGGGTGCGACGGAGCCTCTTTCATCCAGCAGCAACCCCGCGTGCTTTTGTTCCTCTGCCAGTGCCTACAGCTCAGTTATCTGCTGCATGAGGAAGTCCTTGCTCTTGCTTGCAAGACTTGCTGCCTCCTCCTCCTCAAACACAGTGCTCACTGTGTCTGCACATTGTCTGCCGGGAGGTGCCTTGCGAGGATGGTACGCCAACGCATGGTTGACGTAGAGGAGCTCGACCTCGACGGGGGAATGTTGCCCCGCAATGGCCCAGTAAAGCGCGAGGATACGTACTCGCTCCTGCAGCTCGTAGCGGCGTGCTTGTGGCGATGGAGTACTCGCCAGGAAAACATAAGAAAAGTATATGTTGCGGCGTCGCCTTCGGGACCACTTCGATTGCGCACAAGAGAATGTGCTGCACACGTCATTGAAAGAGGGCGCGGGCGAGTCAATCGAGGCGCCGTCCCCGGTCCCAGGCCCCTGCTGGTCGAGGTCAGACAAGTTGTCCTCTTCGTCGCTTGAATCGGACATGATGAGGTCCATATCGACAGACACGTGGTGCGTGTATCGGATCGGCGGCAGCGAGCGCGAAAGCGAGCGCTCCTTTCTCCAGCACGCTGTGGCCTCAAATGCGCTTACCGTCGTTGGTGTCAAACGAGTCGTAAAAATCGAGCTTGTCGGGGTCAAGCTCCCGGGGTCAGCGTCTGTGCCCACATCCACCTCGATCAACGAGTTCGCAAGCGCCTCCGATCGCGCTTGCCATGCGGCGACGTGGGCGAGGTCATCAAGTTGGTCGATGTGAGGATCTACAGTGAGTCCACAGCCAATCGAGAACCTTCTGCCGCACCGCAGCGCTCCTGCTCTCGAGATATTCCGCGTGTGTCAGTGCATGCCCCGCGAATACTGGTTCGGCGGCAGAGGCACAGGAGATGGCTACGCAGTAGGCTTCGAGCACTGGACTGTGTGGATGCACGCACAGTGAGTGAGGTTCATTAACAGGGAGACAACAGTGGTATGTACTTACTCAGAAGATTGATATATATAGCTACATCATGCCCGACGGGCGCAAGGGACTGCAGCTCGGAGAGTCTGTAGGAAAATGGAATTGAATTAGTTCGGAGGCAGGTGCCATCGAAGAATATGCGGATGTCCTTGTTCCGGATAAAGCAGACAACATGGATCGATGCGGCTGGGAGTGGGTAAGGATACAATGATTGCTGTGCGAATGCCACACACCGGACGGGGTGACCATGCCGAGGTTCCCCTCGAGGATGAGCCCGTCGACTCTGCGACGGTGGCACCCCTGAGCATGCTGACGTGCCGTATGGTCTGGCCGAGTGAGTGCGAGTAGATTTGTAGGGCAAGAAATACACCTTTTCACCAAGGAAAGTGCGGATCTCAACCTGAGGCCCTCCTCCTGGATGATATAGTTGATGTGGAAATGGGCGTAGACTGGCGTATTTTGTATTGTGCGGTCCCTGCTTGCCCGCAATCTTCCCCTGTGCTGAAAAGAAGATTGAGTGTCATTCATAGACAGGGTAACTTGACAAGCACGTACACCATACAATTCAGGGGACACATTCCATTCACCTTGTCCGGAGGGGTCAGGGAGACTTGTGCGCAAAGTATACAAAGGATGCACCGGCCCAACTCGCGTCGCAGTCAGAGCAGGCATTTCGGTGCTCCAATGAGAGCCGTGACACGATGAGCCACTGGCAGCGTCACTTTGAGATGCCGGGGACGAGTCGGACAACGTGGCAGACTCCATAGTTCATGGAGCAAAAGATAGTAGAATGGGTCTGGGTAGGATTCACCGCAAGAGAGACGGCAGAGGAAAGGGTTTCCAGTGAGGAGACCGTCGGTTGTGGTGGCAAATCAGAGGAGAACGCGGACATGTGACTAACATCTCAATCTCACATAGAACATTGACCTCAATCGAACCTCAATTCAAAACTGTCACACTCTGTTTCATGGCTCCAGACGGCAAGGTGCCCTATAGACTCTGTCCTGGTCGCAACCTCCCACAGGGCTTGTTGAATCATGAACTCGCGTGTGGTGCTGAAATCGCCGACAAGAAAAACACTACTGTATTTTTTCATTCAATTCAACCGTCACGCGTCACTCCCCCCTTGGTCGATGGCGAACATTGGGATTTTGTCACGTGTCACCCACCCTCTGGTCGAACACATTTTGTGTCACGCGGCCCTCGAAATTCCCCAAAATCACGTCTGCGGCGTGCAAAATCGAAAATCTTCGTTCGACGGTTGAAAATTTTGCATGTGTCACGCAAAATTTCGGCCATGGTCGAATGGTCGAATCGGTAATTTGAGTCACGTGTCACCCCCCTGGTCGGATTGAATGAAAAAATACAGTAGATTTGCGGAACAACTGAGGGCAGAACAACGTAAGTTCTGCCCGAACAGCCTCTCACATTTATGAAGAACATTGTACAGGTCGAGCTGAGCATGCACAACTCAATACCCGGTTTGCAGCTCAAGTTGTGTTGTGCTTCCGATGCATAATAATATCAAGCTTCAGCTGAAAAGTTTGTACCCGAGGAGAGCGTAGATAGAATTTCATTAAATCATTAGCTGGTACAAAGCTTGTAGGAAGCGTGACAGTTTGAGCAGAGATTGTCCTACATCTTGGGGCCATCGCATTCTGGCTTTCGGTTGTGGCAGGCATCGCACGCGCTGTCGATCCTGCATCATAGGGAGGCCGTCTCCGTACGCGATGTTGAACTGCAATTTATTCCAAAACCACAATGATGTACGATGGCAGCTATTGTAACAGCTCGTACAAGAAGACAATATCCCAACCATTTTTTCCATCGTCTTATGCCCCGTGACACTGTTGTCGGTGCAACACCGCACCCGTGTCGAGAGGGGGTGAGCAAGTGAGTACACCACAGCTTGGCGGAAAATACCATATACAGTACGGACAAACATGTCAGTAGTCAGTTATCACACAGCACAGAGACAATGCACCCCGTATAATGATAGCGTGTTCACGGGCTGTACTGATACCCCACCTGCGCATGGCATTCATGATTCGTGCCAACACGTTTGAACCTGCAGCAACCCAGTCAATTGTAAGAATCCCAGAACACCTACGTGACTTGCATTGTTGAGTTCTGCAGCATGTCGAACACAATGAAAAACCGGTCCATGCTCTTGCAAATATACATGTGGTCGAGCTGCAATATACGCAATCCCGCCAGGTCACTGTAATACTGTCTTTTAAGGAAAGTCTAGGTTGTCCTCGGCTGCAGCAAACATCCATTAGCAAGTGCTAAATGCACCTTCAGGAAGTTTACCCCGATACAGCTGCCCTGTTTTCAGCTCCATCGTGATTATTTGCCCCAACGACTCATGCAGTTTGGATTGGATAGGGGCCGCCGGTCAAGTCTTCATCAGCCTGGCTCCAGGCTGGAGCTTGTTCGCATGAGTGCAGCACAAAAGAGAGAGGTTGACAAGGCTACCCGCCCCATCAGATATAGCCCAGGAGAACTGTGACATGGCTGAGGAAGCTTGAGAGAAGGTACCAAGATTGCTGGAAGTGCTCAGGTACAGGCAGCGGTTGACAGCGGGCAGGGAGCCGTGCGTATTAACAAGTCCATAGACGTGACGCTGAGAGTACTTAGTATATGTATGGTAGTATACGTCGACGGTGAAAGGCATTGGTACGACGAGAAATATGCTGGACGACCATGAGAGAGGACAGTGGGAGCGCAGTATAACTGGCCCACGCCTCCCCCACTCTGACTTGCCTTATTTGGGTAAAAATAAGATGATATCAAAGATAAGCCGAGAAAGGAAGTCTCGGCCAGTGCAAATACGTTGAGGCTGCCGGTTTGTCATTGAATTTATCGGCCTTCTCGCTGAATGGTTACGCTCTGCGTCGGAGTCAGTCTTACCTAACTTCTATTTTTCGTATCGTGTGATCGAGTCGGACCGCGCGCGTTTAGATTGTTTTCTTTTTTTGCCTTGCGCGGGCGCAGCGGCAAGCGCAGCACCACGCAGTGGGCCCCGCGGCGAGTGCAGGGGAGGTCCACGGGGGTCTCCCCCGTGTAAGATGACTTCCATGCCCTGAAAAAGCAGAAAAAAACCCACAACACGCGAGATTTTTTTGTTAAAAAGCTCCACGCAGTGGGCCCCTGCGGCGAGCATTGGGGGAGTCCGCGGGGGTCTCCCCCACACCTCATTCGTTGTTTCTACTCGGACCGAGCTTAAGCGATATCTCATCATGATTTGTACGGCATATTTCCTTTTTAGGATGTCAGGGTGGGGGAGGCGAAGGGGGTTTGCGCAGGATTATCATGCCAGATAACCGAGGCCGGCAGCCGGATAAGTGCCGCATAATGCCGCCGGCTCCCTTATATGATCCTTATCCATTATCAGGCCGTGAGATTATAAGGCTATTTTTATTTTTCCGACATGATGCGGTTTCGGATGTTTTTTCTTGTCATACTTTCTTGAATCTACGCAGCTTGTGTGATTGCCAATTGGATCCGGAGATTACGCCGTCTACCGAGTTCCCTTCATCGCTCCGCGTGTACATATGTATTATATTAAATTCCTGACTTCTGTCCATCTTTAGGCCAAGCTTGTTTTTTAAACTCAGCCAGCTTCGATATCGGATCACTCTGTGCCGTACTACCGGCAATATCGGCTTCTTCCTCCCATCGCTTGCCGTAAACGCGCTCTGATCCGGCTCGGGCGCCGGCCGTTCTACGTTGTTGATTTCACCATTTCACCACTGTTAGACCGGTCGAGAAAATCGTTACGTATCGTTTTCAGGACACAGCGTAATTATTCATTTACATCACCCATTGCCACAGGCGAAGCCTCCATTTCTGACCCCTCGGGTTGCGAGTTCAAATTTCACTCATTTCCAACCATTTTCACGTGATCATTGGTGGATCCTTGACTTGAACCTGGTTGATCAACTTCCGTCGAAGCGATTAAAAGTGGCCGTGCACCATGCACCACGCCCGTCAATGAATTTATGAAGGAGCTTGTGACTAAAAGGAATAATTGTCTCCCCAGGGATGCGCAAGAAAAAAACTTCTTGTAATGTCGGCAGCGAGTCGCACCCGGGCCTGCTGCATAAATCGAGGACTCACGGGTAAATGGAGCTGCGGTGTGCCATGCACCACACCCGAGAATTGCCTTCCAAGCTCCCTCGATAAATGAGCTTACCATGGAAAGAAGCGGGTGTTCTGCGGGAGGAGGTGCAAGAAAAATAAAGTCTTCGAAGATACATAGACGACTGTTGGGGGCAGGGAGTCGAATCTCGGTCTGCGGCTTCAAATTTGAGCTGAACATCCGTTTAATGAAAGTCGCTGTGCACCGTGCACCACCCCCGATAATTTACCTTGCACACGACTTCGGTGAAGGAGCTTGCTATTGAAGCAGGGATTTTGCCGAAGCAGGTGAAAGGCAAAATATTTATTGCTCAGCGACCTAGAAATAGTAATAGTTCCCTGCGGCGCTCCGTGTTGGTCCCGAGACCTTGGGAATAATCAGAAATTCATAATCGTAACGAACTCCAACGAAGCTTCGTGGGAGGATCGGATCTGAATGCGAGTATAAATCCTGGAAAATCGGCGGAGCTTGAGAGAAGGGAAGTTACGGTTGAGACCGAACTCGGCCAGAGTGAAACACTCGACCAGTGTTCGATTACCCGCTTTAGCCTATCGAGTACTGTCTCTCGACAGTAAATCCATATATTATATATCATTATGACGGGCTTCAAATGCCTACCTGCAATGGCGACTACGCCACGGCCCCATCGAAATTCCCCGCGACTGAGATCGTCGTGCGGACTAGCCACTCTTTCCACCCGAATCTGCATTCCGTCCGACCAACCCCCTATCCAGGTTCGGATCCGAAAGCGGCCAGTGCACTAACGCTCGAGTAGAAAACTGTTGGTGTGAGAGGAACAGCCTTTTACAGGTTCCTACGAAGTAGTTGAAATGGTTCAAACGGCGGGAAAATTGGTGGTCCGGGGTTAAACGTTACATAAGCTGTTGCATTGAGGAATATGCTACGTACACGGTTGTACCACACCTTCTAGATCTGTTTGCTAGACTGATTGACCAGACGCTTGCGAACCCTCAGTTTAACTTACTTCGAAGCTTCTCAGTGGAGAGAGACTCTAACATCTTTTCTCTGTTAACCCCAGAGACAGTTGTCCAGATCCCTCCGGCCAAAACTCGTGGAACATTGTGCACAGTCAACGGAGAATTTGTAAGTTGGGACACTATACGTTTGCTCCCTTGGGAACTAATCGCGTCCTACTTTTCAGATCCCTGAATCGGCTGGACGCATTGCCGAAGTATCCGTGGCCGGTCGAGAACCGCTAGTTTATTTATACTCATTCTAACGGCGCAGAGTCGGTACAGTCTATTATGACTGAATGGGATGACCAAATCTTATTTCGCATTGGGACTTTAGATGGGAGATTTCGGCATGATTTTAGGCTGGCCAATTCAAATTTTAGGGTATAATCTATCCCTTTACCAATCTTTGAATGGGCCCGGGGATATTTGGGCCCTATGCAGACGAACCATTGTGCTTTTGACACAATGGGATGGTCACAAATCAGGCCGGCAATCAGTGCCAAAATGCTTCCGGAATCCAATCTACGCCAATCTATGGCTATGTCCGAGCTAGATTTGGCATGGTTGACCATTTTATGAGCGACTCAAGCGCAAGTAGAGGACAAGAGAGCGTGTCTTTCACTGAGTCTGACCGAGAGTTCGAGACACGGCCGGATCGAGAACAGTGTTTGACGTGATATTCCCCATTAAGTGGGTGTGTGGTGAAATTCCTGGTACCGATTTAGGTTCCAGGTCCCCAACACGAATAGTACTTCTTCCCATCAAACCGATCATCCCGGATGCAGCGGCCCGGGGCACGTTATTACAATTGTACAACAAATACTGAACCCCTGTTTCCATCATTGGAGGGCTTAATGATTAACTTGAAGTTAATGTAACTAAGCTTCCGCTTTCGGCCGTTCCCGCCTCCTTATAAATTACTGGTACCAATTTAGGTTCTAGGTCTCAAATCCTTAATGTACTTTTTTTACGATCTTACCGCGATCACCGGCCCAGATAAATAAATAAAACTATTTCCTTTCACATCTAGCACAGCCCTCAGGTGCAATTGAAGAGGTATATGTTGAGTCATTAAATCTGAATAGTTGCAAGAGAACCTGATGCCCAGCCTCGGGCCAGCGAGGGAGGCGAGTCGGCCGAGGCACGAGGCCGGACGAGACTTGCGAGCAGGCCACTTGCGGACTCCAGGTTATTTATTAAGTTTCTAGGTACAGGGATGGAGAGAGGTACCAGGGGGTGCCCGGAGGGCCTTGGTATCCTGGATATCACAAGGATATCAGGAGTTGCTTGGTCTGCAGTGTGCTTGCTCCTGTTTTAATAGCTTGGTAGCAATGTGAGTTTTTTCCCCACTCAAATTCAGGAGGTAGGAATCATGATGGTTTTTATAGCCACTAATGCGAGTGAGTATAAGCCGGAATGTAATTTCACTTTTACCGACTTTTTGAATTGATGTCTCTCGACAAAAGGATCGACGGCAATTGGACATAATTATGATGGTCGTTACTGGACAAAACCCTGATGGCCATGCGTGGCCATCGATGACCACTGATGGGATGCGTGACCATGCATGACCACGCATGACCACCGGTGGTGGCCGATGGCGGGAGTTGGCCATTGGATCAATGGATGCACATCAATAGATGGAGTGATGTGTTCGCTCATGGCGATCAATGGGCTGATCTGGTATGGTTGTGTTGTCCTGCATTCACCATCGATGGCACACAGCCTCTATCTCATCCAGTTGGCCCCTTTGGTTTTCGGCCAAATTTCCCCCTAATCCCTATTTTTCCAATGTTTTTTGTCAACATCCAGTTTGTCCGCAACTATACAATCTCCACATCACTCAGGCTCTCTCCCGTGCCTCCACACCTCCATGATTTCTCTATACCACCAAGGCCTGTACTACATTCCCTGACACAAATAAATAAATAAATCATAGACCCCAATTGCACGACTCTTGCCTGCGGAGGGTTCTGCTCCGCAGGTCAGGATGATCAGCCCTATGTATCTGCCCCAATTGTTTTGTTCACTCTCCTTTCAGTTCAGGACGAGGCAATACAGGAGCAGAACTGCGGAACAGGCCCCAAGAATTCTAATGGGAGTTAAACATCAAGGATTGCATGTGTGATGAAGAATACCAGACATACTGATATGATTGCGGCTGCTTGAAGAGGGACCACAACTGCGGGGGGGGGTCGATAAACCAGGTGGCTTTCATCTCACAGGCTGACAGGGACCAGGGCTAGAGGCTCTGGGCCATCCATGGTAGTCATCAATGCTCCTCCAGTGCTCACTCGTGTGCCATCAATGCCCACCACACAAAATTCCAGGCCAAATAAATATCCCGTTTATTTTGCCCGATCTATACTCCTTCAGGGTGATCGGAGTAACGTGTCTTGGCTCCTGTAAGTGAACTTCACCTGGACATGGATGGGCCACACTTAACACCTGTACACATAGACAGAAATCTGTGACATTTAATGCTCATGGATAAGAGGAGGGTTGGTTGAATAGAGCTCCATCGGGTCGACATTGATGGGCATTGACTGGCCACTAATCACCATTGATGGCCACGGCATGTCATCGATGGTCGTGCATGGCCATGCCTGCCCATCCATGGTCACTGGGGTTTTGTCCAGTACCGCCAGTCATACTACATAATCGGGGTTCAATGTATGAAGATAAGATGTTAATGTTGCTACTGCAAAAGAAATGAGAGCCACTGGGTGTGGAATTGTGGCGGGAGATGGGTTTGTCCTATTGTGTCATGGTATCCCATTGGGAGCCATTGGGTCACAATAGACTGTAAGGTAAACAAAAGTTGAACCCAACCTGATCACTCAGGGCTGACACTTGGCGTAATCTCGCTCTCTAATATATTTTAAGTTACAACAAGAAAGCGCAGGTATAAAAACCTGCTCCGCACCGAGCAGCAATTGGTCGTTCCTCAATCATTTCTTGCGTCGAGTTGCGAAGAACTCCATAGGGAGTCCGATGTAAGTGGTGGGCATCATATTTTACATGCAGCGCGATGGGGCGATTCGGGGTATGACGGCCGACGTCAAAATTCTGGACGACCGAAATCGTTGTACGGTTCAGCCTGTGTTTCCACCCTAATATGCATTCCATCCGCGACCAACCCCGCTATTCGGGTATCCAGGCGCGTATCCGGCAGTGAAACGGACGAAACAAGCTCGAAATTCTGGAGGCCCAAGGCCCGTCTCGTGCGGAGCATGTCGGACAACACACGAGCCGTCACGGGGGCATGTTCTTCGTATTGGCGGAGCACCGTGATGGCGAGGGACTCGAGTCCGGGAAGGAAGGTCGGATCGTCGGTCAGGTGTGATAGGAGCGGCCCGAGTATCACGGCGCATCGGGAAGAAAGGACTATTTTGGCGGTACGAAGGGAGGGGGGCGTGGTAGCAAGATATTGCAACCATGCGCCGTCCCGGTCGTACGCGATAAATATATAGAGGCGGTCCAATGCGTGAGCGAACAGCTGAGCAATGTTGTCCCGCTGGTAGGAGAGGGCGACCTTGAGATCCCGAAGGCGTGGGACAGTGAGAAAGGGGAGTATTTGGTAGGCATCTAGGCTCGTCGTTGTGAAAACAATTGATTGGAGGTGCGGGAGCGGGGGCAGGTCCCAGAGGTTGGCCTCATCATCTAAAGCACGCCCTATAATGAGACTGACCAGGTTTGTTGTCAATCCAAGGACACCGCAAAGCTCCCCCGCTCTGAGTCCCTCCACGTGAAGGACAGTCAACTGAGACCAGGGAAGTGTGACGGTCTGCGAATGTAGTTTGATGAGATGCACCGTCTGTAAAAGAGGCGCCTCTTCGAACAGAGTAATTGGAGTTGCCGGCTTCCGATCGCGCAGGCCGAGTTTCAGAGATTTCAGCCGTGGCAGCTGTTTATAGATGCCGGACAGCGCACGAAGTGAGTTTAGCGATGTATAGAACCCGACATTCTCCCAAGTTTTCGAGTAAGGGGCAAATATGTCAAGAATCGGTTCAGCGTACCAGGATGTACGATTGTCGGTTCTATGGGTGGTGGCATCAAGGAATAGGGAGAGCGGCGAGGATGCTGTGCGAGATAGGCAAGTGTGAATTAGGGATGCGGAGGGTGCCTGCGGTTGATTAAGGTTGAGGTCGATCACAAAGTCCATGTGGTTCCACAATTGGGGTATGGACAGCGCAATCTGACGCCACAATCGACAAATCTGGCCCAAGTGCAGGGGCTGGCCCAGCAAACGCAGATTATGCGGAAACGCAATATGACCCGTCTTCGCCAACGTCCAGCAGAAGATTTGGCTGGTGATTTCGACGGGGAGGGTGAGGACGGGATAGACGATTGCATCCAGAACATTTTGGACCATCTCGCGCTTGGCCAGGACCTGGTCCAAGTATGCGCGAGCCCTAGCGATCTCCGCATCCAGGGCTGGCGCGCGCGCACGTAGTTCTTGGTTCGTCAACCGTGGCCGGATGCTAGGAGACATGGGCGCCGCTTCGAGGGTCGTCCCACACGAGTGGCACTTGAAAGGCATTGCGCCTACTGAGAACAGCCTTTAGTGGCTATACCATTATTAAAGGGGTAATAAACTCACAACGGATGTCTTTTCTAGACCTTGGATGGTTCGTTTGGTCCAAAGGAGTGGTGGCTACTAGGCGCTGCTAGGTGCAGCTGAGGGGCCTGGAAAGCTGAGGCGATTAGCGCAAGATGGACCAACCGGGAAACTCCGGCCTCACAGCCTCACAGGACGGCGAGGAACAGGCAGAGGGGTGTCCAGGAAACTTGCGCGAGATAGACTCGGACAAGCCGGCCAATCAGGCCTCCCCCATCAATCTCTTTCCCTCGTTTTTCTCCCTCCCTCTCCCCCTCCCTCGCACCCTCCCCGGCGTCGCCGGACCCGCCCCCCGCATCCGCCCTCTACACACCTACGAATTTTAAACGCGATCGGTGGCCGAGGGACGGAGGGGGAGTTGCCGGGGCGAATCGGATTCGGGATCGATTAGCGACTAAGACTTGCCCTGTTATAGTTCTATTAGTTAACATACCCTACCGACGATAACACGCCCGTCCCTCGAAATCCAGCCGTGTAACATTGTGATTTAGATGCAGAAAACAGCGAGAGAAGACAGTGTGTATGCAATAGCGAGAGAAAGATATTGGATATCGGATTCTAGATCCACGAGTGAGCGCATATGCAGTGTGCAGTATGCAGGTATGCAAGGAGGAAAAGTGCGAGGAAGAGTATGTAAAGAGGAAGATGTGGTCCGATGCCCGATGCGCGTATGAGTAGGAGTACAAGCGGAGTCCAAGCGAGCGATGCGGGAGTCCGTGGGGGAGACAGGCTCGGGGTAGTTGACACCTCACGCACCTGCCCACGGGTCCGACGGCGCCGGCGCGAGCATCGTCGGCGGCGGCGAGTGCGGGCTAGCTGCTGCGCGAGTCGTCTTCCCGCGCGCGGAGGTCGAGGTACGCGAGGTCGAGGTCGAGCGGTGTGCCCGCGTCGAGGTCGAGCGGCAGCGTACGTGAGCTCGGGAGACCCGTCGGCGCAAACGTGAGCGGCGCTTCGTCGTCGGTGTCCGTCGACGCAGCTGAGAGGTGGGGTGAGGAGGGGCGTGCGCGGGTACGTGCGGCGCCGAGGGGAGAGTGGGGAGACCGGGGGAGGCGTCGGGCGAGCGCACGGGGCTCTTCGTGCCGACCTTCGAGCTCTAGCGCGAGCGCGTGAGGCGCTTGGGGCTGCTGCCTGGACTGCTCCCGGGGCTCTCCCGCTCCCCCTCCGCCATCCCCACCCTCAAAGGTCGTCTGCGAGCCACTCCGCCCATGCGTCAAACTCAGACTCGACCCGCTCTTCAGCTCCACATTCTCCCCCTCAATCAGCCGCAACGCGCTCCGCAGCGCCGCCTTCTCCTCCACCGCCTCCCGCAGCTCCTCCCGTGTCTCCCGCGCCTCCCTTACCTCCTCCCTGAGCGCAACGCGCGCCCGCTTCAGCTCGTCCGCGAGCTCGCCCTCCGCCTCCGCGCGGCGTTTGCGCTCGCTCGCGACCATGCGGTTCGCCTCCTCGAATAGCGCCTGGCTCAGCGCCTCGATCTCCGCCTCCAGTGCGGCCTTGTCGCGCGTCGCCGCCGACGCCTCCCCGCGCGCCCTGTCCGCCTCGGCCATCGCAACGCGCGGCCCGTTGAAGAAGGTCTCGGGGAAGCGCGAGTTGCTACGCTCCGTGGGCGACTCGCCCGGGTTCGGCGAGGACACGGACGAGTCGGCGTTGTGAGCGCGCTCGTCCCCGCGCGCGGACCCCGAAGCGAAAACGAAAAACAAACAAAAACGAAGCACAACGCAACGCACCCTCAACACCCCCGGCGCCCTCCTGACCCCAGTCGTCCTCGAGGCGGGGCTCCTCCCAGCCCTGGGCCTGCGCGGCGTGCGCGGCGCGTGTCGTCGTCTCGAATTCGCGGGAGCGCTGCCTTCGGGGCTGCGTGTGGCGGGTGCGCGAGGGTACATGTCGGTGGCGAGTGTTATGGTGCTATTGGATTATTGGAGCAGGAGGCAGCGAGCGACGCACAGTTAACGAAGTGGTTCCACGCAGACGAGCTGACGCGGCGCGCGGTCTCGACGGTCTCGCCGAGCACGACGAGCTTCATGCCGTCGACGACGCTCGACCCGTTCACTAGCGGCTGTACCAGCGAGCGCAGCGCGTCCATCCGAGCGGCGTTTTGACAATGTTAATGGGGGCTTGGAGTCGAGTACTCGGTCGTCGAGGCGTCGAGCAGTCAAGCAGGTCAAGCGGTAGTCGCAGGTAACGACCAAAAGCAGTCGCTTCCTGACTCTGTGTAGCACTGTATACGCGCACGGCAAGCCGGGCCCTCATCGGTCTAATTAGATCCCATCAATCTCAGCTGCCGCCGGTGATCTCCGGCTCCCAGTGTCGGCATTGCGGTTGCCGTGTCGATGCCGCAGGAACCTAACAGCTCACTGTTCTCCAGCCGTAGTCTGGCCCAGGGCTCGCCCCATTTATCACCTCTAAATATGCAACAGAGGATAACCCTTTTCTGTGTTAACACTGACAGTCAAACAACCTAATTAAGGAGTGATTTCCTCTGAAAACAGAGATGTTGAACATGAGCATCCAAGCATCCGAAATGAGGCTCAGGCAGGCCTGGGTTAGCATTCTGAGATGGATTTGGAGTGGAAGTATAACTTGATACCACTAGATCTGCAGGGCACCCGGCAAAAAAAAGGTGTTTTCAATTCAAACTCCGATGACAAGACACTGAAGTACGGAGCAACACCTTGAGAAAAGGTACGTAGTCGCATTACCTTGAGTCTTATTGCCTCCCAATGACTCGTCCGAGCCTTCTGCTATCATAATCATTGATAGGGTAAGATTCTATGGCCTCAGAGAGATTTTGTTGCCAGGTTGAACTTGGGTTGAACTGGCCGTTGATGGCTAAGAACCCCCAAAAAGTGCCGCGGGAAATAGGGCTATGTCTTCTGATGTCTGAATGGGTGGCTGGCTGGCACGGCGGACCCGGATTTCAGGGTTGAAATTTACCTCCGAGTCCCAACGGTTGTGTGTTTAGACTTCAAGTGCCCAGTTCAACCGAACATTGAACCCCTCTCTCCAAGTTGCAATTTTGAGGTACACACACTACGGTAATCGTGCAAATCCATGGCAATAATATGGAGCTGGATAAGACTCAGGATAAATTATACTCAGCGTGGTCCCGTTTCCGGAACATGCCAAGGTGTAGTCTACAGTACAATGTACCGTTATTACGCCATAGCCCACTCCGTGAATAGGGCCTCTTTCAAAAGACTGAAAGCCCTGTTTCGATGGCAGGACGGTTGGCGAACAACCTTCCCGGATACAAGAGACTACACCTGTTGGCAACACCGCAAAGATGAAAATACTGGCCTTACCGTAAGCTCATACTCGAGAATCGATCGTACCCTCGTAGATAGCCAGAAATTTGACCAGTTTAGGGATTGGACTATCAAACACTGCCCGGTGATAACTGACCACAGATTAATCCTTACCGAGATAACTTGCAGACCGGAGGCTCAACATGGACACGGCTGCTGGAATATGCCCCTTTGTCTTCTAAAAACACCAAAGTTTATGGATCGTGTTCAACAATTGGCCAAAGACTTGTTTGGAGCCGTTGAAGAAATTGAGCACGACGAAAACTCTGATGATGACATACAGACTCTCTGGGCCAAGTTCCAGGCTGCCGTTATTGATTACGGCCAACACTGTACACGGTATGTGACGAACGAATACACTAGGAATACCCGAACGTGGAAAGCGCAGTTATCAATTGTTATTCACGACGATGACATGCCCCTTGCAGACCGCTGGGAGGCCATCACTATGCTAGATCAGAAAATCGAAACCTGCCAACAGGAACAAGCCGAAGAGAAAAAAGCACCATCTAATGCTCGCTATGATATTGAAGGTGAGACCTTGCGAACAAGCTTCTGGACCCACTCTTCGAAGGGATACCAAATGCGCGGCACAATTCATGAGTTTAAGATCAATCCCGAAACTAATCCCTCTACCCGGAGATTCGAAAACAGGCCAAAAAACATGGCGCAGATGGCCCGGGACTATCATAATGCTGTCCAGGAAAAAGACCTGCCAGATTAATATGGTCGGCTGATGGCCACAGAAGTTGTCTTGGAAAAATGCACAGTCCACTTCTCTGAAGACCAACACCGTGAGATGGACAAAGAACTCACGGGGATAGATATACGGGAGGCCCTGAAATTCTCGAAGAATGGCAAAGCTCCTGGCCTGGCTGGCATACCATATGAATTCTTCAGAATGCTCGACATCAAATTTCAACTAACTAAAGGAAACTCAAAAGAAGTCTTTGATATCATGGATTTCCTCGCCAGGCTCTACACATACATTGAGACAAATGGTAACATGACCAGAATCCCCATAAAACAAAAAACATAAGTTTCTATCATTCAGAACTGTTTTCTGTAGCTTGGGGATGTATTTACTGAACTTTGACCAGGTCTGAGTTGAATCACTCAAAGTCATGTATTTCCGAATGCTTCACACAGGGAGGATAACCAGATAACCTAAGTCGAAATAGGGAAAAGATATTGGAAAAGTATTTACAATAAGCTTCACATATCTTGGCCTTGGAATTATTCAAAAGATGCTGAAGGCATACAGAAGATATTCTTAGATTAGAATATCCTTGCAGTGTCTTTTGAATGCTTTCTCTGCCCTGGGCCCACAGATATGCAGAAGTTATTGTAAGTACTTTCTGCATATCTTTCCAGTATTCCAGCTCAGATTATTTGGTTATCCCTTCTGTGTCAGGTAAGAATACACAAATTCAAGTCTGTTTCATGAATTGGGAACTTAGGGAACATATATAGGACAGGAATTAAAATTTTCAGAGTTCCTGGATCTCTCTGTGTCAGGATCTGTCCCAGGATATTCCAATTCTGAAGCTGCACAAATTATGCCTGAATTGCTTCTGTTGTGATGTGAGAACTAAGAAGCAGGCCAAAGTTGTATGGAAATGCATTCAGGATCCGGTCAATTAATGAAGACCATCAGCGACATTCTAGGGAATTTAATACATCGGGAATTCAACAGCTTAACATGTATACAAGAATTACATGGTAGTGCCCTTAACTTGCCTCCCAAAATTAGTAGACCCACTGGATGACCTCCAGAAAAATACCTACCCCATAAACGCTCTTCAAGATGGGTCAGAGATACCGCATACGACTAGCGCGACTGAAAACGCGCGTTATTTGGTTGTGATTTGATGGTAAAAAAATGATGTTGGCAGCGCGGTCCGAATTCGCGACCTCTTGGTGCCCAACTCTAAACTTTTATTTTATTTTTCGGGTGGAGGACATTAATTTTGCAAATTGCAATAATTCACAGAATGGAGAAGGGGAAGGAGAGATTGTTTTGGTGATCGTTTGATCGTTTGACAGGGAAGTTTGATGAATCTGATGGAATGCCGAGACTGCCGAAAATAATGCTCAAATTCGGATAGGGGCATGAGGAGGTGTCGTATGATTTAAATGCCCGCTTCAAACTCCGCAGAATCACAAGGTCGTAAGGGACACTGGCCCTCACAACCAAGCTTTCGGCGGCGCTTGGATCAGATGCCAAACTGAAAGCAAACCTAACGCCAAGCCAATTGAGCGCGCACCTCTTCCGAGCCGGAGTCTAACATCATCATGGCCCAGGCCCCACCCCGACTGCGATGCGATACAATTTTGCTGTTTGACCTCTGCTTTTCTTTCTGGAACCTTGCTCGCCTCCACCGTTATCCCCTTCCCGGATTGTGAAACCCTCCTGGAAACTTTCATAGGATGACAGCATGTCAGATGTTGGACGGATCTGCCACCCTTTCAGTACCCCACAATATGTGTTCGTTATGTCCTGTGATTCGTCTCCTGGAGCTGGCGAGCGGACGATGGATGTTGTTGAGGCGACGACTCGGTGCGGTGGGTTTCAAGCAGCTCGCGATGGCCAGGGCTCCCAGGTTGTTCAAATGTGCGAACAGGACTCGACTGACGGTCATTGACATGCGGAATTCATTTGGCCTTGATTTGGCCCCTGGGCGGGGGAAATCAAAACAACGGCAGACGCGCTTAGGACATGCCACGAGACCTTGACGACGTTCTGCAAGCGTCCGCATACTCCCTGCGCACATAGCGCTCAATGGCCTTGAGCACGCACTCGATGATGGAAGAGTTGAGCGCAAGGATGGAGGAGATTGCTGGGAAGGTGGAGGCCCTCACAGCGCGCATGGATGCTCTTTCTCCTTCATTACCCCGCACTGGTGCGTGACGGTCATTCTGCTGTATATTCTGTAATCTCCGGCTGCACAGACTCTCAGCGCTCTCCCCCGTCACAAGTGAAGACAGAAGCTCCTACACTTCCGCGGCCGTTCTCATTCGGATCTGCCTCCAAGGGTGTGTCACAGCACTTGTAGCGCCTCTGGCTGCACCACTCAAAGCACACTGAGTACAGGTTTCGACTTTTCGAGCCCGTCAGCATCGAACGAAGAGGGCACTTCTGCTGCTCCCAAGGGGTTCTCTTTCTTCCCAACAAACGCCCGGGGTCCGTTTCTACGAGCCCGACTCGTACATCCCTGACCTTCCTGCGAACAGACTTCGGCCTCCCGAAGCAGTCGCAACCGACGACGAGTATTTTTACCTCTCTGAATCCTCTGAATCCGGGCTTGTCTAGAATCTCCAGAAATCTTCCACTGCGCACAGGATCGGCCCAGTCGCAAGCAAACGTTTCCAGCCCTCCGCCAATGTTTCCGTCCGCATCATCCGGCACAGGTGCGTGGTGATACTTATGTTCAATACATCTACAAAGATCCTCACCTATTTGCCAGACTTCGCCCGCCCGAACCAGTCGCAAACAAGCGGAAATAGTGCCGTCCCTCCCAGGCCACCATTTTTCTTCCCTCTGAGGGGTGCGTGGTGGCTCCGTTCGGTGCATACTTGGGTGATCGCTGCAGCGCTGTCGTAGATTCACCCCAGGCCCCCAAAACGGCACAAACACCATCCCCCTCGGCATTTGCCCCAATTGGGACGGAGTCGGAAACAAGGGGTACCAGCCCTGCTCCGAAGGCATATGTATCCTCATCACCCAGTGAAGGTGCGTCGGCGGAATTTTCTCCCCCACATTTCTTATCAATTCCGATGCCTGCAGCCCCCTCCCAGTCGCAAGGTACGAGAGATATATTCTTTGCAAAAACCTCATCAGAGTAATTATGTGCCAACCATGGTAGAATCCCGCAGCTCAGTTCATTCACAAATGATTAAAGATGTACCGTCTTTTCCTAGACCGTCCTCCCTCGGGTCGTCCGGAAAAGGTGCATTAGCGTGATTCCGCCGTATTTGGCAATCTCTCCGCTCAAAGCTGTACAGATTCCGGCAGCTCGCAGAGTGCGCAACATTCCAAAGACATTGCTGCTGCCATTGCCGCCGATTTTACGCAGCTGTCGGTCAAGCATTCGCAAGCCATTCCAAATTCAAGTCAATATCCATCTGACTGTCATACACTTTTGATTGTCTTCCTCTCACAAGTTGTTCATCCCGTTTCTAGCCAATAATTCAATGGAAAATGTACCACCTGTCACAACAGGGAGCTCCAACCCTCCATACGCTCCGTATTTCGAAAAGGACCCCGCAGAAGCCAGTATAATTATCAATTATCAATCCATCTCTTGCATGCCTGCCTATCGCGGCACTTCATTCGAAGTAGGTGGTACTTATCATTGTTCGTAACGGCAGCTTAACTATGTTATAGGAGTTGCGACTCCTGGATTATGCTCAGGGTCGGAAGACTGCTGGTGCGTCAGCGTGGTTCCACTGTATATGGCAATCTCTCTGCTCAAAGCTGTACAGATTCCAGCAGCTCGCAGAGTGCGCAACGTTCTAAGGACATTGCTGCCGCCATTGCCGCCGATTTTTCGCAGCTGTCGGTCAAGTATTCGCAAGCCATTCCAAATTCAAGCCAATATCCATCTGACCGTCGTACGCTTTGATTGTCTTCCTTTTACAAGTTGTTCATCCCGTTTCTAGCCAATAATTTAATGGGGAATGTACCACCTATCACAACAGGAAGCTCCAATTCTCCACCCGCCCCGCATTTCGAAAAGGACCCCGCAGAAGCCAGTATAACTAACAATTATCAATCCATCTCTCGCATGCCTGCCATACCTACCTATCGCGGCACTCGATTCGAAGTATGTGGTACTTATCGTTGTTCATAACGGCAGCTCAACCGTGTTACAGGAGTTGCGATTTCAGGATTATGCTCAGGGTCGGAAGACCGCTGGTGCCTTTGGTCAATCTGTCGTGTTCGGTGGAGTTCAGCACCCCCACATAGAGCCCCGCATCTCGTACAACTGCAACAACGAAGCATGGATTCGACACCGCCTCATTGACTCAAAAGAACCCATTCTGTTCGTCGGAGAATCCATGAATCGAAGTCTACCAGTCGCACTCGCCATCATGCGCGAGTCGTGGGATGGAATCTGGGCATCATCGCTGTACAAAGAAGAGGCACAGAAACTTCTCACCCTTCTTGCAAGCGCCCAGGACCGTTCACAGGTAAATGTCGGGTTCTTCGGCCGGCTTAGTGAGTCCCGGGTCCACTTTCGGTAGCCAATAAACCTCGTTGAGATCTTTGCACAGAGAAATCGTCGCCTTGGAAGTCGGTGCCAGAGATGCGACACAAATTATCCGAGCTCACAAACGCACTCGATCCAAAGTCTCACGACGAGGTTGTGGCACGGCTGTCCCTCGTCGTCGATGCGACAAGGCTCAAAACCTCAATTCAAGGCCCCACGCGAAATATCTGGTTTCAGTGTCCGTGGATCTCACGCAGAGATAACACAAACACGACGGCGAAGCTGCTTGAGGGATTCATCTCCTCGGCTGCGGCGATCCAGAAGTCGGGAGAGGCTGTGTTTCTGGGCCTCACGGCGCACACGGACTATCGAGACAGATATGGCCTAGACAATTTTAAGAAAGTCGCGCGCAAGCTGGGGTACGAGATATTCATGGACGAGTGCTTCATCCTGCATGCGATCGACGCGGGGTACAAGCACGAGAGCGTGGCGAATACAGATATCCACCGGCTTCTGCTTGATTATCACCAGACGTTTGTGTTGGTAAAGCGGTGGGTATTTCAAGTGTGCGGGCCGGTTGATCTGACTGAATGTAATACAGGGAGCACTCGGAACATACATCGGTGAAGGAACGGATCAGCACACAGAGGAAAGAGTTGGAGGCTCAGCAGGAGGAGTTGGAGCTCCACTTGCGGGATCTCCGCGCGCGAGAGACAGAACTTTCCCTCGTGGATGAAGCCATGACTTAGTGGTCTTGACGCCAGCGGGCGAGCGAACTCGCAAGCGAGACTGTAGTGAGGCGCCTCGCGTCCCACTGCATCCAATTCAACCAGTGTTGTGATGTGACTGAACCTACGGATTTCGGGAAAACTACGCGAGAAGCGGGCCTCAGGGCCGGCTGATGATGGGACATCAGTCGGCATATTCGGCACTAGATGCCGGGCTTTGATGTGACACGGGAGGAATGATGCGCCTATGGCGAGCGCCGCCGGTGGCGTGGGCGTGTCCGGTCGATGGTGGGAAGGGCGCGTTAACCGAAAGGGTTATATTTGACACATATTACCACTAGTTAGAGGGATGAGTGCAATAGTCTCACTGTGATGGCATCAGAGAAGCAATATTCTTTGACTGGAGCTGAGGGATGATCCCGAGTTGATGAAGTGATCGACAGCTGTCAGAAGGATCGTCGCTTCTAACACGTAAAATTGGTGTAAATTGGTAGCTAAAGGAAGCCAGGGCGTTGGGCGGGCCGGGCGGACCCCCTGACAGGCCGCATCAGGGCGCGATGACCCGGCAGGGTGCATGCACCACCGGAGGCCCAATCAACGCCACCGGACAGCATCATTTTCGGCATCGTGCCGATCGTGCCGTGTCAACAGGCGACCAAATGGGCGCGATGACTTATCGAGTTTCCGCCTCAGATGTCAAACCCGATTTGGGAATTTTATGGTGGCAGTGCGGCGGCACACCTTTCGGCAGACGCATCGTCTTAGCTCCGCCGAATTGTATGCCGATAAGTATGTGCTACGTCAGGAAGTGAAGTAAATGAGATAGATGCCTGCGGCTTGCGAGGCCTTACAAAGACGCTCCGGCTATCATCGACCATCCCCCATCCAAGTGTCCCAAATAATAATTAAAAAATCATTTCCGTTGCACAGTCGGAGTGGTATAAAGAGGCCCCCCACACGCTAAACACCTGCTTCGGCCACCTCCTGCCCGCGTTCGCGCGGTCGTCGCTTGTCGCGATCAGCGCGCCGTTCGGCCGCTGGTCGAACGCAAAGTACGGGTGCGTGTCGAGGACCACGCAGGCTCTTTGCGGATGACACTACGATCTTTCTCTCTTCACATGATTCGTGGTCAAGCCTCTGGGCTGTTCTTGACCTCTGGTGCACTGCGTCTACAGCAAAATTCAACGAGAGCAAAACAGTAATTCTGCCGTTTGGCAGGCTGTCTTATCGTGAACATGTTGCACTTGAAAGGTGTATCAACAATTCACAATCTGCACGTATTCCTCCCAATGTTAGAATAATGCGTGACGGCGAGACGTGTCGCATGCAAGGTGCCTGGATTGGAAATGCCGTACCATACCTAACCCCCTGGCCTTCAACAGTGGATGATGAAATCATTATATTTATACTAGATCTCAGGCCATTTATGGCCTATGTGTCTAGTTAGCTACATGTCTACCTCTACGCGTCGTTCGGAACCAGAGAGCCTCCGCCCATTTAAGGGAGGCCGCGGGTTACAACCTGTGGTGACTGTCGCGCGCGCCGCGGCACGCGCTACGTCACAGTTGCCCCGTGACGCGTCGAAATCCCCCGCAACCGAGGCGCGCGCCCCGGCAGGAGGCGGGGGCGCACGGCGACTGCCGCACGAGAAAGGGGGGTGAGGAGAGAGCAGCAGTGATGATGTTTGAATGTGGGATATCGGGAGACATGTGTGGTGCGGAATGTATTGTGGGGGGGTAAGGGGCGGCGTGTTCCATGTAAGGTGCCGGGAAGGGACGATGGAGGGTCCCGGAGAAGAGAGAACATACGGGGAAGAAGGGAAGAAAGGGCATAGGGGCATAGAGGTGCCGGTCAACGGCGCGGTGGAGAGAGGGGAGACATGGAGAGGAAAAGGCGGGGAAAATGGGGGGGCTAGTGGAAGGGATGCGGCTGCCCCATGCGGGGTTGGAGACATAGCGCGGGAAGCGGTTAGTCGAGGCGACGTACGCTAGCAGCGTGCCCTTGTTTTTGCACTTGCCCAGAAGGGACCTCTTGTTGAGTGGCTGCCGGTCGTCCGCGTAGAGGGCGTGCCGGAGCACGTCGCGCTGTCCCGTGAAACGGCGACACGTCAGAAGGAAATGGTTGACGGTCTCGGGCTCGCAGCATGCCGGGCACAGGCTTGAGTCCACCGTGCCAAACCTCGCAAGGTACGCATTGAGGCCGACATGGCCAGTGCGCATCTGCATGATGATGCTACACTGGCCGCGGTGGAGGTCTTCGTACCAACGCAGGGTGCGCTGGCCCGGTGGGGTCTTGTCGAAATCCGCGAAGCGGGCACCGACTCGCGATGACGTCCACGTGCCATGCCATACGCGTGCGATGTGCTTCTTGTGGGCAGCTTTCAGCGCGGCCATGCTAGAAGGGAGGTGGTACAGAGCGCGGAGTGCGTGGGGGAGTACAGAAGACTCGCCTTGCGCCGCTGTCTTCGCTTCTGCGTCGACAGCCTCGTTGCCTTCCACATCCTTGTGGCCTGGGATCCACGCGATGTGCAGCTTGAATGTTCGCCGCTTCTTTTGCAAGTCGCGGAGGGTCTTGTGGAATATCTGGACGAGATGTTGGCCAGGTTGGGGCCGCGGGTTTGCGACCGCTTTAACAGCGGATAAAATCAGAAACGACTTAGAACGCTGGAAATTGACAAATCTCAGCATTGAGGGAAAGCGTCACATTATTAATATGTTTGTTGGCGGCAGGTCGCAATACCTCACCAGGGTACAAGGTATGCCCGACGAAGTTGAAGAATCACTGACCAAACTGATACATAACTTTGTTTGGGATGGAAAACGTGCCAGAATTTTCGACAGCGTCATGCACTCCAACGTCTTAACCGGCGGCAAACAAATTTTAAACATCCGCGCACGAAACGAGGCTATTGACCTCTGAAATGTTCAGGCACTCTTGGCATACGGGCCTCAGCGGGCCTCTTGGTGCCACTTTGTGGACTTTATATTAGCCAAATGGCTCGAAACTAGCTATTTGCATATTCATCCTGGTCAAATAATGAATGTCTTTCTGCAAGATATCCACCTACTAATTTCAAATCAAACACGACTGCCAGATCAAGTCAAGAGAATGATTGTGACGGCCCGTAAATATAGACTCAAGTTTGTTGCACTCTCCATGAGCCAGGATTTAAAATTACAGATGCCTATATGGAAACACCCAGCAGTGCGCAAGCTGGATTATGATCACGCTTGTCGCCGTCGAGCAGCCCTTTGCTTGCGATTAAATCACAATGTCAGATCGGTGGAAGATGTTTGGACTATTGCTACACGGAGAACTCTGGTTATACAAAAACCTCATACACTCAATCCTTGGGGAATTAGTCGCCAAAACTGTGGATGCCCTTTATGCCGACGGGACCGTGTCGAATTCGGATGTCAACATCCCGGAAAGTGTATTGAAACCGCGAAGAGTTTGATTAACAGTATCCACCCCAAATGGAAACCTGCCATCGGAGTGGATGGTCCATGTGAAAATCGGTCTTTGTCACCCGAGGAAATCGAGTCAAACAGACAGCCGATACGGACAGGTGAAGTCATGATTTTTGATCCCAACTTCACGTTGAACGACATTGAGCAGGGATTCCGGATCTTTGCTTTCGAAGACTCTCTGAACGAAGTGCCAGCGCGAAGATTGATCCTTCCAGAGCATGAACCCCCCCTGTTGACAGTATTTCTCCATGCTCATATTCAACATGCCGGTGAATTCAACGCCGAAATTCACCTAACTATCAAATTTGTTACTCATGACCATCAAGAGGATTGCAAGCTTCTTTTGATGACTTTCGACAAGCCCAGTATCCCACACTCTTTTTCAAGTGCTCTCTTAGGCGGGCTTCTCTACACCTTGCAAAACTGCCCAAGTAACCAACCCCTTCTGGTTTGTGCCTCATCTGACTTTTTACTACGCGTACTAGTTAAACACCGGTTCCAGTATGAAATGGACATGCTAAACCCTTGCTTCGAGTTGTTGAATGCAGTTTTAGCAGCCTTGAATGAACACTCCGGAAGAATCCAATTCATGAAAGTTGAATTGAACCCGGCAAAACACACTCTAGATCCGACAAAAATCAAGGTTGAGATTGATACAGAAATTGACTTGATGTTCAGTCGCCCGGGGATTCAATTGTCCGGTGGCTCACAACACAAATACTTTATTAGCTCAACTTAAGTTCGGACCGAATACATCCCTCTGGGGACTGAAAGTTCTGCAGGACTTAAGTTCTCTTACTGTACCTACCTGCTGTACCCTACCTGTATTCTACATACAACCCCGAACTTAAGTTGCCCTATGTGTTCTTAAGTTCGCACATGACTTAAGTTTATAAGGAACTCAAGATCGTATAAGAGTGCAAAAATACATAACCAACTACTGAAGTCCCCGAACTGAAGTCGCGAATGAATTACTTAAGTCTTCGCCGAACTGAAGTCTTCGCCCGCAACTCAAGTCCTTCCCCGTCTTCAATTCTACCCCCGGACTTGAGTTTGCGCAGGACTTCAGTTCTTTTTACTGTGAGACGAGACTTCAGTTCCATATATCACACGGTCAAAGCTAGTGATTTCGTACCTCTTCTTTGTCTTGGGTTTCGCCGGACTCGCCGGAACGTAGTCCCAGCTGATAGATATTGGTTAGCACCGTTAACGTGCATGTACAAACTCGGAAACTCATCCAGGTGCCCGTTTGGGAGCATTCGCTGCGGCTGCGGTCTTCTATTCACGTTCTAATGCAGCCTCCTGTGGATCCCAATGAGTTTGACAGGTCAGACGTCCGAATGAAAGCTTACCGCAGGTGTTTTGCGCGCTCTCCCCGTGCGCCGAGTCCCAGACTCTTGTGGTGCATCATCCTCTGGGACGAGCTGCGTATCCGCCTTGCACTTCCTCCCACGCTTCTTTGAGTTATCGCCGTCAGTAGGAGGAGGCGGCGGCGGCGGCGGCGGCGGAGGCGGCGTTGGCGAGCGTGCTGGCGTCGGAGTACGCGGCGGCAGCGGCGTTGGCGAGTGTGCTGGCATCGGAGTACGCGGCGGCGGCGGCGTTGGAGAGCGTGCCGGGGTGGGAGTACGCGGCGGCGGAGGCGTTGGAGAACGCGACGGGGGTGCCTGAGCTGCATGCGCCTTGCGGAAGAATCCCGAAGTTCCAGCACCCGCTACAGACACCAGTGTGCTGGCCAAATCATAGCACTGGGGCCGCGTCAGGCCAGCGAGCCCAGTTGCAGTGAAACGGAGTGGCGGCTGGGCAGCGTCGTAAAAGTCGTCGGGCGCGCTCGCAATTGCTGCCCACGGTATGTCTCCAGCGCCAAATACGGCTTCTGTCCGTAAAGTCAATAATGTCGCCAGTGCTTGTAATGGAACGGACGTACCGTATGACTCTGCCAAAAAAGTCGTCACCGTCTGCGTCAAGATTTTGGGGGTTACATCGTCCAAGGCCTCAGCGCTGAGGGGGAAAATCGGCCGAGTGTCCTTCACGGAAGCTTCACGGGTGGCGACATACTCTAGGGGCGCCGGGTCAGAATAGATCGGCGCAACAGTTTTGTGGCTTACCTGTGAGGGGCTTTTCTGCCCAGGCATGCATAGCGACAACACTGTCTTTGACGAGTTGTGCGTTCAGCTGTTTGAACTTTTGGCCCACGCAGATGTCGTCGGGAACGGCCTCGGCCCTGCTCCAACCGTCACTGGTACGCACAGCACTGTGAGTGAAAAATAACTTGCCACTCAAACTGCACCTGCCCCTCCTCGCTCAGCCAAGCCATTAGCATCGTCGCCACGAAAGGGCGGAACTTGTGGCTAGCATGGAGGCTATCCACCATGTGCTTGAAGCGCTTGCCACCAGCTTTTGACGTCTGAGGGAGTGTTACGTTAGTGGCGCAAAACAGGGCATTTAGCAAACGACTTACTCTGCCCAGTCGATGTCCTCCACAACTGCCGCCGCCGCTTCCCACGACACTTGATCCTCTTTCGCCCACAGCAGCCCCTCGGCTTTGCGAAACTTGCCACCGGCATTCGCGCCCGGCAATGTCGTCGACAATTCGTAGATGACGTTGTGGCGATCATCACGAAACTTGTCGCGCCCGGTGTAGGCGGCGAGGCCAAGCAGCTTCGACAAGGCGGGGGCCTCAGGTGTAGACCCGCCGGCATGTGTAGACCCGCCAGCGTCGTCCTGCTTGGCCTTGCGTCTCCTGGAATCCCGCCGATCGCTTGTTGCTGATAACTTTCTGAATGGCCTGTTTTGTCGCAAGGTTAGAGCGCGTTTGAAACCAGAGATGTCAATAAACCAAGTACTTACGATTCGCCACCCCGCCTTGCTGTATCCACGCAAGAGAGCGGCGCGTCCACCCTCATCCGCCTCCTGGTCGCTCGTGTCCCCGTCATCTGCGGTGCCCGAGCTTTCTTTCTTGTTCTTCTGTTTCCAGGCAGCGACGAGTGCGGGGAGGGCAGCTTCCTCGGCGCGGTCCTGGCTCTGCACCTTGTGCAGGAATGCCTTGGCGTCAAAAGCGTTGTTCTTCAATCGGTCGTAGAAATGAGAGGCGGCCTTTCCTTTCAGCCCTGGAAGATCCACGTCGCGGACGCCGACGTCGAGGATCCAGCTGCGTTGGTGCTCGTTGAGAGTCGGTACAGCGGCTTCTTTGCCTTTGGTGGTGGCAACCCGTGCCAGTTCTGGGAATGGTATGGTTTCGGGGACGCTATCGGGGTCGTACCGCTTGAACATCTCTTTCGGTCTGACGTTCTTCGTGCGCGCCATTGTTGCGAGTCGGTGCGGGTGGTGCGGGGTGCGGGAAGACTGAGTAGTGGTGAAAGGTAAGTCAGCGTGGGGACGGAAGACGCAATGGAGTGCCACTCACCAAACACTCAAGTCCACTTCGCCGGAAAAGGAGGCAAGGCCCAAAAGGAAAGCGCGGAGCAAAGCGTTGTGGCCACAGACGACCAACAAGCGTACAGAAAGGGCTGTCCATTGTGCGATGGTGGCAAAGCTGCAGTCCCTCACCGGAAATATTTTCTTTTTACAACGAGCGACTTGCAAAAAAATGTTGCGGCATGCCTGGCGAACGTGTAAGTTTCTGTCCTGGAACTGAAGATCCTAGTGTTACCTTAAGTGCACGCCCGCATGTCCTGGCGTTATGGAGCTGCAGTTGCTCGCTCACGATAAAACAACGTGGCACGCCTGCTGAGCTGGCGAACGTTTAAGTTGGTTGCGGCACTGGAACTCAAGTCGTAACATTACCTGAAGTGCACACCAAAGCACTCTCGATTGAAACTCCAGTTCCGCACCGGAACTTGACTAAAAAAGGAAAGGTGGGTGGCACGCCTAGCGAGAATATATAAGTTCCTGGACTCGAACTCAAGATCACACCCGTACCTTTCGTCGACCATGGTTCTTCAGATATCCATCCAAGAGACCCAGCTTCTTTTCGGCCCCTTAAATCGACCCGACTCCAATACGAATGTCTGCCACCGCGCTGTGCTCCGCAAGGCGCTCGAGCTATTCTCTATTCGCGAGCTTGCGACAATATTTGGGCGGCCTATAAAACTTCGCGTCGTGATGGGGTCAGCATCCACCTTCAGCCAGTTGGGGAAAATCCAGACTCACCATGTGCGTTCTCTTGCATATTGTTGCCTCCGCTGACTGACACGCCACCAGGTACACAACGGTCGTCTTGTGTCCCGAGAGACCACCGTTCCCGACGCCGAGGCGCGACGAGCTCTGCGCGCATATTGTGACACGTACGACACGTACTTCATGAAGCAGGGTAACATCTATCGCGTCCGCGACAAACAGGCAATGGCGGCGCTGCAGGCGGCAGAACAGGCATAGCACGGGTGGGTTGTTGTCTATCGGGCAGCTCGCGGCATGCCTGGCCGTCCCGACTGGGCTTTGCAGCCACTCCCTGGGTTGCATAGGGTCCCCCGCACCCCCGCACCCACACGTTGCGCCCAGCAGGCCTTCCCCACTCCTCCGCCCAGCTCTCCCGTCCGCGGTGATGCTAGAGCTCGTGCTCCCGCCCTCATCCCAGTCGATCCGCGTTTGCCAGCTCTCATCCCAGTCGGCTCGCGTTTGCTGCCCATCGACCTAACCAGCAACGTGGGCGAGCGCCTTCCCAAAAAGAGGAAGATCTCGGCAATTCTGGACGTGTCCGACATTATCGACGTCTCCGACAGCGAGGATGAGACTCCATGCAAGAAAAATCGATTCTTGGGCGTTGTCGACCTGACGAATTAACGAGGAATATGTAAACTTCCAGTCCATTAGCATTCATCTGTACTTAGAGCTTGAATTCATTCACCTTATGCATTATTCTATGGCCTGCTTGTTCTCTCCCATTCCACTTGGTCGAATCCATCTCGATCTGCCCGTCGTTCACCAACATGCCATCCTCGTCAACCATGACCGCCCCTTTTCGTAGTCCCCGCGCGCGACGCTAGCCTTAGCGAAGTCCTCCGGATCCTCGACGCCGGTAATGTGGCTCTCGTCGCTCATCGAGGTGTCGTTGTCGTTGTCGTGACGTCGGGGCGCAGCTGAGGGATCTTGACGACAGGGGGCTGCTTGAATGCGGATAGCCTCGGGCGTGCAGTTGGTGCCCTCGAGTGTGTGGTCTTACACTTTATAATGATTTGAGCGTCTGCAAGCTAGAGGAAAAAATGACATACTGTACGCGTCAATCGATCCCGCGCCCAAGCTCCTCCTTCAACAGCTTCTTCTACAGTTCACAAGTCAGTATTGGGCATGTTGAATGGAGAAACAAAAAAGGTATTCACTGAATTTTAAAGGCAATTACAAGTCGATGTGATGTATGTATGAAGGCCATTCGACTACGAGAAAATGGCCGTTCAACTACAAAAAGAGACCGTTTGAGGAGGGGGGGATGGTGATAAAAGAAACAAAATGGGACGGTGCCGACACGAAGTCTGGCGGGCTGACATGAAGTCAAGCCCTAGGAATGGTGCAGGCCGACATGGAGTCTGGCCTGCACCAGAGGTGCGTCTGGGGGGGGGCCGGCTCGTCTGGCTGGGCTTGTTGGTCGTCGTCGCGCGTGGGTTGCGGAGGCTGGGTCCAAGACGGCGAGGGAGATGGGAGTGGGAGTGGAAAGAGAGTGTGTTACGGTAACTTGGTCACAGCACAGCCTCGTATTGATTTCGTCTCACCACCACCAAGTCCCCACACACGTCTTCCCTCCTCCGCGCGCAACCGTCTTTCAACCAAACCAAACAACCCAAGCAACCCGGCACCCAGACTTTCAAGTCGGGTCGTTGACTCGGACCAGACTTCACGTCGGATCCATGTTAACTTCCATTATTCCAGACTTCATGTCGGAAGCCATGGCTCAGATTTCGCCCCAGACACCGCATCCCCACAGTGTCAATCTACTCAGAAACTGCAATCTGAGGAGCCCTCTGGGCCCCTTCGATGGCAATGTGGCTACTCATGCTCAAATCGGGGCGCAGCACTTTTTGATCACAACCAATGCCGACTACGTCCCCGCCGTTCCCTCTCTTGAAGTGCCTCACACTGTTTACCTCCGGGCGGACATGCACTATGGGATGGACGACCCCACCCTCTGGCCCCAGCAGTGGACAGCGCACTACTGTCATTTGCCGCTCATCGCCAAGAAGGGGGCGCATCCCGAGCTTGAAGTGATGTGGTGGAACCCGACGCCAGAGGATTTTCGAGTGGGGAGTGCCGTGACTCGAGGGCTGGGGCGGCTAATGCGTGCTCGGTTCTCCAGGTTTCTCCCTGCCATCAACGAGCTCGTCCCGCGGTGCAGAGAGCTGCATCACACATCCCCAGCTATCGCCTTGCCCCTTTTCGGCCAGCTCATTCAGCAAATTCTCATGTACCTGGAGCAGCTGCAGACCCTCCCCACCACATACACCAAGATGCTCTTCGCGGTCACCCCGCTGCAACGCGCCTTCCTCAAACTCGATGCGCTTTACAATTACATGACAATTTACAAAGAGCGAATGAACAATTACATGGCCCCCACGGACACGAACACGGCTGTCGGGGAATTTGTCAGCGTGTTCACATCAGTTCCAACCGTTGCTCAGCAGCTGTGGGCCGCACACATCCCGTTTTGGTTTCTGCGAGGATACGAGGTCTTCGACGCAGAAAATATTTTGGCCGTCGTCCCCTTACGGCAGCCGACGTTCGACCTCCCCGACCCCGATGCACACGGGGAGGGCGCACCGCCAGCTCTATACAGCGGGAACAGTACCCTCGACAAGATAGCAGCTATAGATCGTGCCGCCCGTGAAACACCTTGGTATCATGACCCTTTCGAAACCAGCTTCGCTCGTCCCCCCCCGCCATCCCCCGCGCCCGCGGCTGATGCAGTCACCCCCGTCGCAAGCACCTCTTGTCCAGTTGCGCCGCATGGTACGTGCTTCACCTTTTGACGATGGATGCACCACTGATCATTTTATTGCAGCCGCTCCTGTTGCAAGTGGTTCCCGTTCAGCCGGGCAGTCAAATCACCAGCAGCAACCGCGTTATAAACCATGTACATGCTGAGTCGCGAGCAATTATACCAATTGATGCCAATTGTACGACAGATCCAGCCAAAGCTCCGGCAAAAATCTCCGGCAAAGACCCCTGCAGCGGCGAAGCCCCCCAAGATTGAGCCGGATAAATTCATTATCTTGCAAGTTATCGAAATGCTGCCATCCATCGTCTGCATGGCCGATGCACTGGCCAAGGTAGATTGCTCCGTGCCCCCGTATATATCTGATGGCGCCAACAAGTGCTATGTGCTCCCCGAGCCTGCTTGCTCGTCAACACCAGCCCCGACCGGCGCCGCAGGTTCCTTCACCATTGGAACCTGCTCGCCGACGGCTTCATTTATATGCTGACACAGCCGCACCCGCAGCTTCTCAGCGCGCAGGAGTGGAGAGATATTTTGGATGACCGAGCGCGGTGCTGCCGGCTCCTGAACGCACAGGCGGAGCTCGAAGCTTGAGGAACGCATACGCCCGGCGCTGCAAGCATCCAACGTTGCCAGCATCGAGGGCTTCCCCGTGCCCATCGAGCGTTTGCCCCAATTCAGTCTCGAGCAGACTCGGGAAATCATTTGGCAGGTTGCGGAGACCAACTTTCGTTTCGAATTTTGCGCTCTGGACAGACGCGCGTCCGGCAAGAATCGGCTGGACGATGTGCGCGCTTGCTTTGCAGGCCATATGCTGGTTGGGTGCCATTGGAGATGAGTAAGCGCGGTTGGGCCGCAGCAACGCTCGAAGAGCGCCATCGCCATGTGGGGCGCACAGCATCGCTCATGCTCGACTGGACGACCAAGTCTCCTCGCCCGAGATCATCGGCCGCGTCGCAGGACGTTTCAATTGGTCCCCGTCCGACATACAGTCTCTCGAAACCGCTGTTTCTCGCTACTACACCCAGGCGTTCTGGGAGTATTTTGGTCACACCGCTGTGGTCCCGATGCATCTGGAGCACGAACTGGAGAAGGAGGGAGGCGAAATTTAAAATATCTTGCATTGCAACTCGATTACCCCTTGTATTCTCGTATTGTATTATAGATGTTTGCAGTATCTGTATATTTGCTGTCTCGCAATGCTGACCGAATTTTCTTGGCATTCGTCTCAATTTAATTCCTAGCTCGCTGACAGCGATGGCGGATCAAAAGCTACAATCACGGCCAAACACCTCTCTTCTTCTACCTCCACGTCGCCTCCAGCTCCGCCGCATCTCTTCCTCCTCAGTCTCCGGGACTGCAGTGCAACAACCAACAACAAGCCCAGCAACACGAACCGACCCCCTGGCACACCACTGATGCAGGCCAGACTTCATGTCGGCCTGGATCATATCTAGGGCTCAACTTCATGTCAGCCCGCCAGACTTCATGTCGGCACCGTCCCATTTTGTTTCTTTATCACCATCCCCCCTCCTCAAACGGTCTCTTTTTGTAGTTGAACGGCCTTTTTCTCGTAGTCGAATGGCCTTTTTTCTCGTAGTCAAACGGCCTCTATACATACATGCTCATTGACTTGTAATTCTTCACAATCTATTTTTCCTCGAAGCTTGGACCGACGCCCACCGCACGTATGAATATGCACTGGCACTCAATACATTTTCGGGGATGTCCACAAAGTGCTTGGTGTGGCTATTATTGATTCACGCCCTTTGTTCTACTTCGGCAGTGCGTTCTCCCATCATCCTCACAACTCACGTTCACCAGTGGCTTTGCAGGTTCTACCTCGTCTTCCCCGCCTGCGTCGCACACCATGAAGCGCGTTGGCCACAAAAACATCAAAATGTCACCCGCAACACTCAACCGAGTACATCACTGCTTGCCACCAGCGTGCCGATGTACACAATCACTTACCACACAGGTGAGGCTTTCCCACTGGCGGCCAGTGCTGCGGACTTAACCCAGACAGATTCCTCTGCTCCACAACTGAGGAGCGCTACCTTGCAAGCGCGACGGTGGTCCGACCCGCCATTCTGGACGATCCGCCCAACCTACCGTTCCTGGACGCGCCTGAAGAGGTGCCGGGTGCGGTCCCGGCGTATGAAACAACCACACCGTGCGATGAGAAAGGGGCTAAGAAACGACAGGTTCGTTGATTATTTTAATTTCAAGCACCGTAGTTCAGTGACACTAATATCCCAGCAGAATGTAGCTCATATGGACAAACTCAAGGCGGAGGAACCTGTTTTCCTCCAGATTCTGCTCTCCCTCCATTACCACTCGCAACTCCTGTCTGCCTGCTCCTGCGGCCAAGACTCGCACCTCCGGAAGGTCGCGTGCGCTGAATGCCTACAAGCGGAGCTGTTGTGTCCGCGATGGTGGCTGGATAAGCACAGGACGATGCCTACGCATTGGGCATTGATCTGGAACGCGAAGGACGGCTTCTTCGAGAAGCGCGACTTCTGTCGGGTCATGAAGAACACCTCGGTCGCGCTCGGCCACTATGGTGAGCGGTGTCCCGACAGGGACATGGCACGGACATTCACGTTGGTGGACTCCAACGGGATTCATGCCACCGCCATCAAGTTCTGCCGGTGCAAGACTGTCGACAGGCAGCGCAGCGCCCCGGAATTCCAGCAGCTCATGCGCGCGGCATATTTCCCGGGAGTGTCAAAGACCTGAAGACAGGCTATACGCTGGGTCTGCTGGAGTACTACCGTCAGGAGCGCAACCAGGGGAAGGGTTCCGCTTACACTTCGTACACGTTCTGCGGCGGATGGCTGATCCCTTCTTCGCGGGCACAGTTCCGGTGGGTTCATAATCACTTGCGCGTTTAGATGAGTCCTCTAACACGATCTTAGGACATATACGCCAACTTCCTTGCGATCACCCGATTCCATCAACATCTCGATATCCTAATACAACGGGGCATGCACACGGACTTGATGTCCCTCTGCCTGGCGAAGTCGACCGCCCATACCCCAATTGTCCGATAGGATATCTCGGTATGCAATGTGCGGTGTGCCCAGAAAGAGGCGTGAATATGCCCATGATTGTGAGCGTACCGAAGTATCTTCGGTGAGTCGTGGACATCGCCTACATGCCGAGCAGCTGACGCTCATGGATTATCAGGCATCTTATTTCACAGCATATGACGCTGGACGGTAACTTCAAGGCCAACCTGTTCTTCAAACGCGACGACGGCAGCGACACGGCCCTCACGGACGGCAACATGTATTTTCCTATTCAAAAGGAATTTGAACGGATAGCGAAGGCGTATGTCATCCCGGAGGAAGATAAGGTAAATGATTTTTGACGCTATTACTGCTCACTGCTGATGATGACCCCCAGGAAGTGCCGTGCAAGGCGCATATTGGTTCTATTCGGCACCAGGGACAAGGGAAGTACGGGAATGTGGTGATCAGTGGTGTCATCGGCAGCGCGTGCGACCACGCGGTCCTGGCGGCATTTATCGACATGCTAATCGGTTAAGCGTAAGTCTCTTGCTCTGGCAGTTGAGGCGGCGCACTGATTTATCCGACTAGGTTCGGGCTAGGCACTTACGCACGACGGGAGCATTTGAGGCGAACGAACTCACCACTGCACGGCCCAGCGTCCACCTCACCATTGGTTGGGAGCTACGACAGCTGGTGCTCGTTCGAAGTGAACAAGGTCAAACGGGTGATTTTGCTTTTCCCGGAGGAGACTTGGCTCCATGAGCGGCTAGCAATGATGGAAGGCCAGATTCCGGCAGATCACATTAACGGGCATGGACCGGATTGCCAATTTTTTTGGCAGGCTGTGTATTTCGCGTGTAGGGCACACTTCCACGGGGAGACGGCGGAGATGCTATGGGCATTTCTGAACCCTCTGGGTTCTTTGACGCGCCAAATGACGGGAGCTGCGCGCCACGACATCATCAATTATGTGATTGACGCGTGGAATACGTCCAAGGTACTGCGTCAAGGTAAATCTCCATTTTCGTCCGCCTTAACATTGCTAAATATTTTGTAGCGCAACTTCTGGCAGCTGAGCGAAGCGACGCGCTTCGACTCTTCGAGCTCCACATGGCCGTGGTGGAAGACCTCAGCAGGCAGCATGCCACCGAGGTCAGTGCTTGGTCACGACTGTCGCGACTGGCTACCAAGTCAGCTGGTGGCAAACCGCGAAGCGTGTATCAGCACGAGTCGACGAAAGGTATGCATTCAATTATGACGCGTGTTCGAAGCTCAAGAATTCTAGTGCTCACCATCGAGAGTATGCTGGCTTCTTTGGTCGCCGAAAAACGAGAGAAGTCGACACACGCAGCCGGGTCTGAGCCAACAACCTCGGTGGCACAGTGGATTCACGATGGGATGGACATCGAGCGTCAGCAGTAAGCATTCATTGGAATACTATGCATGAAAATGTCCTAATGGGCCGCGATGCAGAGTCCTTGCGATCGCGCTTCTGAATAACTACCGGCAGCATCCCTTGCAGGAGATGTGGGACGCCATCGCCAAACTGTGCGACTCGCTGAATGTCAACCTCAAAAATTTCAGAGAACGCCAGCGGGCGATATACCCACGCCTGAAGCTCAGCGCGCTCGACGCAGACGAGCCGGAGCTAACGGCAATTCAGCTCCCATCGTATCGCATGAAGCATGGTCAAAGGACGATGGCCGATGGTGATGCCAAAGACTTCGACTCACAACTGCGGGAGGCAGAAATCAAATTAAGATGCAGCGAGGCTGACAGCGGTATTCTCGCTGTCTGTGCAGCCTCTTTGGCGTTGTCTGCCATCAGGAAGGCTAGGGAGCTGGATTATCGCGGGCAGGCGGGGGTCACGCGTTCGCAGCGCAATGTCCAAAAGGCGGAACTCATGAAATTCTTGGAGATGGCGATTTACACCAAGGCGCGGGCTTCCCTGATCCATCTAGGCCACATGTTGAAGGACGCTACCGAGCCCTACCCACTGCTGACCCTCCGGGATACACGCAGGAAGGAAACGCACTTACATCGGGCGGAAGGGGGACTCGCGGTTATTCAATGGGACGGCCTGGTATCTGCAGAGTGGGGGGACGCTACCGGGCGCAGCTGTGCCTTCGCCTCTGTCGCCAATCAAGAGGCGGCCTGATAACGAGACCGAACCCCAGTTATTGTCGGGCACTCAGACGCTGAAGCGTGCAGGTAAGCAGCATCTGCCTGATGAGGCGCTTGTCTGGGACTGACATATCTGTAGGCGGCCTCGTGAAGTCTCCACGTGCGTCAAAACGTCTCAAGGACATCGTTCCAGATGATGTAGTCGTGGACTGCCCATTGTCGTCTGAGGCCGAAGACAGCGACTTGGAGATGTCGCCGTCCAAGCAGGCTAAGCTGAGACCGCAGCGGGCCGGGAAGAAGAAGGGGAAGAAGGGAGACGGCTGAATATGGCTGGAGAATGTGACGAGGGGTCAAACGCTGGGCGAGGGTAAATTGGCAGAGTATAAGAGAGAAAGTAAGTGTATTTATGATTTATTGGTGGTGCCCGTATCCTGACACTGTACTAGGTGATCGCGTGCAGTGGTTCCGCGCCGAGGCGGAGATGTACCGCTGGCTGGAGGATTATGAACGCAAACACGCTGAACTCATGCGCGTCGTCGAAAGGTTCCGCCACGATGATAGGCTGGCCCTGTGACCAGGCGTGAAATCTTTCAATTTTGCGTCTGTTGTTACTCACTAGGGCCATATAAACCAATAGATCACTCCAAGAGAGCTAGTGTGAGGTCCGAACATCTAGCTAAGGATATACTACGTGTACTACCTGTAGGCGCTCGGTTGTGATGACGGTACCACTATGGGCCAGATTCCCAAGCAGCTATACTACCTTTAGCTAAAGGTCGTCCACCCGTTCTGTGAGGAACTGGGACTTGCCTGCACAATCCTACCAAGGACATAGTTACTGCACGCCATCTAGACAATGGGCAATATGCTGGGGACCCAATTAGAGCCTGCACAACGTCGCAGTGGTCAAAGCGACCTCGTGCGGCGGCAAGTCCGACACTTCCCGATAAAGCCAATCAAGCTTTTGACAGGAAGTGTCAACGGTTTAATCGGACCGATGATCGGGCCAGCAGAACAACAACTCCGCGCGGCTAAATAGAGATCACCCGGTCTAGGCACTTGCTTTATCTAAAAAGCCTAGAAACCATATGGAGCTGTCATTAAACGCATGGGATCTGCAGCGCAGCAGCTGCGGATTCGAGTCAGAATGGAGCGTGCCATGCGGCTCGTTCCTGGTGTGACTGAGGACGGAGGTCTCAGCTACCATTAAAATAATAAATATACCATTTTCTCGCGAATTAACTTTCAACAGGACCAGTTTCGCAGCTAAATGAGCTCGGAGCGTTTATCCGACGAGTTCTGAATACCCGTTTGTATTATTTGTGACCAGATACTGTGATTTCCTTATTTAGATCTCTTGTTTGTATAAATACCTGTAGTTCTCTAGGAGGAAGCCAGTGGATTCTACCCTTTTTTACCCAGAGACCAAGGCTACCAGCTAGGTCCTGTGTGGGAACGTCTAGACTCTATTCGGCACAACTCTAGGAACTTTTAGTTCTTTCAGTTAGCTTACATTGTGGGAATAAATTTGATTTCGATTGATATTTGAACGCGAGACAAGTTGAGAAGTTCGAAAGAGCTAATCAAGTGCAAGTTACAAGTTACCAGTACGCACGAACAAGTTGAACATCGGATTTCTGTGGAGCTGTGACCTTCATCGTTACTTTGCCATAAGTTTATCAAGCCCGTTACCAGAATATAAGTGCCAGACAAAAATCCTATTGATCTTAAGATCGCCTTGGAAGTAATTCCAAACCCCTGTTGTCCCAATTCTACTTTCCTTACCCTCTGAGGTCACGTCAAGTGCCTAGAACGGTCTGGTTATCCCAAAAATCACCTTTAGCTAAAAACCGCTTTTGCGTTGTAAAGTCCCAAATTGCCACTGCCTAATACCTGGTAGGAACCCCGAACTTGCGCGTTTGATAGTTTGAGTTGTTGTGTGTTGTTTGTGTTGTTGGTTGTTCACTTTTATGCTCAGCTTCCACGCTTTATTTCACCAGTGGTTCAATAGTCAGCGTTTCAGCGATAGCATGGTTTGGACGGGATGGGCAGATCGCGAACAGACGCAGAGTGGGGGCCTCAATGGTGCGGTGTCTTTCGCTCGGATGCAGGCCGCCATGTACCACCGTCTGCAGCACAACACGGGCGTCGTTTTCAAGAGTCCCGAATCGGGCGCGCATCACGATTGGGTTTCCGCGACGACCTTCGACGAGCTAGTGATCAAGATCGACACGTGGCGCGATGGGGTCTTCAAGTGGATGGATGATATGGTGCGTGCCACAGGCTGTAAACATTTATTCTTTATTGACTATTGATTAGGGTATCTATCGGGCGTACAAGGACTTTTAGAGTGGGTGGCATTGGGGCAGTGTATCCGCGATGCCTTTCCCCTCTCCGTTCTTCCGTGCTCTGCAGACCGACACCACCGCGTCTCCGACCGGAGACCACGTCTCCAGCACAGAACTTGAGTCCCGGCACAGAACTTGAGTCCCGGCGCAGAACTTAAGTACTAGCGCATCGCGCACGTTAGTGCGGCTTTGTAGGGACTTCAGGTGTAGGTGGAACTTAAGAGATGAAATTCAGTTGTAGATGGAACTTAAGACGTGGACTTCAGTTGTGTATAGAACTTGAGACGTGGGACACTTAAGTGGCGCGATGGGACTTGAGTGCGCTAGACTTAAGTTCCGGTGCGGTGGCACAACACGGGTACAGGCGGCTGGGGAGGGTGACTCGAACTTAAGTTCCGCAGAACTTTCAGTCCCCAGAGGGATGCATTCGGTGTGAACTTAAGTTCGGCTGCTTCTATTTTTACCAAAATAATTAATACCTTGAACATGACCCCCAACCGTAAAACAATCTTTGTTAACCTCGAACGAATTCGTTGCGCACTTCAAGAGGCTTCTCACACCACCCCAGCTGATGAAATGATATGGAAATCAATTCGCTCCACTACCTTCCAGCGTCTAACACGCGAGTTTTACTGGAAATGCATACACAATATCTTCCGAGTGGGAGATTTCTGGACTCATACCCAACACTCGGAAGTATTCGGACGCTGTCATGTTTGTGAGGTACCAGAAACTTTAGAGCATATCGCCTTGGAATGTAAGGCACCCGAACGCAGATTGATTTGGAACCTCACTCGCGAGCTCTGGTCCAGGAAATATTCAAATCTTGGTATCAGTGGCCTGGCACGAAATTTGGAGATTGCGAGTGGACAGAGTCTTAACTCATCCCAACAAAATCCATTCGGAACTCGCAATCTGTACTCAACGGTTGCGATCCATCAACACATCCATGAGTCGGGATCGAATCTTGACAAACAAGATCAAGTTCGGGACGCTATCATTCAATAAGGAATTAGTATTAAACACCTGGAGTGGTCTGCTTTTGAATGAAGAATCACTGCCGGCTGATTGGACTTACACAAAGGGGGTTTTAGTGGGTATACAGCCGTATACTGTGAGAAATGGCATTGGTTAATGTATCAAGGCTGGAGTCCCACACTGGTAATTACCGTGCGTAATGGCATTTCCTCCTGGACACCCTCCCCGGCAACATCTGGCCCAAAACCAGAAACACAAGCGGACGACTCGGAATGCTTCTGCTGCCTGAGTATCGTTAGGTTAGACCCAACGCTCCAAAAAAAAATAAAAAAATATAGGGGTGGCATCTGACAGGGAGGGAAGAAATCGCAGGGAAACCAATTTCAAACCATCTTCATCGGCACATCAGCAGTGTGCGTTAAATTCTCTGAGATCAGCCATCGGACCACAATTCCGCCGACCGGTTGATGGCGTGGTAAGCGTCGACTATCCTACTTGAACCTCAGGAGTGAACTCCAATAGATATTGTATTTTCAAGAGATTCGGCAGTTCTTCACTCAGACATTGCTGCGACGTCGAATCCATTCTCAACTCTGACAGCACCACTCAAGAAGCGCGCGATGTCACTCACAGAAATTACTACTTGGAATCGAGCCGTGGCGAATAGAGTAACATCGGACTGAATTTCGAAGGGACAGGCGATGAGCATCCAGATTCCACAGCACCGTAGCACAGCTGGAAGTGCGCCGGTCTCATATCTCCTCAGCTCGAGGGCTCTAAGCAATCCGGAGGTAGCTTGATCGCCGTTGCTATCTTTTTCCCCTTGCACCCGCACGGCGCACACCGGAATTGTATGATACACGCAAACCCAGCGAGTCATATTTTGAATGAGCTGATCATTCGTGATCTTTACGAATGTCTGGGTGGTCAAGCAGGTTTAAATAATTTCTGCGTGAGAATGATTATGCCAAGATTCCCTGCGGTTAACCCTCATGCGAGCATCCTGAGACGTGAGGGAAATATTTGGCCTTGTTTACGGCGCGGTACTTCAACGCGACCATCACGGGACCCATCGCTTGAGTCTTTAAGGCCGGCCTGATCCGAACCTATCCGAATCCGACCAAGACCTCTTCCTTCGTTTGCCACCACAATCCATTCTTACTGCGCTCTTCTTTATCGTAATTGGGTGCCCGCCATCCGAAAGCTCCCCCAGAGAGACATTACCCTGAACGAGGGCATGCACACCCCTTCCTCCAGCTCCTCGCCGCTCGCGTATCCGACGAACACGTATTATTTCGGCCAAATTTCGGCGAACCACCGACCTGGGCTACTCCCACAAAATCCCCATGCAGATTATATATATATGCCCATGGATCCCTTCCCAAATTCATCCAGCTAGCACCCCGCACGCTTTCGCCCGACCAATCTGTACTATCTGCTTCCCGATCTTCCCCGCATCACCACGTTGGAACTCGACCTCACCGAAATTGCGTGCATCGGGGCGTTGTATGAGTTCATTTCCCCATTCCATGGCCTCAAAACCCTGGTTCTTGTGTACCTGAATCGACCAGAGAAGAATGCCATCGATTGGAAGGAGGCGACACATGTCGATCCATTTCCGTCCCTGCATTCAAGACGTTCGCTCTCAACGCCGCGGGAAATATTGACCTCGTTCGATGGTTAGACTCTGGCGAACATCTTGATTTGGCGCTGAAGTAATCGGAGGATATCGGGGGCTTGTCCCTGCTTCTTCGTACTCTCAACCTGCATTTCGCCATCCTAATTCCTGGTCATTCACCACACCACACCACATCAAGTCAATAGTCGACACGAAATTCTCCGAAAATACGGAGCTGCAACCGGTCGATCTCACCTAGGATTCATCTGGGCCAGGTTTAGGCTTGTTGCTTCCCTCCGATGTGGAACGCCAAGGATCTGGCGCTAAACATTCTCGCATGACCCGTGATGCCCAAATTCTCGAGCCGGAACGTGTTACCAGATCCAACCGACACTCTAATTAAGATCCACTCGCATCGCGTAACTGCCGGCTGGACTCCTTCACTGAAAACCTGTTTAAGCCGGACATTCTGGAGGTTGTAGGACTCCCAAATCTCGTACCGAAATTTCCTTCCCACGGCGCTATCGATCTCGGGTCTTGATTGAGGTTTTTCGGTACATCGTTCTGCATGGAGGTTTCCGTGTTCCATCTTTCAAGTGTTGAAAGTTGATCTGGGCGCATTGTACTACCCGCATCGGCCGAGAAAGTCCGGCGATCGGAAGCAGTGTCTTTCTCTATCGGTTCCCTCGCTCGAATTCGTATATACATGTAAAATACATTCTTTACCTGGGACGCAGAAATTTGCGGGTAAAGAATGGTAAAATTGTTCTTGACGAAAGCTTTCGGCGAATGCATATGATAGCCGTCTCTGCCTACGCCTGAAATGACCCTTTCTCCCACCAAGGCCACATCTCCCCCGCTGCGCTGGTATGGACAGCGCAGAGTGCAGCCTGGGCGAGGGAGGTGATGGCTGAACTTTACAATTAAATACATATTTTACAAATTTTACATCCGTTTCTTTACAGTAAAAAACGGTAAATTTTCCGGCCTGCGGCTCTGTAAATTACAGTAAATTACAGGCTCTTTATATTTTACGAGGAGCCCCGTCCTCCCCACTTGTAAATTACCGGCCCAAATCTAAATCTAACCCCGCACTACATAATTCAACTGACAGGGCCCTCCCCAGGGCTTCACGGATCATTGCCGCCATCTGGCTTTGTTAATTCACCGTGTCTGTCCGAGACGGATCATTGCTCCCCATTTTATAGGTTCAAAAACTCCTACCGAACAAGACCGAGCAAGACCTAGAAATTGCCCCAATTGGTTTCTCAACGCTCAGAATCTAGGGTCCACATAATACGAGCCCGGATATTTTCGGACCTTTTCCTCGTCGCACATAATCGGATTTGTATGGGGAATCGGTGCGCCTCGGCGAATGATTTCAAAAGTCAGCTCTATCACCGACGTTGCCGCTGGTTACGAGCCCCCGACAGGGTGGGGACCGCCTACTCCGAGGTCGACAGACCACAGTCCAGCGGGTTCGGCATACAGCATGATTAATCGTCAAAGTACCGCAAATCATCTCCATTTCCTTGAGGAAGCCGTCAGCCTGCACACGAGATACGAGTTTCGTTCTATTCAAGTATCTGGTTATGAGAGACTATCACCAACTATTTCAGTACTCCGATATGCTTTAAAATAGTGCCGGAAATCCCACCTAGTTACATTTCAGTCGGTCAGCATAACCTTGCGCGCGGGGATCTACCCGAGGCGGTGCATAAAACATGGACTCTCATTTTGACCGGCCGACTAGCCAAGGAGCGTATAAATTCACGCCCAGGTTCCAATATTTCCCTATCCTCCGTCCCACTTCCAGCAACCAATGTGTGGTCTAACATCAGTTTTTCATCCAGACGGAATTGATAGGCCGTCGGCCACGGACCTCGAACACGAACTCGAAGATTCACTTGAGATCATCAAGCACCGCGGCCCTGACTCGAGGGGCATATACATATCCCCGGATCTTCGGGTTGGTTTGTGGCAATTCCCTGCCATTATTTGTCATATATCTCACGAATGATTCTAGGGTTGGGCCATGTTCGTTTGTCGATAATTGACCTCTCCACTGGCCAGCAACCTATGTCCGATGAAGCGCAACTCATTCATTGCGTATTCAACGGGGAGCTATATGATCATGAACGCATCCGGGACGAATGGGAAAGCGAAGGATATACATTCAAATCTAAATCCGTCTCGGAACTTGTAGTGCAACTGTTGGTCCTGCTGGATTTTTTGAATTTTTGCAGTCTCACGCTGGCTACAAATACAAGCGGGATGGGATTAATCTCCTCTTCCACCTGCGCGGGGATTTTGCGTTCATCCTATACAATGTTAAACGACGCTTCCTTTTTGCGGCCCGGGATAGATTCGGAATCAAACCACTGTATTATACGGTCTCGAATGGTCGTATCATGTTCGCCAGCGGGATAAAGGCATTTATGGGGCTTGGTTGGAAAGCAGAGTGGGACATTGATAGCATCGTGCACAATGGCCAGATGGGAGACGAGAGGACGGTGTTCAAGGGAGTGCAAAAGGTACCAAAACAGTCTTGCAACATTCGGGAAACCTGACGACCCTCCAGTTAGCCGCGGGTCATTTCGCACTCTGCGGAGCTTCTGGATATATCAGAATTGAACGGTACTGGGACATGGAATACCTTACTGCGACCAGTGCTTCACCCGAGTCGACGCTCGAGTCAATGGTTTCGACTGTACGGAATCTATTGGTGGAATCAGTACGACTGCGTTTTCGCTCAGATGTTCCTCTGGCCGTATACCTTAGCGGTGGGATTGACAGTTCCGCCATTGCAGGCATCGCTACCCACTTGCTACGGGAAAGCGACCCCAAGGCGAGATTAACTGCTTTTACGCTCGCTTTTATCGGTAAGCAACGACCCAGACCTATATATTCATGCACATATTTTCAACATCCTTAGAGGACGAGACAGCCGACGAGTCGCGAACTGCCAATCACCTTGGCGCGGAAATAATCCTCGTGAACGCAACCAAATCAGCGCTGCTTGATGTGATTGAGGAAGCAATATGGCACACCGAAATGCCCAATACAACCTTTCGGAGCACGGGAAAGATTCTTTCGTCAAGAGCAGTCCGAAGTAATGGATACAAGGTCCCTACCTTATTCATCCATGTCTCAAATATCTCATTCACCTGGCATCTAGGTCGTTCTATCTGGAGAGGGTTCCGACGAGATCTTTGGCGGCTACAGCTGGTTTCCCCTGGACTATCTCCGACACCGCTGCTGGCTCAGGCATCTCCCTACCTTCCGATGTGGACCGGCTTAACATCTTGGCTGACCTCAAACGCTCGCCTGGCGTTCCCCAATTATCCAATGTGAATGTGACGCTGGACGAGTCAACTCTTCATTAAAATTAGTTCACATCATGTAACGACGGCCTTGACTCCGTTTTACCGTCCCATGTTTCATCCAAATATCACAAAAATCACCGGATCCCCCGAGATTGCGAGATGCATCGCCGAAGGTATCGATCCCCGTGTTCGCCAAAACTCGATCTCAGGCGCCTGGCACAGTTTAAACGTATCCTTGGTATGTTCCCTCTTGTTTAAATTATTACCCACCTGACTTGAAGCACCAGTATGTGACCACGAAAGCAGCTCTGGGTAGATTTATCCTCAACCAGCTTGGCGACCGAGCGGACATGGTCAATTCCGTCGAAAGTCGCATCGCTTTTCTTGATCATCACCTTGTCGAATATGTGAACACACTCCCACCGTATGTGCCGTTATTTGCCGTGGCAATTTGCTCAGTGGCCGAATTAGATCCGTGAAAATTATGCCAATGGCGGACGAGAAGCCAGGTACATGGTCCTTCAATGCGAAATGGATTCTCCATCAGGCAGTGAAGCCATTTGTTACCGAGGAGATGTATCTCCGCAAGAAGATCGCATGTCGGAAAAATCCCAGATCAGTTGAAATGTCTCTCAACCGGCTCGAAGCCGTTTTAAGGTCTTAATTTTTAAGTGGCTTGCAACACATAGTGAAGTTCATTTAACCGGTGCCAAGCCAACCTCTGGGTCTCAAGCCGTTCTAAATCCGGTGCAAATTTTCTTTAAATAAAAGGCTCTGCCACTCCCTGTTGTCTTCAGGAGGGGTGCTATTCTTAATAAGGCACTTTTCAGAAGTCAGGAGTAGTAGTCTGAGAAGACTAGTGATAGTAACAGTATTTATTTACTTAAGTTACAACAAGTGGTCTAACTAAGCATTTAACACACACATATGCCTACAGGTTATTTTCAGAAGGCATGAACAGAGTTATGTACCTTCCTCCAGCCACCGGGTTCGTGCTCCACTGTGCTCCACTCTGCTCCACACGGCTCGGCTAAGCGCTGCGAAGCCGTCTCAAGCGTGCAAACACTTCGAGCCGCTGTCAACATCTTGGGACCGGTTACAAGCCACGCGCCAGTGGCTTCAAACCAGTTGAAATTCCACACAAGCCTACAATCCGTGCCAATCCGTTGCGACCGATTTAGGGTTTTTCCGACACATTCAACCCACCTCCTCGTCCGGCAGCGACGACCAGTTTCGTTCCTCTTCAATTGCACCTCAGCAAACGCATCACTCAGGAAAATGTTGAGCGGTTAGGGTTTTTCGATTGGCCGTATATTCGAGACACCCTTGGGGATTATATGGAATCCCCCGGCTTCCCAGCACATGGGGCGATTGACCACAGGGCCTGGATTCTACTAGGCATGCTCAGCTTCATTGTACTACGAGAGCGTTTCAATGTGCCTACTCTCAGATTACAATTCTGGCATCATACTTTACGGTCTTTAGTTGTAATCTGACACTGGTTGAACATTTCGAGTTTTTCACTGAAATAATAGGTGAAAATTTCAAGTTATTTTCAGTACTTTTTGCACTTGAAACCAAGGTGAAAAATGCGAAATAATATTCATGATATTTCCTGTAAGAATAACACCATTATTTTCACCACATTTCCATCCAAGAATGATGGTGAAAAATTCAGAACTTATTTCACCAAAAATTCATGTATATTGACAGGTGAGAATGAGGGTGAAAAAGCCAAAACCTTTTTCATCAAAATTTTCATGTGGAAAAGGAGAATAAAATGAATGATAAACTTTGGTGAAAGGTGGTGTAAAACTTGAAATGAAGTAAGAATTTTTCACACATTTTTCATCATCTTTTGTTTAATATTTTTCACTGAAAAATGTGGTGAACAAGATATGACATATAATACCACATTTCTCAACATTAATACAGATGAAAAAGTCAAAATGTTTTTGTTCCGCAGGGAACACAGGTGAAAAATGTGAAACAGCATTGAGGAATTCAGATGGAAACATTAAGATATCCTTTTGACATTTTGCGGACACAATGATGATGAAAAATGTGAAATGACATTCAACAATATTACAAGACAGAAGTTCGAAATTTCCCACTGAAAAATCTGTGCAAAATCCAAAACCTTTTTTCACCAATGTTCTCACTAGAAAACCTACCAGAAAAAGTCCTGAGAAGATTTTAATGTTTTCCCCTGATGTTTTGGCGAAACATTGCTGTGACGGTTGAAAGATGTTCATCAGTTTTATCACTGAAAAACTTAAAACACACTAGTTAACCATTTCAGTTTTGGTGAGAAAATTGGCGAATTGCTTTGAAAGGTTGGTGCAAAGCAATTCGCCAATTTTCTCACCAAAACTGAAATGGTTAACTAGTGTGTTTTAAGTTTTTCAGTGATAAAACTGATGAACATCTTTCAACCGTCACAGCAATGTTTCGCCAAAACATCAGGGGAAAACATTAAAATCTTCTCAGGACTTTTTCTGGTAGGTTTTCTAGTGAGAACATTGGTGAAAAAAGGTTTTGGATTTTGCACAGATTTTTCAGTGGGAAATTTCGAACTTCTGTCTTGTAATATTGTTGAATGTCATTTCACATTTTTCATCATCATTGTGTCCGCAAAATGTCAAAAGGATATCTTAATGTTTCCATCTGAATTCCTCAATGCTGTTTCACATTTTTCACCTGTGTTCCCTGCGGAACAAAAACATTTTGACTTTTTCATCTGTATTAATGTTGAGAAATGTGGTATTATATGTCATATCTTGTTCACCACATTTTTCAGTGAAAAATATTAAACAAAAGATGATGAAAAATGTGTGAAAAATTCTTACTTCATTTCAAGTTTTACACCACCTTTCACCAAAGTTTATCATTCATTTTATTCTCCTTTTCCACATGAAAATTTTGATGAAAAAGGTTTTGGCTTTTTCACCCTCATTCTCACCTGTCAATATACATGAATTTTTGGTGAAATAAGTTCTGAATTTTTCACCATCATTCTTGGATGGAAATGTGGTGAAAATAATGGTGTTATTCTTACAGGAAATATCATGAATATTATTTCGCATTTTTCACCTTAGTTTCAAGTGCAAAAAGTACTGAAAATAACTTGAAATTTTCACCTATTATTTCAGTGAAAAATGTGTGAAAAACCGGCGCAGTTTTTTACCAATTTTTTCAGTGAAAAACTCGAAATGTTCAACCAGTGTGATTGAATAAAACTTTGATCCCTGCATCCTCTCGTGCGAGCTGAAGTTTCTCTAAAAGCCGGAAATTTTAACCAAGGTTGAACCTAAGGTTGAACTTCGAGTTCGAAGCAGGTCTGGACATGAAGCTGCAACCTAATAATGCTCGCTCTCCAAAGGCTTTCACTTTTTCTTAATTATTGGTCAATTTGTGAGATTCCCTTGAGAATAACTTGAGATTGAATGGTTTCCGACCTGCTGCTTTGAACCGCACGTGTCCATCTCTGATCCCACTCTACTGTGCAAAAGATGTACAGGATTTCTACAAACAACCTAAAGCTGGATTCATACTTTGGGTTACATGTTCAATTTTTGCTGACAACTTACAGGTAGCTTAGGTGCTCAAAAGGTTGCAACTCGAAATGAAGATGCGATTGATATTCGGCCACGGCATACGTTCGGAAAAATAATTAAATCAATCCCTCTGCGTCCTCTGGGCCCGGAACCTCTTCGGATTGCTACTGAAAGGTTCACAGTGAGCGTCCCTCCTCCGGATTCCTTGGCACAAGACATAGAGTGCAATTCCATGAACAAAGGACAATTCAAGGTTATTTGTTGCAACTTGCACTTCTTACGCTCGTGGAGTCGGAATATTTCCCGTGAGGTGGACCTCATGGTTCAAATGACCTATTAGTGATATTTGAGGCAAATGGCAGGTTTTTCATCCCTTACACCCTCAATTTCTATCTCTGGACTTCGGGATCAGGAATAGCATCCCTGTTTAACGCTCGCGGAATCTTGTGCACAAGCTGCGGCTCGTGGTGACTGAGAATTCCTAAGTCGGACCGCTGTAAATTTGCGTCCTTAGTTCTCAGATCCTCTAAGTCGGCTGGACGCATTGCAAAAGCATCCGGTCGGGGACCGCGAGTTTATTTATACTCATTACAACGGCGTGGAGTCGGTACGGTAAAACAAAAGTTGGACCTAACCTGATCACTCAGTGCTGACACTTGGCGAAATCTCGCTCTCTGATATATTTCAAGCGCAAGTGTAAAAACCTGCTCCATACCGAGCACCAATTGGACGCTCCTCAATCATTACTTGCGTCAAGTTGCGGAGAACTACATAGGGGTCCGATGTAAGTGGTGGGCATCATATTTTACATGCAGCACGATGGGGTGAATCGGGGTATGGCGGTCGACATCAAAATTCTGGGTGATTGAGATCGTCGTGCGGTTTATCCTGTGTTTCCACCCTAATATGCATCCCTTCGGCGACCAAGCCCGCCATTCGGGCATCCAGGCGCATATCCAGCAGTGAACCGGCCGAAATAAGCTCGAAATTCCGGAGGCCCAAGGCCCTTCTCGTGCGAAGCATGTTGGACAACAAAAGAGCCGTCACGGGGGCATATTCTCGGACTTGGCGGAGCACCGTGATGACGAGGGACTCGAGTCCGGGAAGGAGGGTCGGATTGTCGGTCAGGTGCGATAGGAGCGGCCTGAGTATCACGGCGCATCCGGAAGAAAGGACTATTTTGGCGATACGAAGGGAGGGGGGCATGGTAGTAAGATATTGCAACCATGCGCCGTCCCGGTCGTGCGTGACAAATATATAGAGGCGGTCCAATGCGTGAGTGGACAGCTGGGCAATGTTGTTCTGCGGGTGGAAGAGAGCGAGCTTGAGATCTCGAAGTCGCGGGACAGTGAGAAAGGGGAGTATTTGGTAGGTAGCTGGGCTCAGTGTTGTGGAAACAATTGATTGGAGGTGCGGGTGCGGGGGCAGGCTCCAGAGGTTGGTGTCACCATATACATATCCTATAATGAGACTGACCAAGTTTGGTGTCAATCCAAGGATGCCCCACAGCTCCCCCACACTGAGGTCCTCAATATGAAGGATGGTCAACTGAGACCAGGGAAGTGTGACGGTCTGGGAATGTAGTCTGATGAGATGCACCCTCTGTAAAAGAGGCGCCTCTTCGAACAGCGTAATTGGAGTTGCCGGCTTCCGATCGCGCAGGCCGAGTTTCAGAGATTTCAGCCGTGGCAGCTGTTTGTAGATGCTGGACAGCGCACTAAGTGCGTTTAGCGATGTACAGAACCCGACATTCTCCCAAGTTTTCGAGTAAGGGGCAAATGCGTCAAGAATCGGTTCAGCGTACCAGGATGTGCGATTGTCGGTTCTATGGGTGGTAACATCGAGGAATAGGGAGAGCGGCGAGGATGCTGTGCGAGATAGGCAAGTGCGAATTAGGGATGCGGAGGGTGCCTGCGGTTGATTAAGGTTGAAGTCGATTGCAAAGTCCATGTGGTTCCACAGCTGGGGTATGGACAGCGCAATCCGACGCCACAATCGACAAATCTGGCCCAAGTGTAGGGGCTGGCCCAGCAAACGAATTTTATGCGGAAACTCAATACGACCCGTCTTCGCCAAGGTCCAGCAGAAGATTTGGCTGGTGATTTCGACAGGGAGGGTGAGGACAGGATAGGTGATTGCCTCCAGATCCTTTTTGACCATCTCGCGCTCGGCCAGGGCCTGATCCAAGTATGCGCGAGCCCTAGCGATCTCCGCATCCAGGGCTGGCGCGCGCGCACGTAGTTCTTGGTTCGTCAACCGTGGCCGGATGCTAGGAGACATGGGCGCCGCTTCGAGGGTCGTCCCACACGAATGGCACTTGGAAGGCATTGCGCCTACTGAGAACAGCCGTTAGTGGGTATACCATTATTAAAGGGTAAGAAACTCACAATGGTTGTCTTTTCTGGACCTCGGATGGATAAATCGGATCGTGCGCTTGGTCCAAAGCTGAGGGACCTGGAAAGCTGCGGCTGAAGCGATCAGCGCGCAAGACAGACCAACCGTGAAGGAAACTCACATCCTTCACCGGGCACTTGACGGACGGCGAAGAACAGGCAGAGGGGCGCACAGAAAAGTTGCGCAGATAGACTCGGACAAGCCGCCGAGCGAGTCACGGTGGCCGGGCGCCTTCCCAATCAGGCTCCCCCATCAATCTCAATCTCCTTCCCTCTTTTGTTCTCCTTCGTCTCCGTCTCCCCCTCCCTCGCGCCCTCCACGGCGTCGCCGGACCCGCCCCCCGGACCCGCCCTCTAAACACCGACGAAGTTTAAACGGGATTGGTGTGGCGGGGACGGCGGGGGCGTTGCCTGTGGGCCAAATCGGAATCGGAATCGATTAGCGCTCGGCTCGAAGACTTGCCCTGTTGTAAGTAGTTCTAGAGCTAACATGCCTTGCCCTACCGACGATAACACGCCCACTCCTCAAATCCCAGCCATGTAACATTGTAAATTGTAGATGCAGAAACAGTGTATCCAGATCCAGATCCACGAGTGAGTATGTAACGCATGCAAGTATGCAAGGAGGGATTTAGGGCGCGGAAAGAAGTCCGGTACGCGTGCTATGCGCGCGATGCGGGCGTCCGTGCAGGTGGCGAGAGGGAGACAGGCTCGGGGGCGGATACCTCACGCACCCGCCCACGGGTCCGAAGGCGCCGGCGCGAGCGCCGTGGGCGGCGGCGAGCGCGGCTGAGCTCCTGCGCGAGTCGGCATCGTCGTCCCGCGTGCGGAGGTCGAGGTCGAGGTCGAGCGGCAGGGGCAGCGTGCGTGCGTCCTCTGGGCCCGCGAGCCCCGTCGGCGCGAACGAGAGCGGCTCATCGTCGTCCGTCGACGCAGCTGAGAGGTGGGGCGAGGAGAGGGCGTGCGGGGGTACGTGCGGCGCCGAGGGGAGAGTGGGGAGAGTGGGGAGAGTGGGGGAGGCGTCGGGCGAGCGCACGGGGCTTTTCGTGCCGACCTCCGAGTTCGAGCGCGAGCGCGAGCGCGTGAGGCGCTCGGGGCTGCTGCCTGGACTGCTCCCAGGGCTCCCCCCCTTCCCCTCCGCCACCGCCACCGCCACCCCCAAAGCTCGTCTGCGACCCACTCCGCCCATGCGTCAAACTCAGACTCGACCCACTCCTCAGCTCCACATTCTCCCCCTCAATCAGCCGCAACGCGCTCCGCAGCGCCGCCTTCTCCTCCACCACCTCCCTTAGCTCCTCGCGCGTCTCCCGCGCCTCGCGCACCTCCTCCCTTAGCACGATGCGCGCCCGCTTCCGCTCGTCCGCGACCATGCGGTTCGCCTCCTCGAACAGCGCCTGGCTCAGCGCCTCGATCTCTGCCTTCAGCGCGGCCTTGTCCCGTGCCGCCGCCGCCGCCTCCCCCCGTGCGAGCGTCGTCCGCGGCGGCTCCGGCGTGCAGCGAGGGCAGGCTCGGAGACGTGAGGTGCGAGGGCGCGGGTGCCTGCGCCGTCCCCGGCCGCCCGTTGAAGAAGGTCTTGAGGAAGCGCGAGTTGCTGCGCTCCGTGGGTGACTCGCCCGGGTTCGGCGAGGACGCGGACGAGTCGGCGTTGTGGGCGCGCTCGTCCCCGCGCGCGGACCCCGGAGCGAAAACGAAAAGCAAACGAAAACGAAGCAAAACGCAACGCACCGCCAACACCCCCGCCGGCGTCCTACTGGCCCCAGTCATCCTCGAGGCCGGGCTCCTCCCAGCCCTGCGCCTGCGCGGCGTGCGCGGCGCGCGTCGTAGTCTCGAATTAGCGGGAGCGCTGCCATTCGGGGCTGCGGATGGCGAGGGCATCGTATTCATATTATCGGTGGCGTCGGTGAAGTGGCGAGCGGCGAGCGGCGGGTAAGCAAGTCAAAGTGGCGAGGGAAGGCAGAACGAAACGAAATGAGCAAGCCGCGCAGGGACGCAGACAGACAGACAACAGACGCACCGGCGCGAGAGCCAGAGCATGAGCCAGTCGTACGGGTGGTTCTCCTCGGAGAAGTGGGCGGTGAGGAAGAACGCTGGGCGGATGTCAGCGTGTATACATACGAGGGGGGATACGAGGGGAGATAAGAAGACGAGGACGGGAGGAGAAGAAGGAAGGCAGGAAGGGAGGCATGAGAGGAAGGCAGAGGAATGCAGGAGGAAGGCAGAGCAGGCGACGCACAGTTAACGAAGTGATTCTACGCAGACGAGCTGACGCGGCGCGCGGTCTCGACGGTCCCGCCGAGCACGACGAGCTTCATGCCGTCCACGACGCTCGACCTGTTCACGAGCGGCTGCACCAGCGAGCGTAGCGCGTCCATCCCGGCTTCGCGTGGTCGGTAGGGCGATGGGTGTTTAGAGAGTAGTCGAATTTGTCTCTCTAGACATACACTACAACGTAAACACGCTCGTTCCTCGCTAGTTGTATAGTCGAGTAGGAGGTAGTCGAGCAAGTCGAATAGTCGAGGTCGAGCAGGTCGAGCAGGTCGAGAGCAGTGGAGCAGGAGGTAGTCGAGCAGGTAGAGCAGGTCGAACGGTAGTCGCAGGTAACGACCAAGAGCTGACTCTGTGTGTGCCCTGTATACGCGCACATTAGGAGGACCCCCAAAAACACACCCGCCGAGTTTCTCGATTCGGATAAAAACTGCCCGAAATTTGGAAAAACCCTACCCCGGATTCAGATGAAAAGTCAAAATTTTGAGTGCCTTACCTGGTCCAATTTTCGGAGAAAACTGAGGGCCGAGATAGCGGCATTGAGCGGCATTGTCGGCCAACCTCTCCGGGAACCGTTTAAATTCCCTTGACAAACGGAACGCAAGCAAGGGTCAGAAATCTTGCCTAAATGAATTCTCGGGAACATTCCTTGTCTTCAAAAGGTATGCAAAACCGGGGTCCAACGTCAACTTGACGCGATACGTAGACGCGACAATCCAAATTGAACAAGTTACTGAACAACATACTTTTCCCAGTATCGCTTCTGCGGCTACTTTTCTCCGGGCACTCTCACTCGAGAACAGGAAATCTCTATCGAAAGGGTGAGTTTATACCAGATTTGGAAGGTTCTTTTCCCTGGTCAACCGGAATTTTCCTGGGCTGCTATAGTAGACTAACCTGTAGCTGTGGGGGTTTATCATTTTAGAATTCAACACAGTGACTGCTCACATTATTTCAGGACAGTAAATGTGCACAAACTACGCATTTTTAATGCCGAATTAGCCACATATTGGGTGACTTCCCGTAAGGTAAATATATTCCCGGGCAATTTCTGAGCTTGTTTGAGGGTGCCAGTGATGAGATCAATGGAGAGAATATTTGCGCTGTCTCTGTTTCCCGCAAGCAAAGCAATAACTTTTGTACATGCATGTAACTATAATGGGATTGCATGCCACTCCATCCACTCCCCGACTCAGTGTGACCCTTGCCTTCGCGCACACGCCCACCTACGCCTCGTGGAAAGCCACGGCTTCTAACTTCATAAGGTTATGACAAAAAATAGTCTAGAGCTGCTGAAAATGGCGGAGAGTGGATTCCGGGGACGTCCCGGCGAGTCTGGGCCCCGCCGACGCCTCGTGCGAGGGGATGAGAGAGCAGGAGTGGGTGACAGACATAGCAATTGTGATGATCAATCAAAATCGACCCAAAACGTATATTCGACGAGCAGAAAATCTATTGAGGGGGTCGCGACCCCTCCTCCAGATTACGAGTACTTATGTAATCATTTTTGATCAACCGAAATGAGGTTTTTGAGGTCTGGTTAAAAAGTGTCCCAATCTAAGTTTGTAAAAAAATAGGGGCTGTGCTATTATTTATAGTGGCTGTGTTGAAGTGTCTTTAGTGGCTGTCCTTTAAATCTCATTCATTCTTTGTGAGTTTATAGTGGCTGTGTTGATGTTTCGTAATCCTCTACTCAATTCTTGTGCGGGTTCGATTCTCTCAAATGGCATTTCATTTTCATAGCCGCGTTCCGTAGAAAATTCTAGTCTGAATGAGATTCCAATTTAACATATATAATCAGTGCGGCGCTCCATGATGCGTAGGCAATCACCCCCGCCCGCGCTTCCATCCCCTGAGGTCCCCACATCTGTTCCCGCTCCCGCCTGCTGATGAGTACTGAGCAATGAGCATGGGTTGACTCCCTCGCACATCAGTCTTGCTGCCGTCGGAGCGCTTGGCTTGATATTCTTCTTATCAGCTCACGCAGTTAGATGCGGCGTGAGCACATCAACGCAGTGCCGTCATGGCCATCATCTCGCTTATCAACGCTGTAGAGCAAATTACGCACCTTGTTTCGTCACAGCAGCAGCCGGCGCTACCCGCCGCTTCATATCCCGACTCGTCCCACTGTGTGTTCGCATTGTAGCGATTCCGCCGACTTAATTCGTTGCCTGCTCGTCACCACAGACATCCGTGCCGGCCTTTGCAGATGTAATGCTGAGGGCAATTTGAGGAGCTGCCAGATAATTGTGTATGTTTCAGATAGGGCCATCCGCGCAACGCTCCCCGCATGAGACCTGTGATGTGCAAAGGCCCGATATGACAAACCCTGGCCCCTCATGTATCCGATCACATTTACTCAGGAGCATACTCTCAATGCTGGACACAGACTTACGCCATTTTCTCAGAATTGTGCGCCGCAGTAACGATAAACTGAAACTAGTCGACCTCCTTTCTCAACTCTATGCCTATACCCTGTTCGAACTGGCGCTGGCCAACGACAAATGCGGGCGGAAAATCCTTCGATACGTTAAAGACACGCTGGTGGATGAAGGTAACCGATGCGGCTTTTGTTTGACTTGGACTAATGGGAGCTGCAGATGTTGGTGATCTTTTGAGCCTTCTCTCTATGATGCCTAGAGAATTTGTTTTGCGTGTCACGGCTTCACTGGGTCTGAAGGACCGACTCAGAGTAGCATTCACAAGGACTTGCCGCGATCTGTGAGCCGCATCTGCGGAGCTGATCTGTCACGACATATCTGTGGCCTTCGCGGCCTCAGGCCTGATCTTCGCAGAGATCCGCCTCCTATTACTAGCAACAACAGCACTGGTCGGTGGCTTCCTCATACCTCAGGCACTCCGAATGACCACATGCGCGAGAAAGCTTATATTGGACTTTTACACAACAGATTGGCATTCAGATTTGGTCCGGGAATTCCTTCGCTTGGCAGGCAGATTCACGAACAATGGCTTGGTCAATGCGGCTGGCAGCCTTTTCTCCATCCACACAATGCGGAGAGGAGAGTACAGGATTCGCGTTATTGCATGCTGCTCTCATCCTGTGGCAGGAATTGTACTCAACTTGGGATTTTGCGACGCGAACGGGGTTAGGCACCCGTACACCGAACTCTTGAACAAGGGGGTCCTCCTCACAATGCCGCGTCATCTCGTCATAGACCCGGACTTACCAAGCCATGTCAAAACTTGGAGGATGATGCGCAGAACGTTAGAACGAGGTTTCGTGTGGAATTACGCGTACAGAAAGAGCCACACATGCGGTGTCGCTCTGAGCTGTCCCGCAACTTTGCGGAAGACGTCCGATGCGGCTTGGGCAAATCTTTCTTTGCCTTTGTCAAGTCTTGGGAAGGGATCAGCCGTTCCTAAATTCAGCTGGACTACAATTGTACGACATGGGTTGCTCTGATTTTCTCGAACAGCACGAGGTCCTACCGACCGCATTTTAGAATGGTAAACACAGACATGATATATATATATATATATTTTCACCGACTTCTCCAGATGAGGAGTGGTACGCGACAATGAGAGCTTTCGTGAATTACAGCCACCGCCCTGGCAAGGTATCATCTGTATGCGTAGCTTGCGGAGTAGCAAATCATAATGCCATTTTACCCTTGTTCTAAGAAACATGCGGTTTGAATCGGAGGCCTTATGTACTGCAACCGAGAAATTGTGGGACTTTGCCGATCAATGCCGTGAATCATGCTGAGGGTATTTATGGTGAGGCGGCCCTTGGGAAAAACTTCGGCCATCAACGGCACTCTACACACATTTCGGTTACAGCTCAGGGTTCCGATTGAATGCACACCTAAGTTGTTAAAGAGCCTGCTTTGAGATGATACATAAGATGGTAAGAGAAGAAAAAAAGGACATAAGTGCGAGTTTGCCGGGCCGTGCCGCGGCCCATCACCCCCAAGTTCTTATTCTATTCAGGTGATGCGGAGTAAATGCTGTCCGCTTTGGGCTAGCCGAACTCAAAGCGGACACCATTTACTCTGCATCACCTGAATAGAATAAGAATCTGGAGGAGGGGTCACGACCCCTCCAATAGATTTTCTGCTTATCAACATCTGGAGACATGTTTTACCGCCATAGAGTCCCGGTCCGTCCCTAGATCACGGATCACACAGTAGAGCCCGATAGATCCGACGCTGCCAGATAGAGTGTTATAGAGGCCTTCCTCTACCATTGAGCCCTGCCTCTACAGGGCACCCACAAGCACCCTTTTCTCTCTGTAGCCGACACTCATTCACATGCATCAACAGAACCGCGCTGACCGATGATGGCGAAGCCCGGTGAAACACTGACTATAGAACCACTGGTGAGATTAAGTGTGCAAGATGAACACTTAAGTGAACAACCGACAACACCAACAACCAACAAATCCAACTATCAAACGTGTGAGGTTCGGAGTTCCTACCAGGTATTAGGCAGTGGCAATTTGGGTTTTACAGACAAATGCAGTAGCTTATAGCTAAAGGTGACTTCGAGACGATCGAAACCGTTCTAGGCGCTTTACACGACCTTAGAAGGTAAGGAAAGTTGGGTTTTATGTGCAAGACTTGGAACAAAGCCCAAGGGGTGATCCGTAGATCGAGAGTTTTTATTCCAACGATATATTTCTGACAACCAATGTATCAGCTAGAGTTTGGTAGGTTGACTACTGCACAAAGCCGAGCACCTTCAAATGTTTATCTGATTTTTAACGAAGCAAGCCCTGTCCTGTCCTGTCCTGTCCTGTCCTGTCTGGTCTGGTCTGGTCTGGTCTGGTCCTGTCTTATATCACTCCACAAATATCCAACACTTTATATATTGCAACAGAAACAACAAAAGGAAACTTTATAAGCTTTCTGAAGGTGTTCCGAATAGATGCTAGACGTCCCCTGTGTGCTCAAGCTCATGCTCGTGCTCACTGAAGAGGAAGGGTAGGATCTACTGGCGTTCCCTCTATTTTCTACGGGTATTTATACAAACTGGCGTTCTAAATAAGGAAATGATTCTGAAACCGGCTTTTAGTACAAACAGATAAACGGAACACGGATATATCGGGGTGATGAGCAGTATTAGCTCAAGAAATAACCCTGTTGGTAATTAGTTCCGATTAAATGGTATATTTTGGTAGATAATCTGGGAGATTGGAAGGGGAATTGCGCCATAGCACTTATGTGGCCTGGGCAATCAATCCATGTGCCAGCTCCACCGAGCCCTGGTCCATCAACCCTTAAGTCGCCCAATTAGTCAACCCTTCAGCCCTGGTCAAAGCGAGTCCTGGCATCACAGGCCAAGGGCTTGGTACTATCTCCGACATCGGATCTCTGTTCCATGCTCAGATCGGTGATCTCCGTGATCGGCATCATCGGATCTTCGGAATTGTTCGGATTATTGGGCCGCGCACGGTTCTATTATCTAGAACTGTCCCGCAACCTTATTCGATCCCTCGTATGTGCCCCTGGTAAGTCCCATAGTCTGAACAGAGTGCATTGGTATGTCCTTGATAGGATACATGCGGGACGTTCCCAATCCCTTGGTTAAGGATGGTAAGAACACCTTTAGCTAATAGACTAGTACTTGACTTAACAAATCTGACCCATTGTGGTGGTGGTCATCCCCAAGTAAGTAATAGAGCTACTTGCACATGTGTTCATCCTTAGCTAGCAACTCGGACCTCATCCTAGCTCATAGTGAGTGATATAGCCTTTATTCTATATGAAGCACCTGCTTAGAACAGCAAAATCGAAAGATTTCACTGCTGGTCACAGGGCCGGCTTATCACCGGCACTTGATATATAAACTGCGAAGTCCGAGGCGACACAGCCTTTTTCCCCTTCCTCTGTCCTCCGTCTTCCTCAGGCTGAGCTTCCCTTCCACACTGGTGTCTCTCTTCCCTGCCTCAAAATTTAAGTGCAAATTTTTCATCTGAGATACTGTCGCAACACGTCAAGCCCCTTGTCAAGCCTCCGATGTCTCTCCTTGAAGTTGCCCACATTCTCAATCCAATCTTCACGACTGCTTGAGTGCCTCAATCTCAAGGATTTCCGTTTGGCTCTCCCGCCCGGCTCAGTTGTTTTGTCTCGGAGCACTGTTTCCTTGGCATAGTAGCTAGCCTTTAGATGGTGATCGTAAACCTGTATGTAGTTGCCCACAATACATGTAGTAATAAATTTATTTGCTGCATTTCGTTTGGATACCCGGTTTCACGGACCAATAAACAGGCCAAGCAAGCCTAAAAACGAGTGCAATTGCGTGCGCCGAGCCATCAAACACGACCTCTATGGTAGAAACATGTGCTCTATGTGGCTTTATGTGGCTCTATGGCTATGGCTGGATTGCTCTAATGGCCCTCTATATTTAGGGGACATGTCTATGGCTCTCCCACTTTAAAAAGCTCTATATTGTACTATATAGCAAGGTCAGTTTTCCAGATGGAATATACATTTTGGGATGATTTTAATTGATCATCACAATTGTCATGTCCCATCTCTTATGGTGATGGTCTTGTCCCTTCGCATGAGGCTTTGGTGGGGCTCAGAATTGCCGGGACGTCCACTCTCCGCTATTTTCAGCGACTTTAGATGACGCCAGGACCTGCCACGTGTTTTTTGTTATGACCTGATGTCGTTGGAAACCGCAGGAAGCCGCGGCTTTTTGCGAGGCGTTGGTGGGCATGTACGCGAAGGCAAGAGTTGCACTGTGGAGGGAGCAGCATGTGATCCCATTATAGGTACATGCATTTACAAAAAATATTCCCTTGCTTGCAGGGAACAGAGATAGCATGGATATCCTCTTGATTGATCTCATCACTGGCACTCTCAAACAAGCTCGGAAAATGCCCCGGAATATACTTGGGGGTGATGGCCGTGGCATGGCCTGGCAAACTCATACTTATGTACTTTTTTTCATTTTATTGAGAACACCAACAATTTTGCTTCATTTTGGACCAACAAATTTTAGTGGATCAGGAAGCAGAAAAAAGACCAGCAATCAGGGTAGAGAATACATGAAACCAGTTGATCGATGGTCGCACAGTAAAGACACTTGGCTAAGGTTTCAAGTCACGTAGTGAGTCTGCAGCTGATTATCAATTTGTAACTGTTGGTTATTTCTCTCTAAGACTGCTTAGCCGCTTCAGTGTGGGAAGGACTTTAATTGGCAACCGTCTATGTACGGCATGCCACAGTGCTGCCTCTCATCAGCTGAGATCAATGTATCATTTTTTATTTCTTTTCGGATGGGTGTGATGTATAGCCACCAAAATTTCAAAGATCCATATCAATTTACAAATGTACACCATGTGAAATTGAGATGCTATATCATCTCAGTAGTTTTCGGCCACTCCATGTTGTCATAGCCTCCACTGGAACACAGTTCTCCTTCCCTCCGTCATCCAACCTCCTCTTGTTTTTACCCCTATCTTAGCAATATCAGCTGCTCATGGTCTCTCGGAGACAGATCCGCCCGATTTAACTGCAGGCCTGGGGGCAGGCGGCCAATCTTGGCTATCGCTTGGGTGGACCAAACACAATCCACGAATATGCGAAAGCTGTACAAATCCAGTGTTGTTTTGTTAACAATTTCTCTGACATCGGCCCAACAACATCTCGTTTCTAATAAGTCCATGAGAAAACTACCCTAGATCGAATTGATAGACTTACAGCCGACTTCCAAAATGCGTCAGGCTGGGTGGTGAATAATACATTTATTCACCCGGAGCAATTGTGTGACATTGATAACAATATTTCCTAGTTGACAGTGCACGCAGAGTCTTCCGGATGCTCGACGATGCACCCGCCCCGCTGCACGCGAGGATGATGTCCACGTTGATCCGGTCAGAAGACCCCGAGTCATGCGACCTGATTGGTCGTGTGTGCTCCCACATTGATCGCCCAACATATCAAATGGCCTGTCAGTCTGCTAAACTGGTTACCATGCACATTGAGCAGAAAAAACAACTTGGCCGGTCTCAATACGTCGCCTTTGGTCTAACAAAAATTATTATTGATAAAGTATCCGCCCAATGTCCTGCTATATCTAAGGACAGACTGCACTGAAATTGATATATGAGTGTATTTCAAACTCTAGTTGAACGAGGGCCACGAAACCACCCCGGTGACCGGTCAACACAAAAAAGCATGGGGCAAAAAACAAAGAAATCTCTTTTTGCATTCCGACCACAACCTTAACCTGCTGTTTCCTCATACCAATGCAGACTTTTCCACTGCTGACGATTGCTATCATGTCTCTGTGGGCCATCTAGCTCATAGATATAACAGGGGGATGGCAATGTACAAATGCATTGAACATTGATTCCTTGGGGTGCTCCCCGGCGAGACTGGCTTGTGAAACCTTGCATGACTTCAGTCCCTGATTGCTCACCACCTACACCACTCTGTTACAATAACACGTGAACTGACCCAGTGCGATACCCTGCTTTTCGCTGGTTTCTGCCATATACACTAGTATTAAATGCACAAACCCATCTGTCCCTGGCATACAGCTACTTTGACTTATCTCGACCGTTTTACCGCTGTGCACGGGCACGGCTTCTCTTGATGCCCTTGATGATGAGAAAATATGACTGGTTGATCAGTCTACAACTGCTCAGGGATCAACTAAATCATACCAAATTGTGCATTCCCCCAGCTCGGTGATCTGAGGTATAATATACTCTCGGTGCCCCTTGTTCTGCATGGCTGCAGGTGAGATCTTATTTCATACCTGAATGCTAGTCCTCCTCATCGAGAGCATGGATTCTGAGCTGACTGCAACATCCAAAGTATACACGAAAGCTCCGAATACAGGACGTAGACGACCACTGGGACCTTAATTATGTGCAATCAGTGTGGCCAGAATAATAATTCTGACACAATAGAAACACCCAGTGGGTGCCTTATTTTCAGGTCCAAAGAAGCCTTGGTGGCAGCAAGGCGCTGATTTTTCGCCCCAGTAGCACACGTGAGCATGTGATGCTGGAACCAAAGCCCTTAAACACATGGAACCACTGCAATTGATGTGTCTAGAATAATAATTCTGACACAATGGTGATATCCACTAGATGCCTAAATATTTTCAGGTCCAGAGGAGCCTTGGCGGCAGCAAGTACGGTAGGTGTGAGCTACGCGGTTCGATTCAAATCCGATATCCACACCCACCACCACGTCCCTGGCACATCCTGAATCCGCCGCTGTTGTTGCCGTTGCCTCCCGCCCCCTCCTGTATCGGCTGGCCCCCCAGACCATTCATGACCTCAGTTCCAAAACCTCTCCAATTCCTGCGGCTGCTGTATCCCGATCTTGAGATTCTCTACGATCCATGGCCTGCCTCTGAGGACAAGCCATGACCTACTCTGACATGCAACCCCATGGAACACTCTGTCTGCATCTCTCCGGCCAGCCAGGTCCCCACTCGCTGCTTGGGGGACCCAAATACATCCACCACCTTGCCGCTGAGAGCTTGGAGACAACCATATGTTCCGTGAGCAGGAGACCGACACAGCGATACCTGCCGGCGGGCCCCAGAGGCGGGCAAGGACGAGGCCCCTGCAAAGGTCGAGCTCATCAGCACCATTGAGGATCTGCACGTTCTCGCAAAACAGTGTACTGTGTTCTCGGTCAGGCATAACACCGAGCCTGACATGGTCAATCTGCTGGAAAGGCTGGAAATCGTCGATGAGATCGTGTGGCTAGTGGATGCTAAAACTTATAACCGCATATGTCAGTGCATGATACAGTACATTTCCTCTCTGTATAATTTTTTTCTCTTTCTGGTCGCTGATGTGTGTTAGCTCTGTGAATCTTTTGCTTGCGGACGGCGCACTAATTAAAATATATGTGCATCGCCGTAAATTCCCTGAAGTTTTTGGTCTTGCAATATGGCTTGATGTGGCATGCAAGCTTCTGGCGTCAATTGGGCCAGTCGAGGATATCCAGATTTTAAAGCAATTGATCAAGTCGTCCCAGTTGTGAGTGAGCTCAGCAATAGACTCTAGGTCTACATGCATGGTCTACCTCCTTTACCACCAATTGACGATCCGCATCTCCAGCCCAACATTTTCGTATCAAATCGACACTGAAAACACGTCACATGTCTTCGATACCATGACCCCAGCTTCAAACTTTTTTTGATGATTCTGCACCCCCAGCGCAACGTTTGCACACCGAATCTACGCCTCAAACACCGCATCTGACCTCCATACCCACATACTACGGTTTTACATCGCACCGGCAACCACTTCCATCAACCCGGCCCTTCTCAATACTCCTATCCTCCTCCTCCATTGTTGCCATCCTCATATGGCGCACCGGCACACTGACCTAAAATTCTTGCATTCCATTCCTATGATCCTTCTCATCCGAGCCCTTACCAAGCCCCGCGACTGTACCATTATGCCAATTATGGCCACCCGTATCCCACTGGCATTTGAACGCTCCCAACAACCCATGTTAATGCTCTTCAATACTCCTGCGAATGCGAGATCTTTTGGCTTGTAAGGACATATGTATCTTATTTCCCCCTCGTAGGGCATCCAGTAGCATAAAATAAGTACATTTTGGCCCAGAAACAACTTGATCCCACTTGATAGAGAATCAAAATAACTCATCTTTCATTATGGGCGGTTTTCTAGTCATTTTCGACATAAGGCCCCTTTTTGTTCATCACCGAAACATGCGATGAGGGAGTGCAGCCTGCCAGCCGATCCCGATGTTGTTGAGTCTTGTGATGGCATCATTTATCACCGGGCTGGCTGGTCCACGAGCCAGATGGGGTGGGTGGCGGCACGATGGGCAGGAGGCAACGGCAATGGCGGCGGTAATGGCGGCGGCTTCAGGACGAGCCAGGGCAGTAGGTGTCAAGAGTGGGTATCGGAAGTTGATCGGAAGGAGCCGGAGATCACAGCCGAACTGCTGTTCTTGATTTAAGTTGAACCGCGTAGCTCTCACCTACTGTAAGCGAATGCCTGGAACCACTGCAATCAGTGTGTCTAGAATAATAATTCTGACATCCACTAGATTCCTAAATATTTCAGCCTTGGTGGCAGCAAGGGACTGATTTTTCGGCCCAGTAGTGCATGTGATCATGTGAAGGTGGAACCAAAGTCCTAGAATGCATGGAACCACTGCAAGTGGTGTGTCTCAAATGATAATTTTGACACAATAGAGCTACCCAGTGTATGCCTGAATATTTTCCGGTCCAGGAGCCTTGATGGCAGCAAGGCACCAACTTTTTCCCCAATAGCACACATGAGCATGTGATGGTTGAACCAAAGTCTTCGAACGCACGGAATCTCGGCAATCTGTGTGTCTCACATAATAATTTGGACATGATACCTATGTCCAGTAGATGCCAGAATATTTTTGGGTCCAGAGGAGAGGTAGTGGCAGCAAGGCATTTAAGTTTAGCCACATAGGCGAGGTGTGTGCAAAAATAAGTGACACCTGCGAGAATCAAACACAGTCAAATATTGCTCACTGATTATGGAATACAAACACAGCCACTAAATGCTCACAAAATATGAATGGGATTTAAGGGACAGCCACTAAATGTGCTTCAACGCAGCCACAAAATATACTAGCATAGCCCCTAAATTTGTTACAAACTTAAAACAGGACATGATTCACCGAGACCTTGGAAACCTCATTTCGGATTGATTAATAAAATGATTACATAAGTACTCGTAATGTACCTTACGGGAAGCCACTCATTGTCAAGTAAAAATAAAAAAAGATTAAAAACCCTGAGGAAAACGGTGAGTGTGTAGTTTGTAGGCACAGTCACCCATTTTATTGATGGGAATCACGAACACATACAGCAGAAATGCACCACAGATGCCTCACCACACCCTGCGTCGTGAATACGATAGAAGATCTGATGGCAGTTCTACCCATCAACTCAAGACTGTGCAGCACCATATAAGTAGTATCCTCAACTTCCACCAATATGAACATGTCTCTGATACGATACTATGATGTCGGACTCGATTTTGGTGTAATATGAACATGTCTGCCTGTCTGATACGCTGCCCTCCATGTACGCGCGCGAGCCGCGTGTTCCACAGCTTTGTCATGCTAACTTTGTCACTGTGATTCATTCATTCCTGTTGCGGATCCAAGTGCCCAATGAGCTGTCAGCACCTTCCCCACGCGATCCTCTTAAACGAATAACCACCCGACATTTACTCCTTACTCCTTACTCCTTTCCTTAATCCTTAATCTCTATTTCAACCAGACCAAAAAACACAATACCCCCGGCCCCCAAATACATGGCCCCCGCATGTCCGCATGTCTCATAGTGCCAATCCCATATACCAATGCCAATCCTGTCCTCCGAGCTATACAACTACCTCCGGGATGGACACCCTGAAATCACCGCGCTTGGCGCACGCAGTTCATTTGTCCACCCACCACCCAACATTGCATTGCATTTTTAATCGATAATTGATCGGCAGGCCACCCCCGCAACCGCAGAATATCAACATCCGATTATGCAGTATACGCTATAGATATCCGAATTCGACGCCTTCCCACGCCCTCAGTCCTCAAATCCAAATCACGCACGACGGTGATAGGTCATTATCCAGCATTGTCGGCACAGTGAAACGGTGCACCTAAGTATGGCTGTGCCTAGGACTGACTGAGATGCTGCTATGAAAAAGACACCAAAACCAACCAACACACACACACCAACAACACAACTAATACGAAGTGCTAACAAGTAAGTTCGGGTCGTCCTGAATTATACAGGTAAGATTGAACTCCTCGAGGGGGCGTTGGGACAGAGATCAACTCAAAGACGTTTGAATAGAACTGTCCTAGGAGCTTCCAGTAGTTGCAAACTACCAAACTTGGGGTTCCCGGGCCACGGAATGTGGGGGTGGGAGAGAGATAAAGTGTCTTAGGACTGCCAACAATGGGGCCTAGGGGTCTGGGAACTCCGACCAACCTGCTAAACGGGGTTGATTCCAATGCCTGACCTTGCCACTTAACAAGGGACCTTTGAATACAAACTGCTGCAGCAGAACCACAACACAGTAGGGGCTTAGATGACCTTAAAGCACAAAGTAGCCAACAATCGAACTTCCTGTTAATGAATCAACACAAGAGGATAGGTTTTATAAACAAATCTCCGCGCTGATACAGAGAACACAAGACCCTTGTCAAGCAAATGCTGTTGGCAACCGCCTAGGCAAGTACTGGGGCACGAATGAACTGCTGTAGGGTGTGTTCTACGTGGTCTTTTATAGTAAATAGAGAGGTACATGACAGAGCGAAACTGAGTAATGAGAAATACAATGAGATAAGAGAAACAGACAGTCTGGGCGGGATAGGAAGGGTATATGCGGCGAGCCACTCTAGTTTTGGGTGTCCTCGGCACCTGGTAGTCATATCCTTTGACTCCTAGGGCCTATATTGGGTATATTCCAAATGCCCTTGGACTGGCTGAACCTATTCGTGTTTGTTCTGCCTCCTCGGACACTTGCGTCCTGCCCCGGCATAGTTGCTAATCCATCCCATTTGTCCAGCTTAGTGAGTAAGCCCCGGCGTACCTCTGCCAGCCGTCTATATCCTCGACGGCTCAGCCTCAACGTTTCAGCCTGCTGTGATCGATCATCCACCGATCACTGGGTAAGTCCTCGAACATGATCACGTCCGGTCACAGTCCTTGTCCTTGGACGGTGACTTATAGTTCCTTGGACTGGTTCCATCCAGCCGTCTGTGTCTAACTTGGTACTTAATCTTCGTCTAGGCTTTTGGTTTAACCTCCTTGGTAATACCTAGCTTTTTGTAGTGTAACCCGCCCCTAGGTATAGGTTGTGGACTACATCTAACGAACTTCCTGATACCCCTCGGACTACTATGCTGACCCCCATGGAATGGGACCAAGCCGTAGTATGCCCAGGATAACATTACGGTTCTCTCATCATCATTGATATATGACCAGCAGCTTCGGAGCTCAGCTCTGATCCTAATTGTATTGCACCAGGCAAGGTAGCCCTAGGACTCGGAATAGTCCTAGGACTCGCAAAATAGCAGGATTTCACGGTTAGTGCCAGACGCGCCGTATCAATGGGCTATCCTTAATTCAACCAAACTTTTCCTCAATCCATCCAAACCCCTTAATCTTAATCTCCTTAAGACCTCATAAATACCCCTGGCCCAGATCCGCATTACCGCTTTAATGCATTGTGGTCCCCGCGTGTCGCGCCATGGCCAATCCTGCCATTCCTAGCCAATCACGCAATCGAAACACTGCCGGTACCGCAGGGCTATAACCAGCACGGACCGCGCCTCCACGTTTATGACCTCCAGTCTCGCAGCGCCGGAATGCGGGCACCCACCCCGCCCTAACTCGCCGAAGGTATTACCATTGCACTTCGACCCATCCTATTATGCAGCCACATGCCCATCGCCCAGCTCGGGCATCTAATCAGTGTTACCGGCGCCGGTTCATAATCAACGTTCAGCCAGCACACTGCACCAATCCCACTCCTAATTTCGGCGCAGCGCCCATGCCAATCACGTTCCTGGTACCACCTCCATCTCCATCTCCATCACCGGACCGACCGCATAAATGAATGAATGAACGAATGATGCAGCTATAAACAGTCCTGGTGGTACTCTCGACTTGGAGGCCGCACCACCTCCCACCATGACCTGAAACCAAAATTCAAATAACCCCCGCCCCGGGCCGGCCGGCATGAATTCTTGAATATTAATATTACAGCCACTTGCGGAACTTGCGCTGTGGCTGATTTTTCTTCTATTTTGAGCGGTTTTGATGGTTTTCATCGAATCCATTGCCCTGAGCTCAGTCCTTCATATAGAGATGTAAAACCTATATGGGCAGATTTGCGCTGCGATTCCGCAGGGGGTGTGGCACTCCGATTTCGTATATCGTTATTTTTAAAAATGCAGTATATCATTTCGTAGTTTTTGCTCAGATCCACTCCTGTCTGAGGAGAGCATCTTTAAGCAAGCTATATAATGTTTTGAGAGGACTTCCCAACTATGTGAAGGGGACCTCATCGGCAGAATTTTTTTATCGCATCTCATACACGTGATTCAAACTAGAATTTCGCAAATTTATTGCATCTTGCTTGGGACTGCTGCCTGCTGCTGCTCTATGGCTCAGGACACGGAATGTACACATCCGCACCAATTAAAGAGTACCCCCGAGATTTCCTACAGTTCACATTTGCTCTATCGGCCTCTATTCGGCGACGCGACGCACCCCCAATATGACAGTGTTACGAATGACTCCACGTGCCTGTGACTGATCACTCATACTGGAGCGTGTCGCGTCGCCGGACGGAGGCACACAAGGAGAATATGAGTCGTAGAATGTCTTACAGATACAGACTAGTGGGTGTAGACGTGTGCGCTTCACACGCTGGGGCAGAGAGCAGCAGTGGGCAGCGGTCCCAAGCAAGATGCAATAAATTTGCGAAATGCTAGTTTGAATCACATCATCCATGTGTATGAGATGCGATAAACAAATTCCGCTGATGGGGTCCCCTTCACATAGTTGGGAAGTCCTCTCAAAACATTATATAGCTTGCTTCAAGGTATACTTTACCTCTCAGCCAGGCCTCTATGTAAGAATGGGGTCTGTTGCAACCCCAGTTACACGGCGTCCATGGCATCCCGGTCAAGGGAGCAAAAAAGGTACGCTGATGTGATATGGGTGCCCTGGCGTCAGAGGCGTCATAGGCGCTTCACGCTGGTCAAAGACCGTGGACCGAAGCTCTAACAGAATAAATGAAAGAAGTATATTTAAGATCTCAATAATTTTTTCTCAATCCTCGATACACCGCGCTCGGGACCCCCACACCCCCTGCGGAATTTCAGCACGAATCCGCCCATATAGAATTTATGTGGATACACAAAAAATTGAGCCCAAGGCGATGGATTTGGTCAAAACAATCAAAAACAGCTCAAAACGGAAGTAAAATCGGCCGCGCCCTAAGTTCCGCAAGTGGCTGTAATAGCAGGATTATGATTACGAGTACTTATAGTAATCGTTATTTTAATCAATCGACATGAGGTTTTTCAGGTGTAGTTAAAAATGTCCCAATTTAAGATTGCAATGCAAAATAGTGGCTGTGCTATATAAAATAGTGGCTATGTTGAATGTAAAATAGTGGCTGTCCTTTAAATCTGTTTCATATTCTGTGAAGTATTAGTGGCTGTGTTTGTGATTTGTAATTGGTTCAAATCGTCGGCTGTGTTCGAATCTCTCGAGGCGTCTTCTTTTTCTTGGTGGTCATTTGCATATGTTAGGACTTTTAATATGCGCGTATAGATCACGTGTTGTTTGTCGGATTGCTGTACGTGCCACAATATGCCTGAATACACCAACTTGGTGGAGGTGGGCACGGGCGATTGGGTTGATGGCCCATCAAAGAAGTGCACAACCACATCATATCGCGCCGAGCCTCGACTTTTGACTTTCTCATACTAATACCATACCATGCTCCTCTCCTGCCAAAATCTTGGTCAATTAACATCTAATAGCTAGACTGATGTCTCTGATTGCCCAAAGATTGCCCAGAAAGCTTTGGCACGTCGAGGAACGGCGGAGTCACTGGTATGTCACGTGTTCGGTCACCGGGATGGCGGCCAGACTTGTAGCGCATTTTCCAACAGTTCCTGGCATCGCACCACTGATCGCCGGCAGCCGAATATTTTTATTTCTGCATCACTACACAATGTTGGTGGGGATTCCGGCAGGGTGAAAGTTTCGGGGAGCAAGACAGGTCATCTACAACCGAAAATCTGAATTACCAAATTTCCTACCAACATTGTGTAGCCCGGCATATAATATTACTTTCTGTCTACTCAGAATGGCAGCCGGATAGCGGCATCAGTCCCAAAACGTGTCGGCATGCGGAGGGCCGAATTTGGCGGTGGGTACTGTGAGCGTAACATCAATAAACAGATGACCACAACAACGGCCCGTGCCCACCTCCATCACCAAGCGTCCGGATTATACAAAATAAATGACCAAGACGTAAAAAGCCCCGAAAAAAAAAAAAAAGGGGGGGGACTATAAGTGCGAGTTTGCCGGGCCGGGTCGCGGCCTTCACCCCCAAGTTAAATACAGGCTGGGCATAATATTAGACCTTAGGAATATATCTGATTCAATTACATTACAGTACAATTACATTACAGTATGATGGGTGTATTTAATCGTAATATTAAGCTCCAGATGATATGGCTGCTCCTGCCCCCATTCTTACATAGAGGCCTGGCTGAGAGGTAAAGTATACCATTCATACTTTTGGGCCATCGTGTAAGGTCCTCGGGTTCGACCCCTCACCGCTGGGACTTCCGGTGTTCTGGATGAATGCCTACCTGGACTTTTTCTGTACCCGAAGTATGAAACATTTTGCTGGTTTCTTGGCTCCGCATTTCAAGCTCCGCAACATCTTCTTTGCAGCACCACATTTCGTTGTGCAGTTGCTGGGACACACTCCTCAGTACGTGAGAGGACCCAGACAGAGTTGCAAGTATTTTTCAGCAATATTTATGTGATGGCTGATGATGACAACATTCTGGCTTGATGGTGTGTTAATGCTTCTTCCTCTGCTCTATTTTCTGATTTTTTTCCCCAGCTGCAATTCACTTCACTATTCTTTCCTGTATTGCACGTTACATTCTCTGCATTCCAGGAGCACCTCTTTTCAAGCCCACAACGTCCGATGCACGGTCGTCCATGGCCACTTCAACTGCATTGTCGACTGCTGTAATGAAGGAACTGTTGAATGCAGGCTTCGGAGACAGTCTGGACTACTTGGAAGGTGTTACAATTCATTAAATATGATTAAGATATCAGTACAATACATTATGATACTCATACCATTAAATATCAACCAATCCTTAAAATCATTGCAGTACATAATGTACATTACGGCCTGAGGTCGTATTTAATCATAATGTTCCAGCCCTAGTTTCTGTGCATTCAATGTCTTTTATTCCTCCATCAGATGCTCACGTATGTTGCTGGGAATTAAATTCAGCACCTTGCTACCACCATCCCTCCTTTGACCCTGACATTACTCAAGCATCTACTCAACATCTGTATTCAGTGTTATTATTCTGGGAACAGCCATTAACCCGGTTCCGTGCATTCAATATGTTTGGTTCCCCATCAGATTCTGGCGGGAACTGCTATGGTTTGGATTCGAAGTGTTGCTGCCACCACCCCTCCTTTGAGCCTGGAAAATTTCCGGGTCCTTCGCAGCTACACTGAATCGTAGGCCTGTGATTTGGTACCCCATCCAACAAGAATTGGACACAATGGAGAAGTGGCAAGGGATTGGTTAGTTCTGACGATGAACTCTGTGGGGACATAATCTGATGATATATGGATGCTATATGTGCAGTTATGCAATAAGCCAGAATTTCTGTTCCGCTTTACTATTTCAATTGATATATGATCATTACTGTTGTACACCGCTATTAATCCCTTACCTATGCATAAACATACCCTGTTACCTACATCTACATGTTCGTATGTGGCGGGCTTTCGATTAGCGGGATGGCATGTGTAATGTGAACCCTTGACTGAGCAAAAAATTGCTGCCCCTTCACCCATGACATTGTCTTAACTCTGTGAGGACGTGAACTATGGCAATCTCCGTGATGGGACATCAGGCAAAGTACATAAGTACGAATTTGCCGGGCCATGCCACGGCCATCAGCCCCAAGTATAAGGCTAGATAAGGCTGTGGGCCGCATTATAAGCCCAGATCAAGCCCGCATCTTATAAGACTATTTTTATTTTTCCGACACAGTTACATGTAGCTATAAAGAACTCAATATATACAGTGTGCATGTGCACACACCCACCTGTTACGGAATATTGTACCATTCATTATCTCATTGAATTATTCACATATTCTTGACAATAATATCCTCTTATTGGCTTGATAGTGAAGACACACTTCTAAAGCATTATCTGAGGCTGAGACCTTTACCCAGATTGAGCCTCAAGCCTCTAAACAGCTTAAACTCAAGTACCTTCACATCCATCAATATTGATCAGAACTATGCGAGTTTGATTTGAACTCGTACCCACACGGAAACCATGTGTCACATGTTTCTATATTCATTAAGTGCCAAACCCTTATGGTTTGATGCATGGCCAATTTATGTAGATGCTTCTTTACTTACACAGCACCTGTGAGATTCTCGGAGTATTATCCTATTCTCATCGGAATATTCTAGAACATTCACACAACACATTCCTTAATCATTTGAAGGAACATTCTAGTGCACCACAAGAATGTTCCAATGCTATGTAGAATGTTCTAGCAACCACACTCCTTAGCTATATAATGAGAGCCTGTCCTCGTGTGACGGCACCACTCTTTACTTCAATCCACATTGTACCATTACACTCAAACACTCGAATAGGCTAGCCTAGTTGCCTATAGCTTATTTCAAACCCCTCAAATAAGCTAGCCTTGCTGCCTATAGCTGATTCAACCTACTCTTCTAGTCTTGCTGCCTATAGAAGATAGCCCCACCTTGTGTATTCTCTTGTTAAGTGCATAACCCACTGAGACCAAGGACCCCCCTTGTGTGGTTATTCTGTCACTGATTCAAGTTGAGGCCACTCCCATTGAGATTTCACAAACCTTGCTATCTAGTCTATTCAGATACGCTCTAACAACTTACGACTACTTACCGAAACAACACTCACAACATCAGTAATCTATTACTGACTTATGCTCGCAATACACTAAACCCTAACACCACCACCCGCTGCTGACATATGCACCCTGCTCATCAAGCTGCACCTGCAGCTACACGGCCCGCATCACCGTGGCCCTCGGCTGGGTGGCCCCTAGTGCGGTCCCTGTTGAAGCAGGTGTGCACGCAGATGGGCTGCAGAAGACCTGCGAGGCGGAGGAAAGGGGGGCAGTGATTGGGAGCAAGTTCTTCCTGGGCAAGGGTGGCCATGCATGGGGGGGATGAGGAGGTGGAAGACAATGGAGCCAGGGAAATGGCTCGTGCATACGGGGATTGGGGTGGAGAAGAGCAGGTAGAGGGTAGCCGTCACATATGCTGATGTGTTGGCGTGACAAAGTTTTTTTTGAATGTGTGTGATCGTATTATTGGCATCAGTTCAGAACATAAATCACAGGGGAAATTGGGAGGTTTCACGGCACTTTTTACTTTTCACCTCCACCCCCTACCCGATTTCGGAAATGATTCTCGGCAGCTTGGCAGTGGGGCAGCAGGTTTCCCTGCTGGGATGATGCTGCTCGGCTGTTAGTCATATCAGTGTCACATTGTATAGGCAGATGTAGGCTGCGACATGGGTCGACAGTAGCCAATCCCTTCAACCAACCTTTAGAAATGTACCTGCAGTGAAATGTGAAGTTTCCCCATATCTGATGTATAAGCTGAAACTACCTATGTTCTCGGCACATCTGAAATTTTCGGTTTCGGACACAGTTTAGGCCTACCTGAAACCAATAGTTTCAGCTTCAGCATCAGCTGGCCAGAAACAACAAGTTTCAGCTGCCATTTCGGTGCTGAAGCTTATCATTTCAGTTGTCATCTGAAACTGGTCCGAAATTCATTCTGACCGGCCTATGCATTGAAAATCAAGGAGGGAGCAGTACAGGCAAAGTTAGTGACATGGAAAGAGAAAACAAGTCTCATTTCAGTCTCCTACCCAGCCACACTTCCGGGGTTGGGGAAGACAGAGCAGTGGTATTTAAAGTGAAATCTTTGTACTGGTGGGAAGTAATACAGAGTGACAAATCCATCATAGCCAGCACAACTGCTTCCGAACTTCAATGCCCCAACCCCTCCAGGGCAGCTGGCATTTAACAAGTGTAAACAACATAGCCACATTTGACGAAATATTCATTCCCACCAATACCCCCTCTTGAGAATGTGGGATTTGCCTTCTTGACGGCTTTTGTACCCTGCCCGCAAATTTACAGGGAGGCAGGCAATCAACCCAAAAGGTTTTCAGAAAGTTGGCCAAGTGGGTGGCTATGTTGTTTACAGTTGTTAAATTCCAGCTGTTGTGGAGGGGCTGGGGCCTTGAAGTTTGGAAGCAGTTGTGTCGGCTAAGGATGATTTCTTGTTTTCTATTACTAAATCCAATACACCGAGATTTCAATTCTGCCTACACCTACTCAGTCTTCCCATCCCCATAACGTGCAGTGGGTAGGAGCCTGGTCTTGTTTGAGCCTTGTCCAAACAGCTGCCAGTGTGGGAAATGTTGAGGATTTCAGCTGAAGAAGGTATCAGGGTGTCTTTTGGCACCTTTGGAGTGATTCAATGCTCAAAAAGCTGGGTCTCAAGAGAAAGTCTACAGGTGCAAGATTTTCAGGGGCGACTCTTGCTGCTGACACTGGGGCATTTAGTTTTGGAGCTAAATCAGGATGAGTTTGTATATCTTATGTGGTGGATGCAGACTCTTATGTATAATGAATAGATCTGAGATCAACCCACTTAAACCCCAAGTGATGACCTGACTTTGCTCCGGAGATTGTGTAGAGTTTATATGGCAGAGCCCAAGAGATAAGACATACAGAGGTAAATTATTAGCACTACAAGCATTAGGGTATTTCATACCTTGAATTCTAACCTTGTTTCCACAATAGCTGGGTTCAATATTCAAACCCCTTGATTATTCCTTACACATTGTGCATGAACCCAAGATTCCAACCAAAAGTCGGATACAGTAGTTAACCATGTAGCGAAACAATCAAGGGTTTTCGCGGTTTTGGGCGGCCATAAGGACAGGAAAGGCTGAGGTCTGTTGATATACTGGTGGAGCGGCTTGTGCGTTGCTCAGCGGACCTAAATTCTGCGAGGTTTCATGGTGTATTCGTGGAGAACAGGCGGGATCTTTCTGAGGCGGCAAAATCCACCCATTCACGTGGAAGCGAAACACACACAAACAACACCCACTTTCTTGTTTTCTTCGTGCCACTCACCATCCCAACCCTCGAGGGCCTACTATGCCTCGGCCAGTGGGCTCCGCAGGTCAGAGAAAGGCCGCAGCGGAGCTAGATCGTGGAAAGCAGTTGAGTTGGGGTCAGCCTCAGGCTCGAACATTGGTGGTTGGCCAAAGCGAAGAGCGGTTGCACCAGACCAGTTGAATTTGTAGCATACAATAGAAGCGTGGAGGACCACTAGGAACTGTTTTTTTACACCTTCCGATTCTGAATGAAGCACGTACTTGCACAAATAGTGGAGGAGAACCAGAATTTTGGCTGATTTTGGCAATATTGTGGCATAAGCAAGCGAGGTGATACATTTGAGGTCCTGGTATCATCTCCATCGTCTCCGCAGACCTTGAAAACGGGGGGTAGATGTCCAAGAAGGCTGGTGACATTTGGATCCGGGCTGAAAAAAGGAATTGTTTGGCTGTGTTTTGCTTCTACGTCACGTTTCGCTTCGGGGTTAACTACTGTACAGTAAAGATAATGATACTAATTCGAAACATCCACCTAGATACTATCCTGAACTTGCCTACAAGATCAGTGATAAACTGATTTGTCAGAAGTAATGATAGATAAGTACAAAGTAGGAAGCTAAAGAAGACAATAGAGACCCGAGCCATTTCCTTATTCTTTCTCAGGGGTGACCCAAATTCATACCTCAGCCTCGAGACAGTTTGTATCTTCAAGAATTGAGAGTGCCTCCAGGGATTCACTTGGTGCATTCAGTTCAATAAGATTGGCAAGTGCACTTTGATGGTGTTGCTCAAGCTTGGCATCAATTTGAGCTATATCACTTGGGGGTGAAGGCCGCGGCACGGCCCGGCAACCTCGCACTTAATGGGGGTTTTTTTTCCTCTAGAATTGGAAACACAATGTCCGCCCCAGATAAGAAAAGAAAGGTTTTCAGTAGAACGTCGCGGGTTCGGACCGCGTCGCCGACATCATTTTTGCCATCAAATCACGACCAAATAACGTGTGTTTTCAGTCATGTTGTTTGCTTGCCCTTTCCTTAGACTCAACTGTGGCAAATATGTTCTAAAATCATTTTCCATAGCACATAAGTGTTTTAAATAGCTTGGGGATGTGTTCATTTTGAGTTGAATCACTCAAAGTAATGAATTTCTGATTCCCAAATGCTAGAGCTAAGAATGCATAAATTCGGCTCTGTTTCGTAGGGGAGTACCCTGGGTCACACCTATCATACCAGACATACATTTTCAAGTGTATTCTGAATGTCGCAGCACCAGGATCTATTTTATAATATTCCAGTTATGTACTGAGACAAAGTTATGCCGAATTGCTTCTGTTGTGGTTGGAGACATAATAAGAGGGCCATAATCGTATGGGGATGCACTCAGCATCTGGTAAATCAATTAAGAGCCTCGGTGATATCCTAGGGCATTTCAGACCTCAGGAAGTCAACAGCTCAACATGCATACAGGAAGTACATAATAGTGTCCTTAATTTGGCTCCTAAAAATGTTTAAGTCCGTTGAGTAACCTCCAGAAACATTACTAACCCATAAACTCCCTCCAAGATGGGTCAGATATACCACATAAGATGAATGCAATCGAAAATGTGTGTTATTTGGTTATGCTTTGATGGTGAAATGATGTCGGCGGCGCAGTCCGAACCCGCGATCTCGTGCTGCCCAACTGAATTCTTTGTTTTTTCAGGCAGAGGACAAGAGGTAGGGAGATGAAAATAAATGATATAATCGTTGAATGAAGCAACCTGCGACTACACAAAAAAATCGAACCAGCCAAGCACAACCACCGTGAGAAAAGTGCACGTGTCCACGACAGATTTTGGCGGCTATTAAACAGAACGCGAGGTCAATAGCCAGACAATGGTCAGTTTTGGGTAGGCACTAGATGGGATATACAAAATCACAACCCGCCCTGAACTAAGTTGACATAGAGATTCTGGAAGGGCCGAGGCCCAGGAGAAATCCGCCGAGACCAAACAGATGGACACAGCCACATGGACTTCAATGCAATCCAGAAGCTACAGGTCAATTTAGATGCTGAACATTGTTTGGAAGCTAGAATAAAACATTACTAAAATAATGTGCTCAAAAAGAACTGCTCGAATACCCAAGAGAGGCAAAGTTACGAGTACTTTAGTAATCATTTTTAAGCAATCAATCATGAGGTTTTGCAGGTCTCGCAACTTTTTTGTCACGATTCTAAGTTTGTAGGCTAATAGTGGCTGTGCTAAGGTACATAGTGGCTGTGTTGAAGTGTTTTTAAAGGACAGCCACTAAATTCCGTTCGATTTTTGTGATATATTTTGTGGCTGTGTTTCTTTCGTAATTGGACGCACACCTCGCCCTGGTTCGAATCTTGTTATGTCCGATTATTTATTTAGCCTTCGAGTTGACGCCGTGTATGAATAAGCATTATAAGACCAGATTATTGCAACTGTTGCAAAAGTTGCTGCACCGTAACTGTGCTGACTGTATACACCATATGTTGCTTGAAAAATCTTTCTGCATGATTTCCGGCATTTCGGCATTTACCGGACCTAGGAGTTTCCGCCTCAGGCCCCTATCCGAATTTGGGCATTAGTCTCGGCAGCCTCGGTATTCCATCAGATTCATCAAACTTCCCTAGTCCTGCCGGGAGTTGAGTTAAGCTGACCTTAAGCTCGGTAAGTTTCAAACTCAGACGAGCTTGAGGCGTGATCAGCTTGAGCCCGCTCAAGGCGATCACACCACATTTTCCTTATTTGCTTGCACGGATCAAACGTGCCGTGCGCGCGCACCGCACATTTCGTTCTGTGGAATAGAGAGCCCTAGGCGAGGAAAAGCCTCAAATGGACAAGTATGCAGAAATATCTGCAACATCAAATAAACTGCTGCTACCAAAGTATAATTGATTAAAATTACGACTACTGTTCAAACGAAACAGACCGTCCCCACCCCTCATAAGACGAGTCTATTAGAGTCATGAGTTCGGAGATTTTTCCGCTCGACAAGAGCTTCTCAACGACGGTAGATGGTATATCAATGATCGATAGATAACTCCTCCGTACACACTAAACCTTCTATAAAGGTCGACCGGTCCCCGCGGAACATGAATTTGAGGAGTTGTAGGATCTCCATCGTCGCAGGAGAGAGAGACGAGTGGCGCAAGCTGTCGGTTTCCTTGCTCGATGAGAATATACGCTCGCAGGGCACGACAGGCCCGAACCGGCAGAACATCGAGTGTTGTTCGGTACAGCAATCGGTGCACAAACTGCTTCGACTTGAGTTGAGGAGTACCCCAGAGATCACAAGACAAAGTTTTCATGCTCGTCGCTATCGCCATCAAGAATGGCCTCAGCTTCGTACTTTCTCAACTCTTCATCCACGATGTGCTCGTCCTCCAATCCAAGTCCTCGCTCTTCAGCATCGCACTCAGACTGAGCTGTGGGGGTAGACTGCGGTGGTGTGTTGGTATTGTGTGGGGATGCACCCGAGATAGAGCGAGCGAGAGAGCTCAGTCTGGCCATTCCAGACCGCTGGGCACGTGCCGCGTTTGTGGAGGAATTAACTGGGTGCCGAGAAGTATTCTGTGGCACAGCGGAGCCTGACGCGGTCCCTTGCAGGCGAATATCGCGTTGATATTCCAGCATCTGAGTGTTGTGAGCAAAGAGCATTTAGAATAGTCAAGAACTCACGGATGCACGAACAGAGGTGCGAGCTTGTTGATAATCCTCGGCAGACCAATGGTCCTCTATCCACTTGATTTGATTGTCGGATGAAGGACTAGCAACGGAGATGAGCACGAACGATTCAAAAAGAAGATAGTTTCTACTGACCCATGGCTAACGCATAGATTGGAGCACGGCGAGACAAAGCAAGGTACTCCTCGAGCTTACGGATTGCTGCGGAGATGGCGTGGCCGAGTTTGGGGAGTTGACGCTTCAGATCGCGAGGCATGATGATCAGCCTCTAACGATGCAGAGCGTCGGTGTTTTCTCTGCGGAGACGAGCTCTTGAACGACATGCGGGACTTGAAAAAATTGCCGGACATCCCGTAGCACCTGCAGCTCAAGGTCTGTTAGCAAAAGGTACAAAAGCTCGCTATACTTATCCAGGCTGAGGAGTGCGTCGATTGCCTAGGTTGAAATTCAATACAATTCAACACCTAGATGCAGAACGATATTAATGACCTGGTATAGCTCGAGCATTCGATCAATCATTGAAAATATAGAAGACGGGCCACCGCGTGTCGACATCCTTGAGTAGGCCGACGCCGCGCAGCAGCTCTGGTGGCTCCCCAGTCCCCATTCTCGTTGCCCTTCTCAGTGGTCTCTTCGAAATCGGCGCGACGCTGTCCGGAGTCACGACAGGCAGTCACGATTGAATGCGCGAGTGCAACGACATCGTTCTGCAGGACTTGCCAATATTCGGGATCTGCTGCTAGCTCTGCGGTAATTTCCGGATCCTCAGGCGTCTCACCGGGAACGAAGTCGGGAAGAGCCGATAAGACTTTGAGTGCGGTTTGAGGCGGCGGTGGCTGTGTTTTGAGGCGGCGTAACGCGGCGTGACGGGAAGTTTGAGGCGGCATGTGTGCGCAAGCCCCAGCTCCTTCCACACTCGTTCCGGGACCTCAAATTTGACTCCTACAATGGGGCTGGGTAAAATCGAGGCGCGCGGGGCAGCGTTGAGGCGGCATCGAGGCGCGTTGAGGCGGCAGTGAGGCGGCGGTGGCTGTGTTTTGAGGCGGCGTAACGCGGCGTGACAGTAAATTGAGGCGGCAGGTATTGCGCAAGCCCTAGTTCCTTCCACACTCATTCCTGGACCGCAAATTAGGCCCACACGGTGTCCATTAGTGCTAATACATTGTTTAGCTGCAAAAAACCCCTAGACATAATTGAGCCAGTCGGGCTTGATCAAGGCTTAGCCCCAATTTATCGCTTCCCAACCACCATATTCCACTGATATATTTCTGGAGGGAAGAGCTGATGTATATCAAGCGGTCCAAGAAATCCTCTATGTTACGAGGTAAATATATCTAGGTCTATGATTCAATCCTAGTTCCACTTGAGGGCCGTTGTCGGACCTCTCTTGGGCCGAACATTGGTGTCTGGCATCTCAACATCTTTGTACTGCTTCGGTCCACTGTAGCTTGGTTCGGGCTGTATTGAGCATGATTCAATGGGTTAATTAAGGGATACCAACCTGAAGTTCGATTCCAATGGGTCGGAATATCCGCATATGGAGTCCAGTCATCCTGGTGCGGCTCTGCGTCCAAACCCCATTGTTGATTTCTGGCCCGGCCTGTGTCGAATGAGTTTTCGAAGAGCATTTCCTCGAAAAATACGAGGCACTCGCGGTCCACATTAACGACACATAAAGGTGGCCGAGTTGTCTGATGCTTCCACGAAATGTTGAATATCGCAAGTTGGCATTCTATGGTGAGATACTCTCCGTATTTCTGAATCTGGTTCAGAATTTCCTCTTCATTGTGGTGCGCCATTAAAATCATATAGGCATGGGCAAGTGGGACATTCACACCGTTTCCGTTGCTCCAGGAATGGAGTGAAAGAACCCCTTAGCCACTCGAGCGCAATCGATCGTGCACAGTTGTCCCACGTATGGCACCATCCAGTGGTTGATTTGGCATCGGACACATATTTCAAGCTCTGGTGTCGAGGACATGTAATTCGGCCTCCTGGGGGGTAAACCGTGCGCAATTGTGATTGGTACGGTCAGCTCTGGCCAAGGATGGAATTGTAGATTTGTAAATATTGTTTAACTGGAGTTGGAGACTGATTCAGATGTGTCGATGCTGTGTCAGTGCGGGCCTAGGTCTTTCACATCAATACAGCCAATATAACCACAACCCATACACACCATCCATGAAACTGAGTTATCGTAACACGTCTGTGAGCTCTCCTTGTACCCCAAGCAGAATTACAACTCCATTGGTAAATGCTTGTGCACCATCGAAAAGGCTCCGCTCGTAACATCCACGTATGACAGCTTCCCGCCACTGACGGACAACGAGAGTGGCCAGACCAGAGCATGACACCCAGATAATAATTTGACAGTCCGAGGCTTCAAAGTTTGTTGGCAGCGGGTTGTGTGCTGGGAGAGTCAGAATATTAGAGAGCTAAGAGTGTGAATCATCCATTTCTGTTGATTCCTCTTCCATCTTCGATGCATTGCACAGGACTTGAAAAGTACCTGTGCCCGTTATGGAATGTGTGTCGCTCAAAGATCCACTTGCGCGGTATGTATCATTTTTGCCACAGTTGTGCCCCGTGTTTTTCAGAGGGATTTTCGGCATCATTTAAGTGGAGTACGGTAAGTCGAAGTACTGTTAACAGTGTCCTATCTTGTCCATTCGTAGCTTTGACACGGGATACGGGTACGTGATTCCGCATGCACAGATTCTAGTGCGAAGACACAACAACTCACTTGTGAGGGATTGAACCAATGTTCTTGGAGCTCCCAACAATGTATCAGGCCTATTAAACTCACACTGACATGAATCTGGAGCCCAAGGGACATTAAGCCAGGATCTAGAGGCAACACGACGCCGCGTCGGTGTGCGCTGCCCAGCGTAATTTTACCAGACCCCTGCATTACGACGACTGTCGAATTTGTTGCCCCACAACATGATTAATCAAGATGAAAATTGGAGTGTTCTGGATTGAAATGGAATGCAATGAGGTGGCACTGCAGCGGGCGGTGGTGGCACGGCGGCACTGAGGCGGCATCGAGGCGGCATCGAGGCGGCAGTGGCTGTGTCAAGGCGGCACTGAGGCGCATTGAGGCGGCAATGAGGCGCACCAAGGTGCAAAGGAAGTGGACTTCAATTGACCTCAGAATGTCGCAGACCGGCGGTTAAATGCATTGAAACAATGAAAACAATAGGTATCACAATATCTGTATTGAAATCAACCTCAGAGTTTACTTTTTGCCTGGATTGAACCGAAATTCTACATCAACTTTCCATTTTCATGGCCTCTGAGTGCACTAATGAATGTGCATACACCCCAAACCATTGCCTCCGACAATCAGAGGCCCACGGTTGGTTTCCCGAGGTTCGGCATAACCTTGGGAAAACGCCGCCTCACGCCGCCTCAGTGCCGCCTCAACGCGCGGCAGCCGCGTCAATTTCCCTGGGCCCCGTACAATGTTTATAGGTGCTAATACATCGTTTGGGTACAAAAAACCCTCAAACATAATTTCGCCAGTCGGGCTTAATGACTAGTTAAGCGCGGCTTAGTACGAGCAGCATCCGGCGAATTCTGCCCTATTGCATTCAGTTGTTGCTTGAGAAAGTCCAAGTTGAAGCTGATTCACATCAAGTAGGCGAAGATATTTGAGGGGTAATGTCTCTATGCTCTCCGAGCCGATTCAACTTGGTGAACTTTCAACTCTGGGGTACCCCTGACTTTCTCCTGAGCCAGGCATCAGTGTCCGGCATCTCGCATATTCGTCCTGTATCCTCAGCCTCGGCTCATTCGAGCTCAGTTCCATCTGTATTGATCATGAGTTAATGCAATTTAATTCAGGGAAGTCAACGGGGAGGAACAGGGTCAACTTACCTGAAATTCAGAGTCACTTCGATCACAATCATCATAATCCCAATGCGTCGGAATATCTGCAGATGGACTCCAGCCATCCTGGTGCGGCCCTGGATCTAAACCTGCTGTTGATTTTCGGCCCGACCTGCCCTGACTTCTAAATGAGTTTTGAAGAGCCTTCCTTAAGACACTCGCGGTTCACATGGACGACACGTAGGGTTGGCCGAGTTTCAGTGGTAGTGCCCAATAGTAGCTGAAAAGGTCCTACTTTGTCAGTAATGGCCTTGCACAGTATCCGAGGATAGGAATATGACTTTAAAACAATATGTGGAGGATCCTAGGCATTGTTGAAGGTGGAGTTAGAGAGTGAGTCGGAGTCACGCTGAGAGGTGCGTGCCTGCGCAGGGTCGACGCGCGCTGATGCCGCCAATCACCGTGGCACTACCGCGGCAAATCCCTGGCAGCCCAGAGTAAATCAATGTTTTCCGGTGCTTCACTTGTGAAGCATTACATTCTCCTGCAATCCTCAAACCATACACCCCATCCACGGATACAGATTTATCTTTATCGTGAATCATTGTATTCTGTTGGCTCTTCCATTCTCATTGAATTACAGACGATGTCAAAGCACCCTGTGCTCATTCTAGAAGGTGTGCACCTCAAACACGTCGCTCTCCTCGCTTCGTACGGATATCTTCGCCCGATTCTCACGGTTGAATCCCCTAGTTTGTAGATATATTTTCGGTGCAATATAAGTTCAAGTACTAGTAGTAGTGTCTGATATTCGTCGAAAATTTCACTTGAGCTTTTACTAGGGATGAGGGTACTGGAATCTGCAGCTTCGGGTGCAATGACGCGAAAACTCGCGAGTGACTGACTCAGTGAGGCAGTAAAATAGTCCTTTCCCAAGCAAGTTTCTTACTCACACTTCCATCCGACGGAGCCAGTATCCTTCGGGAGGCCATGCAACACGCCCATAATTTCGCCTTCCGCTTTCACAGTGCCTAGGCCTGAACCTTGTCCGCTCGACTCGAGACCCTGCACATGTTGACTATGAATGAAGCTTATTGGTGAACATTCCTTCAATTCACAGCAGTTGAGGGTTTAATCCGAACCCCGTTCGGGGTGGCTGGGATTTGAGCATTATATATTTTGTGTTCTGACGAGCTCAGCACCCCAATTCCAATCGGGCTGATCCCGCCAACAGCCACAACAAATTTGATGGTGTTCTCATGGAGGTCCGTTCAATTTCGACCTCCAAGAGTCTCTGAATCGCAGTGGCACAAAAATGTCCCTTTGTCTCAGCCCCCCCCCCCCGCCCCCCCCCCCCGGCCATGATATGTTTGTAACAGGTAGCTGGCCTTTAATCAATGCAGTTGAAATTCAAGTCGAATATTGAATCCTTGTTAATTAGCAAGTTCCAAGCACACTGAGCTGGCACTTCAAATTGTACTGTGTATAGCAATGGCAAATCTCCGGGTACCAACTACACTTGTACACTTGGGCCTGTGATACTAGCTACAGGTGACCCATGTCCTGAGTTGTGTATTATGTACATATTTCGGCAGTATTCAATAAAAAACATCCACGCAGTTCCATACATGGAGTTCATTACAGAGCTTTGTCGTTGCCTTCAATTCTGTACCACGCACCAGGCAGAAATCCGCCAATCTTACTGAGAAGTAAGCATAACTCCGGGTTGATCATTTAAGACTGGGGTTTTCAGTTCTGAACAATGTATTAAGGAGCCAGAGGGACATTGCACAGCGAGCTAGAGGCGACGTGCCGACGCCGCACTGCTTCCCGGCATTATTTCTACCAGAGCCCTGTATCACGAGTCCGACTGTCGAATTCATTACCCTACAAGGTGATTAAGGGCCATTGTGCATTAAAATGGGGCGCAGTGAGGCAGCAGTGAAGAGGCGGCACTGAGGCGGCACTGAGGCGGCACTGAGGCGGCATCGAGGCAGCATCGAGGCGGCAGTGGCTGTGTCGAGGCGGCATTGAGGCGCATTGAGGCGGCAATGAGGCGCACCGAGGTGCACTGAGGGGCAAACTAGTTGACCTTAGAATCTCGCATACCGGCTGTTAAATCCATTGAAACAATGAACGAAATATGTATCAATGACATTTGTATGGAAAACAACCTCACAGCTTACTTTTTGCCTGAATTAAACCGAAATTCAACACCAACTTTTTGTTTTCATGGCCTCTGAGTACAATGATGAATGTGGAGATCCCCCAAAAGCCTTGCCTCTGATATTCAGAGGCCCACGGTTGGTTTCCCGAGGGTCGGAATAACCTCGGGGAAACGCCGCCTCACGCCGCCTCAGTGCCGCCTCAACGCGTGACAGCCGCCTCAATTTCCCCGGGCCCTGTGGACGGGTTGCGGGTAATAGGAGTAATAGTAGGAGTCGGGGTTGTAGACAAATGGCCCCGTCGGCTGACCCGGGGTGCTAGGGGGTTGACAGATGTAAGCGTGCAGATCAGGGCAGGAACAGTGGCTGGACATCACGGCGGGCGGGCACACCTGGTAGACTAACGGCACACTGATGGTGCTCCGCTATTTATACATTTGGCGTGTCAATGAACAGTCACGTCTGTGGACATTAGTGTACACATCTTGGAGTGTTAAACGGGAGTGCGTAATGCGCCAATCACTCCACAGTTGCCAGGGCAGTCTAGAGGGCTAAATACGAAGGATGGCGGGAGGAGAGCGGGAGGAGAGCGGATATGGAAGCGCTGTCCAAATTTGGACAGGGAAGCACATCGAGCTTGAGGCAGCTCAAGTCAAGTTAATGCATCAGTCGCTTAAGCTGCCCAATTCGGCAAGACCTAGAGGCGAGCTCCAAATCAACTTGAGGTGGCTCTGGCAGCACTAGCTTCCGCTTTTCACAAGGACTTTGAGAAAGGTTGAGAGCTGCTTTCTTAGTTCTGATTCATTCACAGGTAATATGTTATCACTCTCACAAATACAGTGAAAATCCTCACCAAAAATCAATGCATTTGCTGCTGTGGAAGGCTTGAACAAGTCTGAGGGATATTTGATGGAATGCCGAGGCTGCCGAAAATAATGTCCAAATTCGCATAGGGGCTTGAGGCAGAAACTGAGTGAGTACCTTCACCCTAGACTCGTAACCGGTCTGCCTACAAGTAGCAAAAATGTGGCAAGCACTTTGCCATAGGCAGACTGGTACAACTCGGAATCAACAATTGAGCTATGCGCGGAGTTTGAAAATTTCTCCCTGCTGCCGCCCCAGGCTCAATTCGAGTCATTTGTGCAAATTACAAGAGAACTCTCTTTGTGATTCTATCCCTCTTGATTTCTGTCTCCTCAGAATTTCCGGTAGCTCCTCGGGGGGGTGCGTAAAAAACGGTCGAAATTACAAGGGAATTGATGGCAAGTGCCCAGCCACCGTGATGGCATGATCGGCACCACCCAAAAATTCAAACTCTGGGTGCAGCTCAATCACAAATCCCGAGTTGTACCAGTCTGCCTATGGCAAAGTGCTTGCCACATTTTTGCTACTCGTATGCAGACTGGTTACGAGTCTACCTTCACCCATTCCTCCTTGCTGTTGGTATCTGGAAAATCAGACATTTTATCCATTAAGGAACTGACTTGACTCGAGCTGTCAGCAGTGCAGCAAGTCGAGAATAGCTGCACGCCTCTCAGTGGGAAGAGAAACCGATCGGGAACGTAAGTCCCAAAGAAAACCGATGTAGCGCTGTATCTCCGCAACGGCCGCGTCTTGTCGAGACTCCACGGGATACCGAAGCCGCCTGTTAATGCAATGAATTCCGCCTCTGTCCAGGTCTACTTGTGAAGACAAATCGCTAATAAATCGTCGACCCATTTTCTTATCGGTCTGAATCCAGCCACCTCATAAATTGCGACGAGCATATCGGCTACAGAGCCGAATACGCCAGTACTCGAGGAAAGCCCAAACATTATCGCACAGTCGACATAAGCCTGTCTATCCCAGTGGACACACAACATGTGCTGCTGGTCCAGCCGTATCGGTGTCAAATGGTATGCAGCGGAGATGTCGGACGTGGCTGCCACGCAGCCAGGCAGGAGCAACAAAATTAAAGCTGAAATCCTGTTCAATGTAACCCAGGCTGTCAGAAAGTCGTCGGAGTTTACTCCAGCATTCACTGATAGGATCTCGGGGTCTTTCCACGGGAATGACATATCCTGGACCATGCCCAGCTTGTCCGAATGAGGTTTGGGCACCAGGCCCAGTGGCAAAGTGCGAAGCGGGCCGATAGTCTCCAGGCTGGGGAAAATGCTTCGGAATGACTGCCGGCTCCTTGTTCGTCCGCAGTGTAGGATGAAATGAAATGGGGATCAATGGAGGAAGATTTGTGATTGTCGAAATAAATAAGTACGTGGGAGAGGCCCTCGGATTCCGACGTCGAAACCCTCGCGCAGCCCTACAGTTACGTGCCGGAACGGATCAAATAAGCCAAACTGTTTTCCACCTTCTCGGGATCGAGCGATGTAACCACACGGTGAGGATCAGGCCGTGGTGGAGCCACAGCCGCCGCCACCGTGAGTGGTATTGCCGCAGATGCTGCAGCCGTGAAAGTGGTGCACGGTGGCAGTTGTTTCCATAGGTGCAAGAGGAACGCCGGGCCCAGTTGAAGCAGTATTGCTTCCCGTCGGTTGTAAGGTTTACTTGCTCTTGCCATTCTTCGCGAGCGCTGCTGAGGGCCTGCCTGCGACTGTCCGGTCTGACTTGCACTTGTCAGGGAAATGACCAGGTGCCTTATGATGAGGCGGAATTGTCTATAATCCTCTGTAAATGCCGTTGTCCCATTGTCCAGGCAGGGAGCACAGTCCAAGACCGTCCCAAAAATGCCAGGTCCGGAGACTAATTGCGCCATTTTCATCATATTCATTCCGAGGGAGGAGCAGATTACCTAGTATCGCTTGCCATGCTTTTCAAAAAGGAACTCAAGATAATGAGAGGGAAGCTAGTCAGAGTAACATTTAGTAGCTGTATTTAAGCCCTGATTAGAATAGTATGTGTTAATATGGTCGCAGATGAGGGTATGAAATCAAGAGGAGGAAATGTGACGTGATAATCATGCCAAAGTAAATGCCGATTAAGACTTGCACCATCAAGGAAATTACCGGGATCCCCAGCTGGATCAATTCTGGCAAAGCACTGAACTCCATGCCTACGTCCAGTGCAACCATGCCGATCGTGTTCTCTTTACGCTCTGTCCGTGATACGAGGAACATGGAAACTTGCCCAAGTGGTAGGAGCACCAAACACTGCGACGAAACCTGCCATTGCCTCAATTCCGTCGACTTCCTTTCTCTATTGGTTCGCGATCGTCTGGGGAAAGACTCCCAGAATTAAGGCTCCAACCATTTCCATTTTTAAACGTTTTAAATGATAAAAACCATTTCTTTTTCCATTTAGTTTGCAGACTCGCGCAAACGGTAAACGAATGATAAACAAACGGTTCAAATGATTGCAACTCACTGAATATTTATCTGAACCTACAGCAACATCACAAGTGGATGTTAGACAAACGGACATCAAATTTATATTCAGAAACAATGATCACGAAAATGGCACTCAGTGAATCACCGAACGGCGCTCAAGGGTACAAATTCGGTGATTGATGGCACACGGAGATCTCCGCCCGCCGCTGCAACTCCTAATCCATCTCCACTCAATGCATTTGGGTGTGTGTGTTAAAAGCAAGGACTAACCCATTGATTTCAACCATCATAACTGGTCTCCACCCTCCTTGCACACCTGTACTCTATGCCCCCTGGAAGATACCGTTTAAAAACTGTTTAAACTGTTTTTAAACGTTGGATTACCGTTTTCGTTTGGTTTGCACCAAGCCGCAAACGAAAACGAAATGGTTGGAGCCTTACCCAGAATATTTCAACATGTGGGTACTGTTCATCCAGCTCTGGGCTGTATTCACAGTGGAGATGGGGATCCGGCCGACCGGGTTTATCTTGAACCACATGTATGTTGTTCGGATTATTTATCCATACTTCTGACCAATAGGGCATAGTGTTGTCATTGTCATCGGAGAGAATGGAAATGAAGTGCTTGAGTCGAAGGACATAAGTCGCACATATACGGTGAGTCTCCTAATGCACGGGTCATGCGACAAAAGTTAACATTTAGTTGAGCAGGCAGTCGACTCTCCGTGCTGTCGGACACACAGATTTCAGAGCTGGCAGTCAACAAACAATCCGCAGGATTTCCGCTCGACCTGATCATATTATAGTTGCATGCCCCTTGAGGCCCCAATGTGATCAGATACATTGTCATGTCAGATTTTTCCTCAATATTGACACCCTACCCCCACGGATTGTAAGACGATTACTTGACCATCATTGCACCGAATTTTCGAAGGATTCACGGAGTTATTGGCTGTCAACGATGTGGGTCCATTTGGAAGAGGGTGGGGGTGTGATATATTTTGTATTCGAGACATAAGGTTATACACACAGTAAGGGGATCAATGAGGTTTTTGAATGCAACAGCAGTGATTTATGATCTATACAAATAGTGATGTAATGCGGAAAGTCTGATATGTTTCCTCACTTGCATGTACGACAGGATTCCGCTGTTTTTGATTTTGATTTTTCTGAAACCAAATGAATTTGATCAAACATTGCATGCTAAGAGATGGGACAAGCACCCGTCCAACAAGTGGTTATCCTTAAGCAGTGGGTTAAGGCTTAAAACTTATTTTAACACCGTGTGTGCTGGCCTTCACAGTGATAACAATGAGCAAGAAAAGGTTGAATAAAATATAAAGGAATGAGGGGCTCGAGCCAGAGGCCTACAAGGCATGTGGATGAAAGCGGCCAGTTTTGCGCTAAAGGTTAGGATGATCCAAATCTCGGAGAGATCCACAGTGCCCAACCGGGGTGGTTTACAAGATGCCCTGCAACACGACCCAGGTATATCCTGAGTATGTCCATTGCAGTCCATGTTGGGTCCACGAGTACGACAAACACTGTAGACATCGGATCAGTAGGCATGCAGGTGGATAGGTCCAACAGAGTAAAAGCGCTGTTGTGCCGAGATTGATTCGCTTGTGGATGCCCGGTAATTTCCGTGATGGTGCACGCCGTGGTCGGCTTTTACTTCGGCATGCGGATCACGTCACAGTTTCCCCTTCTGTTTCTGGATGCCCATCTTCGACAAGAATTGCATGAACTACTGCGACTACATGTCATTCAGACCCTCTTGCATCTCGTCATCTTGACTTTTGCTAATCGTCTGGTCATTTCCCTCATTTAGTCTCAGCCCTGTCATGCACTTCCTCGTATCTGGGTAGTCTTCTTCATGATGCTATCAGCACCTCCAGGGAAAAAAATGTAGGTAACTCACTGAAATATATGTCAAATTCCTCCTGGTAACTTACTAATCTGTGCTTTAGACTCCACCCAGTATGTTCTGGTTGTGGCTATACGCCTCCGAGCTCTCAAATCTCGGCTATTTCCGGTGGTTTCTCTGGACATCTTTGATGGTTATATTTTACATACTAAATGCCTTCAGATAAGTACGAAGTGGGTTTAACAGATAAATTCTAAGACTTGATATACAAGGATGCGGTACATAGGTGGTCCTGAGATACATGAAAATTGCTTTTTTTTTTTAAAAAAAAATTGGACTAAAGTACGAGTTTGCCGGGCCATTGCCACGGCCATCACCCCCAAGTTAATAAATTGTAAAAAGAAAGACACCTAGCGAGACTCGAACGCGGCCCATGATTGCGACCTAATTACAAAGCATGAACACTGCCACTATATTTTCACAGAATTTGAAGCAAATTTAATGGACAGCCACTATTATGCATTCAACACAGCCACTAAGTACAATAGCACAGCCCCTATTTTACATTGCAATCTTGAGCTGGGACACTTTTCACCGAGACCCGAAAAACCTCATGTCAATTGATTAAATAACGATTACTATAAGTACTTGTAACTCATTTGTGATGACCTTTCAAAGAGTGGCCAAGCAGTTTCCCATAGTTCCACTGCTTTCATGAACTACCCTCTTTGTTGTGCCAGATCTCCAAGCCGTAATATGCAGTTGGCCTTGCTGCAATGCACATCCATAAATGTGAAGGCATCTAGTGCCACAACAAACAGACTCTGTGCTGTCTTACCATCTCCATAAGCAAGAAACACATCTCCTAAAAATTGGAGTGCCTTGTAGAATGCCAACTTCTCCTTAGTTTTGTTTGCATGTCCCAGGTATACCACTGTCCAGCAAGATGCCCAGCCAAAATCACTGACTCTCCATCGACTGGTATCAGCCAGTCTCTCCAGACAGTAGCTGACATTGTCCACCCTATTTCCCCAAGATAAGTTTAGGCATTGCTCAAACAGAATCTTTGCAGCCACAGTGTTGTGCTCCCTCAGATGGAGATCTGCTAAGACTGTATCACAGTAAAGCATCTCACTAGAATGTCCGATACTGTTGAGCATTACTCCTGCCCTCTCCAACCTCTGCTGCACATTGTGTGAGCATGCACCAATAATCACATCAAGCTGGGCAATATTAAGCAGACCAAAAGCAGTGCAATATGTGTTTCCTTCATGCATGGTGTTCTCAACAACTTGGAGAATATTCAGACTTGAGTAGGTGAATTTCTGCTTCAGAAATGGTGATATCGGTATACAGGGCACCTCCACCCATACCATTGTGATTCAGCAGCTTTTTCCCTCTGCTAAGCAGAGCCATGCTCAGTTTATAGTGTCCTAAGTCCATGCAACACATTGCCTCAATCTGCACTAATGTGGCCTCCGTGTAAAACTTTCCAGACACCTGAGCAAGCATCTGTCCCTCACAAGCGTCTATCTGGGCAGCAAAATAGTCTCCTCTGTCCCACTTGATTTTAGCAATCTTGGACAATATTCCGGCCTGCAAGGTAGTGCTTCCTGAGGATCTTGCCAATGTGAGTCCTTTTCTGAGAAATTCCTCCCCTTGAGATGGATCACCCATGTAATAGTAATAATAATGGCCAGCTACCATATAAAAGGCTGCTATACACATGTTAACCAGAAATCTGGGCTATAATTATGATTAGAAGCTTACCTTCATAAACTGGATCATTGGAGTTGTGGAGGAGAAATATTCCCCGGGTCACCAGTAGCTCTGCAGTGGGCAATGAATGAAATTCTGCTGAGGCGAGAGTTTCAATGATGAATTGTAGCTCCAATTTGTGATCCTGTAGTTTGGGAAGGATGCTTGGAATAATATCCATCAAGTTAAGCCATGCACGTCCAGTAAGCCGGTTGAATGAATTCAGTGAAATTGTGCACCCTATAGTATCCAATAGATACGGACTATCTGCATGTAATCCTTGTTGGAGTATCTGTTGCAGGTTCCAGAAGTTGTTTTCGATCTGATCTATTATTGCTGCCATCTGGACCTGACCACGGTATCTCTGGTATAACTGCAACAGTGAATGAAAGTGCCTCTGCAGAGGTTCAATCAGACGAACTGAGGGTGGGTGAAATTGCAGAACATGCTCCCTAATGGGTACTAGGGCCTTCAGCCTCTTCTTATCGTCAGTGTAAGCTAATGACACCCCAAGCAGGATTGCTTTGCATCCCAGGATATCCTGGATGGAGAGCTTGCTTTGAATGAGTTCCACATCTGACGATCCATCCAGCAGGATTGAGAGAAGGCTCAGCAACTCCTTAGCACCTGGTGAGGGATTCATCCGGGAACTTGAAAGAGACAATGCAATGGATGCATCCAAGCTAGATCTCTTGTCCTATCCACTGGATAGAAGTGAGGTCTTCTCCGTCTCCCAACGGCTCAAGACATTGGAGCAGCCTTCATGCTGAACCATATGGGCAATGAGCTCCACTGCCAATGGCATGTTATCTGTGAGTTGAAGAAGATGGTTGATATCTTCAATTGTCATCTACAATGTCAACAAATGTCTGCCAGGCTGCACTGTTTGTCAAGGATTTCAAGGGCTGCAAGAATGGACGAGTCCAGAGGACTTTGGCTGGTCTTTCAGCACCTCACATTGTAATCTTCAAGTATACGAATCAGTTTGCTCTGAAGGTTAAAAAGATAGAGGCCTACAATTAATGCCAAGTGTTTGATATCTGTCAGTAGCAACAAGAACTCTTCAACACTGCCTCGGGACTCCATCGGCTCCCATGGTGTTTCAAGATTATCCAGAACCAAGAGTGAGCCAGGCTTGCTGGAGAAATACCGAACCACAGGTTTTGTAAAATCTTTCATAGGCTTCAGGCTTGATGGATGTTTTCCATGAGCTCAGCACATGTATCTTTGTTCCTCTTTACTTTCTAGGATCCTGAGTCAGTCTCATGGCACATCCAGCTAGATTTACTTGCCTGCACCCCTGTAATCAATGCGAGGGTTGTATTTGAAATAGCTTCCACAAAAGGTGTGCCAAATGCATCATTTAGCTCATTCAAGAGTGGTATCACAGGAGCCAAACAGGCTGCAATGTTGTCCAGACAAATTTTGGTGATGGTGGGTTGATGGGGCATCTTTGGAATGCTGAACAGTTGCTCTCAATGAGTGGCCTTTTATGTTCCTTCATATTCTCATGTGCTATCATCTGTACAGCAGGGACTCCAAAAATAGGCTCAAACACGGCACATTCACACGGGTTAGTGGTTAGGGTTAGTGGTTGGTGGTTAGTGGTTAGCGGTTAGACATTAGATGTTAGGGGTTAGCGGTTAGTGGTTAGTGTTGGGCTCAGGTATCTTGTAATGCTGTTGAAGGCAGTTGTGAGGGATGGAAAGATTGATGGCAGTTCAAATTTAGAATCAAACCCGACACATGAACCAAATGCGGCACATTGAGCTAATGTGCCGTGCTTTCGTAAATGTGTCATGCTGTTGTGTTTCGTATATCCTTGTGCAAAAGGAGTCTTTTGACAATAAGGGTGTATAAAGGGAGAGAAATGGAAAGGAGTAAAAGAGAAAGAACAAAGAAACACAGCATCCCTAAAGGCTGCACATAAAGTTGGGTGGAGGACCCCCCCAAAAAAAAAAAACCCATTGGAAAAAGAAGGACACCTCGAGAGATTCGAACACAGCCGATGATTTGAGCCAACGAATCACAAACACAGCCACTAATCTTTCACAGGATACCACTGGTTGAACATTTCAAAATTTTCAGTGAGCAAATTGGTGAAAAACTTTACCGATTTTACAGGAATTTCTCAATGAAAAAATAGGTGAAAAACTCAAAATATATACAGAACTTTTTGACTCACAATCACTTTTTTCACCAAAAACAGAAAAAGCTCAGAAAAAGTTTCGAGTTTTTCACCTACTTTTTTGATGAAAAATTACTGTAATATCGGTAAAGTTTTTCACCAATTTTCTCACCAAAAAACTCGAAATGTTCAACCAGTATACAAAGCAGATTTAAAGCACAGCCACTATTTTAAATAGTGGGCCGCCGTGCAGTCACACCACTGGTCCCTGAATTAAGTGGGCATTTTAGTTCGTTGCGCTCTTCCAAGTATGGTAAAACAAATGATGCGGCCCAAAATATCTGGTTTGGGATCAACTAAATTTGATAGAAAACTTAAAGAAGCACAGCTAACTAAAATCTTCTTTCAATTCCCCTTTTAATCTATTAACCAGCTAATCAGAGCTTGATTAATGGATTAAAAGGGGATTCTAGTTAGCTACACTTTTTTAAGTATTGTATCAAACTCCCCGAATCAGATATATTAAATTGAATTTCGGGTGCATCAATTCTTTACGATACTTGGAATAGCGCAGCTAACTAAAATGTCCGCTCAATTGAGGGACCAGCGGTGTGAGTGCCTGGAATAAATTTAGTCCCGATTAGGACTAAAACCTGACACATCCTTGATGGATTCCCAGCTCTTAGGCGGCGGCAGGCTGCGGCCGGCCTGCTGATCACCATCACTTATTCCCCGATTGAGTCTCCATCGAGACTAAATATGATCTCTCATCAAATCCTCTTGTACGGTTGTAAATGGCTCATTGCTTGGCCCACCGCCGTCCAATAAATATGATAAAATATGGACTGAAGTTTGAAAACCTTGTTCGAAGACCTTTTGATGTCGGAAGATTTTTGGGCATTACTATCGCCGACTGGGAAACCGACCAAACTAGGAAACCGGCCACTTGCCTCACATTGAGTCAGGACCTCCTGTTGTGTCTATGTTTGGGGTCCGGGGAGGGAATGGGACCTCTAAGGCTGGTGCATACCGAATTTCAACCAGAAGTGATGGTCGGATCAAAAGTTATGACACATGCACTGTCACAGTCAAGGCTTGCGTCCAACTCTACAAGAGAGTGGATTGGGAGGTGCAAGTGATCTCGAAAAGATGATCGAATAAAAGACTAAAGAACTACAAGTGAATAGCTACTCTACTTATACTGTTTGTCGAACCGTGTGAACTTAAGTAGCTAAGTATATAATACAATGAGGTTACCAGGCAAATCGTGATCGGAGACGTCAAGTGTCAAGTGTCAATATTAAATATAGTTCATGGAAACGACTATTGTGTTCCGACTATTGTGTTCCGTTGCCGTGTGATCTTTAGCCAGCAAAGTCCTCCCACGTTATGCCATCGGCGTGAAGCGCTCGTGCAACAAGCGCTGGGGTCACGTGCTCATCGATCGGTGTTGGAGCGATTAGATTGGAGTCAAATCGTGACATTACCCCCCCTCTAGACTCAACGTCCTCGTTGATTTCGATGAAGACATTGGTTTCGGGAATAAATAGTTTTTTCGTCAAGTATTGTTGCGACTCCT
>JARKIE010000273.1:0-126716 GCA_029378255.1 Mycena rosella
GGGGAACAGACAGACGGCAGCAAGGAAGAGAAAAACTCCGGCATGGCACCACTGCAGCAGCAGCAGCAGCAAGATGCAGAAAGGCGACGATGCGGGTGGCGACGTAATGGCAATGGCAATGGCGACAGTGACGATGACGACCCCCACACAGAACCGCCACCGCCGCGGGCCTGGTACTACCTGGCCCCGTGGGACATCTACTGCGACGCATAAGTCATTATCACCACTCCCATCTGACTCGCCTGACCTTTTTTCGAGCAGAGAAGCCGCCGAGCAGGCTGTGAACCAAGCAGGCTCGGGCTTCGTCAAAGTCAAAATTCTGATGAAGCTGGCGCAGTTGAAAAAGTAACGACAGTGTCGCCTTGTGGCTTACCATGCCAAATGGGGACGTGTCTGTGGGCAGAGGCGGCGGTATCCGAAGCAGGTTTCAAGAACCTGAAGGTTACACGCGGTCTCGGCGATGCAGGATGATTTACCTACGTGACCGTACGAAGCGCAACCAGGAGAAGCAGGAGAGGTCGAGGTCGAGGCGCGAGAGGACGGCAAGGCGCGCGGTGTCCATGTCCACATCGCCAGCCTCCTGATTTCAAATATTGTATGTAATGTAATGTAATGTAATGTAAATAGCTTTTTACCAATTCTCCTCAGAAGGAAGAAAACAAACTCGGCCACTACCGTAAGGGGAGAGTCGTGGGATTAAACTGTGGCGGTGTAGCACCTCATCACCCGATGCAGGCAAATGTCTAGAGTCGTTGGATCAACCTGTGGCGGTGTAGGACCTCATCACCCAATTCAGGCAAGAGTCTGCAAGCAGAGAGTCATGGGATCATTAAAGCAGAGACGCTAGGACAGACCATTCGGGTTAATTGTATAATTGTATAATGTACATAGCGCAATTTTTTTTGACCAATTCTCTTCGGAAGGACCGTTACGCACATGTTTTCGGCAAAGAAAAAAAACATGACTTCTCAATTCGGCCACTACCGCCAGCATCCCGATTGGGAAGTTGTGGTCAAACCGGTCAGGGAAGGCGCGGAAAGGAGCGCATGGGTAACTATTATATAATATAGTCTACAACAATGTTATTTATGTAAAGACAAAGATTTTTGTGTTGGCAAGGAAAAAAAAACATGGCTTCCCAATTCGGCCACTACCGCCAGCATCCCGATTAGGAAAATTTCACCAAATCGGTCGGGGAGGTGCAGGATAAAAATAAAAAATAAAAATAAAAATAATTGCTGCCGCAGTAATTCGGCCACTACCACCAGTGTCTGGATTAAGAAATTCTCACCAATCCGGTTGGGAAGGGTCCGGGAACGAGCATTTATGCTGATATTATGTAATATAGTGCAAATCTATATAAAGTGAATTCTTTGGAAGTAATTTTGTTGGGCCACTGCATAGGGTGGTCGTTGATACAGCCAATAAGGTAGGTAGGGTATTCGGTATAAAGCCAGTTTTTCACCAAATTTTCAGGCCGCTGCGCGGGGCAGTCATTGTTACAGCTGTGCTGGGCCAATAAAGCAGGGTAGGGTATCTGGCCACAAAGAAAGAGGAGGTGAGTAAGGGGGCATGTAATTGAGTATATAAAGAACATATAAAGCCAATTTTTGAGGCCACTGCGCGGGGCATGCAACCACTGGCGCGGAAACATTTTTTTCAAAACAGGAACTGCTGGGCTGCCCCAAAACTACAGGAAAAGGACCCCAGACACCAGTGTGACAGGTGACACTGGTGGGGATGCCCAGGGATACTGGTGGGGAGGCCCAGGGATATTTGGGGGCATCCACGGAGAAGAAAAACAGGAACAACCTGGGGAGCCCCAACTTTGGGGGGCTGGGCTCCACCCATGGTTCCAGACCGTCTTGGGTTAGTCATTCCCACCAGCCCATTATACCCTACTTCGTAGGGTATGGGGGCTGCCCCAAGTGCCATTTTATTTTTTCGGACCTCGAAAAAGTGAAACACCGTGGGAAAAAATGAGTTTTTGTGCTCAATCACATTCTTTTGGCAGGTTTCGTGGCTCAGAAAATCAGAAATAAATCACAAAAATTTCTGTGACCACGAAAAACATGTGCAGAGAAGTGGTGACTGGCACTGTACGGTTACCTAATTGACTACAGCCTATCACATTAAACCTGCTACGCCAACTGGGTGTTACATAATCCCACGGGTTTGTCAAGCGTGGACGTTATAAAGCTGCAGAAAAAAGCCTGCATGTGACCACTAATGTCGTGGAACCCGTCGCAGGAGCCATCGACGGGGATATTCCAGTTCCCGCTGCAGCTAATTGCAGTACCGAAGGCGCTAACCAAAAATTTTCGTTTTGGGATATTTTTAAAGAATTCTTGATATCTCAGTCAGTTCTTCACTGATTTACATAAAAACTAGATAGATCTACTCAGCTAATTCATGCGCAATTAGTGATAGAAACGGTGAAAATATTATGTGTTAGGTATTTTCTGGTTCCAGGCTGTTTACAGCTCTTTCCGAAAACCTTGAGACACGTGCATTTATTTTGCCAGCGCTGAAAATTTTGATCAATGCTAAGGATTTCCTTTTTTGGATGGCCCGGTCTCATGCGGTAGGTAATGATGTCTTGCGGATTCGGATTGAATCCGATAAGCTTTGTCCTGTACCATGGTCTACCGTGCTATTAGCGATGATCTCAAGGAGCGCGCTCTCTGGCTTCTTGACAATGACTAACAGCCTCCATCTCGCTCAGCAAGGGGCTAGCAAGGCGCAGCGGAGCCACTGGCGGACTGCTAGACAGATCAACTGGCGCGGTATATTCGGGTGGGTCTTCGTAAACAGGAGGTGGGCTACGTTGGCGCGGGAGGCGGGGCTCGAAAGACATGTAAAAGAGATGGAATCAAAAGCGGTGATCGACAGTGGTCTGGACCGGGCCATCCAAAAAGGAAATCCTTAGCATCGATCAAAATTTTCAGCGCTGGCAAAATAAATGCGCGTGTCTCAAGGGTTTCGGAAAGAGCTGTAAGGGGAGGTTACATCAATTCGATGTGGTCCCAGATTCTTGGACGGCAACAGAATTCTGTATGGTTTTGTCAACGACCTGGTGCTCACAGTGAGCCAGCTGACACTAAGTAGAATAAAACATACATTTGTCGTGGTTGATTCTACTTTACAGCTAATTGCAGTACCGAAGGCACGAACCAAAAATGTCCGTTTTGGGATATTTTCAAAGAATTCTCAATATCTCAGTCAGTTCTTGCCGATTCACATAAAAACTAAATAGATCTACTCAGATAATCCACACGCAATTAGTGATCGAAATGAATATATGAAAATATTATGTGTTAGGTATTTTCTGGCTCGGCTGTTTTCGCACCGAAAGCCATCTAGCATGCCAAGAACATGTCCCAACGGCCTCAAATTTAGACGGACAACATCTATAGCTGTGGGAACATGTGCGCGAAATAACGTCTTAGGCGGCGCAGCAGCATCCGTGCGCGGTGCTACATGCTCGCACACACGAACTTCATTCGTGCACGATATTCCCGGAGCCCTGGCAAGCAGTCCCGCCGATACATAGAATGTCGGTCTACCTCTGAGACTAAACGGCCGCACGAACCGGCCTTGATACAGGTGTACACGGGACGCCTGCTGACTCAGAAGCACTCACAGGACCGACCATTGCAGCTGCTCCCGTTTCCAGAAGGGCCCTACGATTCTCGGGGGCACCACCCTGCGCCCCATTCGCGTTCCCCGGAAATGATCCTTTGTGCAGACGCAGGCCGTGCATAATGCGCTGCACTACACACCTCCCGGAACTCGATAGTTTTCTATCTGCATTCGCAGATTCATCACGAGTTCCGGTCTTGGAGAAACCCAATTTCGCGATTCAGGTCAAATAGGATGTTGTCGAAAGGATCCTCGTCTAGTAAAAGTAAAAAGTTCGACCCGTAAGCGGGTTAATATCAATGGATATTTAAATTACCATACTCAGCGACGACGCACTATCAATTTCCAGATCGTAATAATATCTAGTGAGGATGCAGTTCTGCCGAAAGGGGTGCCGTCCGTGAATGCCAGACAGGGTTGGTTGGGTTTCCAGGTCAAAAAAAAAAGACTGGGAGCCACTTTTTCAAGGCTGGAAATTGCTTCGAGATGCTCCCAACCCGACGTGTCCCCTCAAAAATGCTCTAAACTCACTGAATGCTATATTTGGAAGAGAGCCGATCTGTGACGAGGAGCAGTCGGCTGGTAGGTCGGCGGCTAGTCTCGGCACAAGGATTCTTCGTTCGGGTTGTTGAGTGGTCGAGTCAACGGAATAAGTGGTAAGAGTATAGGATTGACCAAAGAACTACGTACAGAGGACCGATCTTATATACTGTATCTAGCGATCGAATTAGTCCTAAATAGTAAAGAGATCGTCGGGGTAAGGGGAATTGAAACAAGGATTGTGGATAAGTGAAGAAAGAAATAAACGAGGGTAAAAGAGAGAGCGTTCCGTTACATCCGCCCTCCAGGTCGCCGCATCGGCGACCTAGTCTTCCATCGGGCTGGAGCCCGAGGCGTTGGCGGCGGCGGCGGCGGCGGCGGCTGCAGCGGCGGCTGCAGCGGCGGCGGCGGCGGCGGCGTTGTTGGCGAGGATCTTACGGCGCTTGGCGAAGGTCTCCTTCGCCTCCTTGCTCCCAACGGCGGCGGCCTCCTCGTCCTCGCGCTCGCGCTTCCCAACGCGCATCTTGAAGTACTTGTTCTCGCGCCGGAGGTCGAGGAGCATGAGTCGCTCGGCGTTGTCGAAATAGAGCTGGGTGACGGCAACCTCGCCGGCGGCCAGGAAACGGTCGGTAATCTCGCGGTCTAGGACCATGAAAGATTCAGGGTCCGCCAGCGTCCACTCGTCCTGCCACTCGATAGTGCGGGACTCGTTGAGGTAGGCCCAGCCATAGCCCGAGTCGTCGCAGCGGTTCATGAGCTCGGCGAAGTTGGCGTAGTAGGCAGGGGCGAGAGACGGGGGAGGATCGCGGGTGGCGAGCGCGACGTTGTAGTCCGCATAAAGGCGAATCGTGTGCGCGGAAATGAGCTCGACGTCGAGGCCCGAAATAGTGAAGCTAAAGTGGCCAGGGGTGAGACGCTTCAGCGCGGAGTGCTGGCGGTTGAAAGCGAGGAAGCGCTCCGACAGGCGGGTAGGAGATTCAACTAGTATGTCCTGGCTGAAGGGGTTGAGCGAGGGGGCAGCTTTATTCGCGGGGGCCATGATGGTAGAAGGCGAAGGGGGGAGGAATTCTTCCAGCCGCTCGCCCCTCTTATAACTCCAGAAGTGGAACATTATTGATCCGATGTGCAACTCCTCTCCATCGATAGGAGGTCGGCCCGATCCGTAGGGTAGGCTTTGAACATCCGGCACGTCCAAGGATTCGAGATAATCCGTGAGTGCGTTCAGGCGTTTAGCTTGTTCGTAGGGCATCCAAGACTTATCACCTGACTTCCAGAGGATTTCAAACAAGGATTTGGTCCGACGCCCATAGTGGTTGACAATCTTGTCGACCGCCCATTCATTAGTTTCAGAGTCTAGTGAAATTCCAAGCTGGCATTCCAGCCGTCCAGGGAAGCGACGGTCGTCGTTTGCGATGTGAATCCTAAGCAAGGACGCGTGGAACACGTCGTGTACCCCGCGCTGCTTCATGGTTGCAGGCAAATCCAACTGGAAGGAGCCGTTGCCAAAGTCGCGGATAATCGAATAAGGTCCGATGTATTTGGGAATCAGCTTGCGAGCGAGTCCCTTATCGAATTTGAGGTTCTTAGATGAGAGGTAAACCAGGTCGTCTAGCTCAAACGGTGCGGGCTGGCGCTTCCGGTTAGCGGAACGCGTCTGCTTTACGCGTGCAGCGATCATGCTGTCGTGCGCCGCCATAATCGCAAGGCGACGTTGAAGTGCGAAGTTCGCAACACCAGGGTACTCACGCGTGCGGTCAGAGTTCCATAGCAAGGTCCTCGGCATGCGTCCAGTGTTCAGAAAGAACGGGGTGTACCCGGTGGACTCGGACCGAGCCGAGTTCATCGCGAACTCAATGGCAGGTAACTTGGTGACCCAATCCTTTTGCTTGGGGCCAATACACTGCCTCAGCATTTGAGTAATAGTGCGGTTTGCGCGTTCAGTTCCACCGTCAGACTCAGGATGATAAGCACTGGACATGTGGAGCTTGATCCCGATGAGTTCGTGCAAGCGCTTCCAGAAAACGCTCGTGAATAGGGAGTCCCGGTCGCTCACAATCGATTTAGGGAGCCCATGTAATTTGTAGACGTGCTCAAACATTAGTTCAGCCATCTGGCGAGCGGTATAATTAATACGAGATGGAACAAGGTGGATCATCCCAGTGAGAAGGTCGATTATGACAGCCAGGGAGTTGAAAACACTGTCCCGGTTCTTGGACTCAGGCAATGGTCCAACGAAGTCCACGCCGATGGAGTCCCACGGCTCTAAAGGTGGGTTGAGCGAATGCAGGAGGCCGTAGGGCCTCTGATTGCTCGGCTTGCTGCGCTTGCAGGTAGAGCAAGACTCGCAGAAGCTACGTGTGTCGTCCACGATCTCTTTCCACCAGAAGTGGTCGCGCAGATAGTCCAGAGTCTTTCGAAGTCCCAAGTGAGCAAGCAAGGAGTGCGCTTCAGAAATAACAATCTCGCGAATGTTGCGGTTGCGGTAAGTGATCTGGGGAATGCAGAGGACACGGTGGTCGGAGTCCCGAAGGTAGATAAGACCATCCTCGACCTCGAAGTTCCGGAAGGATTTGGGGTTTTCAAGGATGTTCTTGAAGAACGCGTCGCCAGTGTATTGATTGGTGACAAGCTTTACCAGGTCTAGACCTTGCCAGCCAGAGTTAACAACATTAAGCAGGGAGTCGTCCAAGTGTTCGAATTCGTGATCGAGGTTAGCCGGCCCCGATGCGGGGGAATCTTCATGATCTGCGTCCGCTGTGGGGTTTGGTCCCATGGAAGTGGCACGAGGTGACGGATCAAAGTGGTTGAAGGGTGGCAGTGCCGGGCCGTGCACGGCGTTTCGACTCTGCTTCTTTCCTTCGCCGTCTGCTAATCTGGTGCTCCGTCTTGGCTTCATCGTATTCTCTGTCGAATTTTTGGCTGTACCCTCGCCCTCCTTTGGGGACGCACGGGGTTTGGACCCAAAACTGGACTGCTTTGACTTCGCGTCGGCAGCGCTTGACTTCGCGTCGGCGCCGGGGCTTGACTTCATGTCAGCCTCCTTAGTTTCTCGTGCCATCGACCGCGTTACCCGGTCGGTGGTCATCGCCATGGCCTCCATACCAGCAAATACCGGCATAGATATGGAGGAAATGTCCAATGAATCATTGTCAATAACATCGTGGTACGTGTATTCCGACCTGGCTCGAACGGTGCCAGTCGCCTCATTGGAATAGATGCGAGATAAAGCGTCAGCTAGGACGTTATCCGGGCCAGGTACGTATCTAACTTCAAAATTGAAGCTCGATGTTTTCTCAATCCAACGGGCCTGACGCCCGGAGAGGTTTTTCTGGTTTACCAGGTGCGTTAATCCCTTGTGGTCTGTAATCCACACGAATTGACAGCCTTGCAGGATATCCGCGTGGCGTAGCATCGATTCTACGCCCGCAAGCATCTCGATTTCGTGTACGGGATAATTCTGCTGCGCAGAATTCAGCTTTGCTGAAAAGAATGCAGCAACTCTCGCTGTTTTCCAATCCTCTCCTTGGCACACGACGCCGGAGACGCCGGAGTTGCACCCGTCGGTGACAAGCCAGATCTGCGGCGCATTAGCGCTGTAGTCCAGCGGCCTGCGAGGGTGGCCTCGATAGAGCGCAACGAGGCGCTTTACGTCCTCGAAGGCCCGCTGGTGAGTAAAGCCCCATCGAAATGGCACCGAATCGCTCGTTAACTCGTGGAGTATTCCCATAGGAATGTGGACATCTGCCACATCTCCACCAAGGTAGGTGACCGACCCGAGGAACCCTCGTAGCAAGTCGCGGTTCGTTGGAGTCTTCCAATTAACGACGGTGTCCACCTTGTGGGGGTCCATCCGGATCCCCTTGTCATCGACTACTCGCCCCAAGACATTCAACTCGCGCTGGAGCAGTTGGATCTTGTTGGCGCTCAGGTAAAGCTGCTCTCGCTTCAGTATGTCGATGACTAACTTCACATGCTTGACGTGGTCCTCAAGCGAATTGGAGTAGATGATAATATCATCTAGATATACGTCCATGAAGCGGCCGATGTATTGGCCGAAGAGATGGTTCATCAAGGATTGATAGGTGGCAGGTGCGTTACAATCGCCCTGCTGGAGAACCAGACTAACCATATTTCCATCTGGTGTGCTCATAGCTGTACGCGAGACGTGCTCGGGGATCACCCGAATTTGCTCGTAGGCGTCCTGCCCATCTATGAGAGTGCGGAATTCGCAGCGCGCGACGCGCCGCAAAATTCCCTCCATATCAGGCAAAGGTGAGGTCATCTTCCTGGTATTCGCGTTACGCGCTCGCAGGTCGACCACCACGCGAAGCTTAGGCGGATTCGTCTTGACTTTGGGGATTAACAACATCGGGGCAGTATTCCCGGTGTTCGTGACTTCCCAGCGGCCAGCTTTCAGGTATGTCTGCCGTTTAAGGTCCCATTGTTCTCTCAAAGCCTCAGGGCAGCGCGCAGGTCTCCAAGGCAAGATTTTATTCTCATCAATAAGCGGGATAGTATGATTTATATCTCGAAATGGAGGTAGGCCCGTCTCTGCGGCTGTTTTACAAATGGGCTTCGCATATTCCATTAGCTCATCTCGCGCCGCTTGTAGAGCGGATTCTTCGATCCCGACGGCGCCAGAGAAGACTCGAGCAGTAGCAACACCTTCAAGAGGTACGGCGTTAGCGCTTCCGACGAGGACGCGAGCGGGATTCAAGCCAATGCTCACCTTGTGTTGAAATAGCCAAGCCGTGCCCAGAATCATATCGTAGCCACTCAGGTTGGCCACAAAGAAGGTACGCTCTTCAATGATGTCCTGATAACTGAACTTGACAGTTGCTGAATGATTGATTTTCGAACGAGAGCCCTGGACTGCCAACTGCAGCGTTATGGGATCCTCGAGTTCCTGGCGCTTCAGGCGAAGCTGGTCTGCGAGCGAAGTGGAGATCAGATCCCCAAGAGAGCCGGAGTCCACCAGCGCGCGAGCTGGTTCGCCATTAACGCGAACGACGATAACAAGGGGCCGAGCTACGACCCGATTCGCCACGCGTGGAGTTGATGCGGTGCGGGATATCCCCTTCATGCTGTCTGCGGGGATTTGAACACCTCCGCAGTAAAGAAGGAACTCGCCCTCCGCTTCCTCGAGTGGCTCGTCGAACATCGTGCCAAAGTAATTCGGCTGGCGAGTATATTCCCAGCCGCTCTGGCGGTTGCTCTCGCAAATAATGTACTTGAGCTGACGCTTCAACACCAACCCACTAGGTCGAGGTCTGGATTAAGCAGAGTCTCTTCCGAGATCTGCTCATGTAGGTCCCCTTCGCCGATCGGGATGGACACTAGGTAACCGTCCGGTCCTTCCAAGTCGTCCGGCTCACGGGGAATCCGTTCAATAATAACCCGTTAAACATAGGTGCAACGCGACCAATGTCTCTGAAGTACTGCTGAGCCGCATCGGCGAGCAGTTCTTCGATAGGGAAGTTATGAATGGGCGCTTGGCGATATTCGATACCCAAGGCCGTAGAGCGCTGTCGCGCATACCAGTCCATCAGGTGGAACGCTGGTACTCGAACATATTCCAGAGGTAAGATTATTACTTCGTCGAAATACGAGTCCTCGATAACGTAGTGCTCCTCGCTAGGACGCAAAATGCGGAATCGAACGGCTTCGCGCCTGTCTCTGACCAGGGAACTAAATGATCCCTGGGTAAGGCTGGAAGAACTCCAGCAGCGCAGCGACCGTGTTTCCGAGAACATCACCCAAGCGACGCGATCTGGGAGAGTCCTGGATCTGCGATGCCTGGTTGTATTCCTCGGTGGCTCGGGCCCAGAAGCTAAGGCGGTCTTCGAACGTCTCGTCAGCCTCTCCTGGTCTCACCAAGCCCGGTGGGTTATCGTCATCTGAATCAGAACCGCTGTCGGACGAGTCGGACACAGAGCGCAAGCTCGGAGGTTCCGAGTCTGATTTCTCAGAACTGCATTCAGAATCACTAACGGTTTTCAGTGAAGGCATGGAGCCAGCATCTGAGGGCTCGGTGGGCGCTACTGACTCTAGGTCCGGCATGGAGTCTTCGCCGCTGCTGGGCAGCTCCAAATCGGAGTCGGTGTGAAGCCAGGCCTCCGAGTCTGGCGGGTTGCATAGGTCAATTGCGGCCTCCTCGTACCAGTGATATAAATCAAAGCTGGGATCTTTGAGGAGGTCTCGAGGGAGGGAATAACACCTTCCTTCCTCGCGGTTGGATACGACGAGCTGATCGCCGTCTGACCATGTCGGAAAAACCCAATTTGCCTGATCAGGCCTTGCCCGCCTATCAGGCCCGATAACGTTCAGGCTTCCGGTCATAAGGCGTGATAACCTGTATCAGTTACTGTAAGGCCAGCTTTAATTCTCCGTAAATCAGCTGCATATCCATGATTTGAGAAGTCAGAGGTCTGCTGGTATGTTTTTGGTGACACATACCAATTTTCAACCACTTTCTGTTTTCGAGTTCTGACGGCTGTGGACGAGCTGTGGAGCCCTGATCGATGTTTTCACACGGGCTCCACCAGGGACCCGGACCAAGGTGCATAACTCTGGTGATGACCCCCAAACATTTTCCACACATGATGTGCGTTTGCAATTGAAGTATTAGACTACTAGTGGTATCACTACGAATACTATTACCAATCTACTTGATCTTGTTCACTTCTAGTCTACCAGTCCACTATAATTTATTGAAACACTAACTACAACACTGAGTATCGATTCAAAAAAAAAAAAAAAAAACACTAATAGTCCTCATGATAAGAGAACTAAGCTTTTCTTTCGGCCGTCGGGCCTTCCCTGATCGGCCCCTGGCAGGCTGATCAGGTTCCATAAGGCCCTATAAGGCTGGTCAGCCTGACAATCCGTTATAATGAATTCTTGACCATTATCAGGACCCTTTTAGCCTGACGGACTTATCGGGCCATATCGGCCCTTATCGGCCCTTGTCACTCAATTTCGAACTTTCCGACACAGACTTCGAATCTGTCCAAAGGTGAGGACGCTATATCCTCTCCCCATGCTCGGCACTCGTTGTTTTCGAGCAGGATTTTCACCGCGCCCGCCTGAACGTCATCCATGGAGTCAAGGTACCTTTCCTCCAGTAAGCAGGCGTCTGGATTCATGCCTAGTTCAGAAGCGCGTGCCTGAGCATACCACAAGGCCGGCATAAAATCCGGGTTATGAAGGGATTCAACGCTAATGGTAAGATCTGTGCCATTCTGATGATCCAGTATAATGTACTCAGTGTCAGATACGAGGTACATTAAGAACCTTTTCTCGTCGAAACATTTGTCTGGGTCAAGCGGGCGTAAATCTCCCGGATAAGGCTGGGCTGATTGCAGCATCAACGCCGTGTAGAACGCGTATAGGTCCCCCATGGGACGCGGTGGACCACGCTTCTCGCACCAGCAGCCAGAAGATCCGCACTTATTGCCATGCTCAGGTGAGGGCGTCTTGGAATCGGAGTCGTCAACAGCTGAAATTAAATCAAAACTGCTTTCCGAACTACTCTTAGAGTCCAATGTTTGAAGGGGTTCTCTACACGGTCCGCCCTCCACGACTTCGACAAAGTCCTCACCGATTGCGCCAACGTGCACCGTCTCAAGCACCTCAGTGCTTTCGAACAGCGCATCGCGCGCCGAGCTATTTCCGAAATGCACTGCGTGAGTCGCAAACCCCGGCGGTTTTCCCTTCCTGTTCGAAGGTACTGATTGGTTCTTGGGGCAGTTGCGAGACAAGTGTCCCGGTTCCCCGCAGTTAAAACAAAGGCCCTTGGCGAGCATCTCGTTCTTACGCTGCGGAGTCATGGACTCATACTTACGCTCGCCCTTCGCAGGTACTGACGCGGATGAAGTCCGCATAACCTCTTCGCGAGGGCGTGAAAATTCGTCGCGGGGGCGGGAGGGATACGAGCGCCCTCCACGACCACGGCCACGACCGCGGAATCCTCCGCGCGAAGGCTGGGACTGGGGCGGTGCTCGGGAGCCACTCGTCCTGGGCGCCGTCTGTGGAGCTGGCCGTCTCTGAGACCCGCCAGAATCATGGTGCCGGGTTTCGAGCTTGAGAAGTATCTCGGCCTTCTCCGCGGCCTTCACGATTTCCTCCCAGGTGGAACTCTCAGGCTCTAGTCCCTTCCTATAAATCTCGGTCTGTACCGGAAAGGTGAAGCTGTTAAAGAGCTTGACAATCTTTTCCTGATTATCTTCTAACCCGATAGTATTATAGATTTCGGACCATTCCGCGACGTGCTCGGCGACGCCTTTCGCGCCCTGGAAGCAACGATTGAGGCGCTTTCTCTGCGAGTTGTGGAAATCGACTGGGACGCAGAATTCAAATAATCCAATGAAGAATTGCTTTAAGTCCCACTGTTCTTCATCCGGAATAACAACCTGATTATAAAAATCTAGCGCTTTGCCATCCAGATAATACGAGATGAAGTAGACTTGGTCGTCCGAGGGAACTCGGCCCATTTTGACATAAGTCTTCGACTCTCTTGCGAAACGCTGAATAGCATTCGCGTTAGGTTCACCATTGTAACGAGTCGGCGGAATCGGCTTCAGCAACATTCTCTGCTTGCGTTTGTGACCGCGCTGGCGTTTTGAAGACAAGCGCGGACTTGACGCGCGCCGCGAAGTCCCGGAGCCGCCGTGGTTTGAAGAGCTGGAGCTCGAACTCGAGCTTGAACTTGAACCATCAGGCGGCCCGGAAGGCGGCGCCGAAGCTTTCGAATTTTTCAGAGGATCTGCTGGCGTGCCCCGCAAGGCTCGTTCAAAGAAACCTTCAGCAGCCATCCTGCCTGGAGTTATACCCCGGGAAGCAGGAGTTTCACGCGCGCCCGAGGCGCGCGGCGGCTGAGTTTGGTGACGCACTTCCACCTTGGGTGGAACGCTCACACGCTGCCTATCTTCAAAGCTCAACTCGCTGATCTTCTGGACCAGGCGAGTGTACATTTCGTCCATGGTAAGTACGGCTTTAGGTCCGTCGCCGTTGCTCGGCGTGCGGTCTGGGCCAGCTGAGGAATCTTTAGATTTCTCGGGTTCAACAAATTGAACCTTCTCAATATGCTTAACGGGCGGCTCGATGGGAACCAAGGTGGGTTTCTCCACCTCCGCTGGCTTATCTTTCCTTGACTTAGGGCTCTTCGAACGCCGCTTGCGCGACTTCGAAGGCGTGGGTCGTGGAGTGGACACTGTGAAAAAGTCGGAAGGTGTGTCCCTTGCCTCTTCCTTTATCACACGGTTAATTTCAGCGAAATTCTGGAACATATTCATCTGTTCCTCCATGTCGGCCTCGGTAAACTGCTGGAAAGAACTAATCCCTCCCCAGTTGCGCGGGTCAACACCCTTTCCCTTGTTGCGGGAAGGGCCAGCGCTTGACTCGAGCTCGATGAGGTCGTCCTCATCTTCGACCTCCTCCACCGTTGCCCGATATGACTTCGGGGACGGGGTGCGAGGAGCTTCGGGCTCGACGGCGCGCTCAGGGGTCGGGGCTCGGGATTTAGGCGAGTCCGGAACATCCTTGACGCTTTCTGGCCCCTGATTCCATTCATGAACAGGGGCGTTGTTAGGCGCCAATTTCGCCCGCAACTGCGCGGCGAACGCCTCATAGCGGCGAGCTAGGGTAGTGAGCTGTTCTTGGCTCATATTGCCCGTAGCGATCTCAACGGTCGACTCGGTGTCGGAAGCGTTCGAGGAATAACTAACACTGGTATATTTTCCTCTACTCGAAGTACTACGCTCACGATGAGAACGCGAGGTCTTACGTGTGACGGGGGTCCATCCCTCTTCGTCCACGTTCTCGACCGGCAATGGTGCAGTACCAGGAACGCCGAAATCCACATCGCTCGAGAGCGACGGAAATTCCGAAGAGAAATCTCCGGCGCGCGGGGCGCCGGAATTAATCACCGCCGAAGCGAATGAAGGTCTCACCACCGAAGCGATGGAGGGTCTCGCCACCGAAGCGACGGAAGGTCTCGTTGTAACGACAACGGCGGGTGCGTCCATAGCACCCGTGCTGACAGAACCGAAGTGAAGGGCCTCGGGGCTGAACAGGGGTGCGGGCGCAGGTAGGGCGCCAGAGCGAGTCTGGGCGCGGGTATGGTAGATGATTGAGTTGTCGTCCATAGTAAGATTCTTTGGTCTGTTGGGTCGCTAGCGGAGATGGTGGCCTAGGTGGATCAAACCGAGGGGTAACCAGTTAAGCAGCGAGTAAGTTGTCACTTAAAAAGATGTGACGAGGAGCAGTCGGCTGGTAGGTCGGCGGCTAGTCTCGGCACAAGGATTCTTCGTTCGGGTTGTTGAGTGGTCGAGTCAACGGAATAAGTGGTAAGAGTATAGGATTGACCAAAGAACTACATACAGAGGACCGATCTTATATACTGTATCTAGCGATCGAATTAGTCCTAAATAGTAAAGAGATCGTCGGGGTAAGGGGAATTGAAACAAGGATTGTGGATAAGTGAAGAAATAAATAAACGAGGGTAAAAGAGAGAGCGTTCCGTTACATGCGCATGCCCGCCACTCACCTCCTCCTTGCTGCCTTCATTTCCAACCATGTTGGGACTGTCAGCGGTGGAACCGTGAAGTCTTGGATGTCGGGCATCAAAGTGTGGCCCAACGTCAACGGCACCCTGTGGGAGGGAAAAGACCGCTGGGACGAGCTGGCCAGATGCACCGCAAGCAAGGAGGGCACAACCTTCAAGCGCACGCAACGAGGCCCAGTAACGGTCGAGCACATGATCATGCTAAGATCTGAGCTGAACCTTTCCCTCCCTTTCGATGCCACCACCTGGTCGATTGCCACTGCTGCTTTTTGGGGCTGCCGCCGCCTCGGAGAACTTACCGTCCCAGCTGCTGACAAATATGAACCCAAATACCATGTCTCATGCGGCACTGACATAAAGTGGATCCGCCCATCCTCTGCCACCCCCGCCACGGCCGTCCCCCTTCCCTGGACTAAGTCTATGCATGAGCGCGGGGCCACGATGACCCTGACCGACCACGACGATGAGCTCTGTCCCTTGAACACGCTCAAGAACCACCTTGCCATCAACAAATGTGTCCCCGGTGACACCCCCCTTTTCGCTTTCGAATCAGCGAGCGGAAACTGGTCCCCCATGACCAAGGAGTGGTTCCTGAGGCACTGCTTTCCCATCTGGAAGAAGACCAACCTGCTCACCGTCTTCGGGCACAGTTTCCGTATCGGTGGCTCTACCGAGCTCCTCCTCGCCGGGGTTCCCTGCAAGATCGTTGCGGCGCTTGGGGGATGGACCTCGCCGGCCTTCCTCCTCTATCGGCGCAAAATTGAACATATTGTTCCCATGAACATCGGGAACGCCTATGACCAGCACAAGCTCGTGGATGTCGCCAAAGCCTTCGAAGAGTTTCGCGTCGCAAACGGCATTGTCCTACACAGCGCAGACGATGAGCTCTAATTGCCTCCCCCTTACCGCGACCCCTCTTAGTCTTCCTTACAACCTTTTTGTCCTTACTACCAGAGAATACATTACCCATAATACCCTTCCTTTTCCCCTGCGCTCGACCTCAGGTGGGGAAGCCGGCAGCGCGCCGCAGGTGCGTTGCCAACTGGGGAGAGCTCTCGCTCCGGGTTGGTAGAGTTGGCTCCGCACCTTCGGCGCGTCCAGCCGTCTCCCCCGGGAGTCTCTCCAGGTGCTCAAAGCCCCCATCTCCCGCTCGTGCCCATTGCCCCTCACGGTGGTGCAGAGCGCATCCCCCAAAGCCTAAGGCTCTTCCCCCACACCCACGAAACTGAGAACTCACAGTGTTTCCCAGTTTCGTGATGCTCCTCTCTCCCTCAACTCGTTTCAGCCCCTTCACTTATAGTGCCATTGAAGCACTCACCCGAAGCGCTCCGAAAAACACTACTGTATAATTACATTCAATTCGACCGTCATGCATCACGCGGCGAATATTGTTGGTTTGTCATGCGTCACCCTGGGGGTGGTCGAATGTAAATTTTTTACAGGCCCGCTAAATTTGCCCAGAATCATGGCCACAACGTGTAAATATCAAAATTTTCGTTCCGGTGGTCGAAATTTTAGGGCGTGTCATGCCAAATTTTGGCCCTGGTCGAATGGTCAAATTTGTAGTTTGGGTCATGCGTCACCCCCCTGTTCGAATTGAACGTAATTATACAGTACAATAGTTGAACTCAGTGTGAGTGCCTTTCTTGCATAAATAGTGCTTGAGCACCCACATGTAGTGCTTTTACTTTCCACAGTGTCGAACGAAGAGGAAGATGTCAAATTTTCTGACTGGGAGACGGAAAACGAGGATGAAGTGATTGTCACCAAGCAGGCCAGGATAGACAAGGCTAAAAGACCAGTCAGACACGCCTTCACACCTGATCATGCTCTTGTCTTGTCTCATTCTGCGATGTGCTGCTTCGAAAATATCACAAAGGTTATTCCAAATTTCATAGGTGGAGCTTTGCCTCGATCGGATAAAGGAGACTGCGCAGCTTATTGCACGACGATGCTTGATTTTTTTAAGCCGTGGAGGTCACCTTCTGATCTAAAGGATCCTATTTCGACTTGGGATCAAGCATTCAAGGAACACAAGCTCACTGCGTGCCAGCATCAGCTATTGCTGAAATTCAACGTTTGATATGAATGCAACGATTCTCGAGACGATCACATTGCCCAGATGAAAAACAAAATGGCTGAGGCCCAAGCGGCAGGTAGGAGCTTGTTCCCTGCCGGTTTCATGACATCCACGGACAAATTTACAGACGACTTGAACAAGGTAGACTATGGCTCCGATCCCGACAACGATGATAACGAAGACGGCGACCACGACGGTCCGAAAGGGCCGAAAACACGACAGCTTGAGGCAGAGAGTAAAACGATGCGTGAAATTCTGGAAACAAGTGGATGGTTAGGGTCCGCGGTTGGTAGTTTGCCGTATGTGGAGCTAGACCGTATTATGCCGCCTTAAAAGCCAGGGCAGCATGGGTGAGCATAATCAAACATCGACGCGCTGCCTTGACTGCGAATAAACTATCCAACTTACCGCCTGAGACTGAAGAAGGCAGGAAGAAGAAGAAAAAGGTCAGGGAAGGGCTAAGCATCCTACTTTTTCACTATTTCAACCACAAATGGAACATCGACAAGAAAGCTAACTCAGATATCATAGCTGACGGGTTGAAGCTGTTCAAGTTGAATAAGGAGCAGCAGTGAGCATTCAAGATAGTCACAGATCATGCTGCTGGCTCACCAATAATGCCCCTCAGAATGTACATGGGAGGAATAGGGGGGACAGGTAAATCCCGAGTTATTCACGCCATCATCGAGTTTTTTACTAGGAGACACGAAGAATATAGATTTATGGTGCTGGGTCCTACTGGTTCAATGGCAGCGCTATTAAACGGATCCACACACCATTCGGTGTTTAAAATACCCAGAGAATCGAAGAGCAAAAATCATGACAACGTAGAAGGTATTCGGAATGAAGGTGGGTCACTGGCTGGGGTGAACGAACGACTCCAAGGCGTCAATCACATATTCTTAGACGGAATATCCATGGTATCGTGCTACGACTTCCAGGCCCTTGCAACACAGGCCGCAAAGGCTAGGAATATCCACGACGACTCCTTGGCTCTTTGAGCATGGTTGTTGCTGGGGATTTGCGCAGCTTCCGCCCATGTCAGGTCCGTTTCTTTACAGTGGCAAAGTAAAGCTTCAAGTAACCGATGCGATGGACCAAAGAACCAGAACGCGGTTTTAGGCAGAATACTATGGTAGCCGTTTAACATGGTTGTTATATTGCGTGAAAATATGCGGCAGCAGACAAACAGTCCAGCGGACAATAGCCTGAGAACTGCCCTGGAAAAAATGCGATATGGTGCGTGCACTGAAGACTTGAACTTTTTGTAGTCGAGAGTGGTGGGGTTTCGGCCGGAAGATCCCAAACTATTCAGTGCTGAATTCCGAAACGTCTCCATAATTACTGCAAGGAGCAGTCAGAAGGACATGTTGAACCCACTAGGAGCGCAGCGCTTTGCTGCCGACAATAAACAAACCTGGTGGACTTTTGCTCCGTTGACAGAATAAGTTCCCGGTCTGTCGATAAGGCGAAATGGAAGGGATGCAAACAGTCTGAAATTAAGAGAACGACTAAAGCGCTGCAAAAAAAAAGTGGGATGCAGCTCCGTGCACTACAAACGAGTTTATTCCAGGTAGGTTGTCGCGTATGGGTATGCCTGTCATGTTGAGAGCCAATGACGGACTGAAATGTGAATAACCAAAGGCCAGGAAGCAGCCGTCGTGGGCTGGGATGAAAGCATCAGTCCAATAGGTCAGAAGGTCCTTGACATGCTATTTGTTAAGCTGATCGACCCACCTAGGACTATTAACATAGAGGGTTTACCGGATAATGTTGTGCCTTTGGTGCGCAGTTAGCTATATTACGGCACTGCTCGAGGATGATACCTTACTGTCCGTTTTGAGAGAACAAATTGTAGCATTGATTAATTTTGGTATGACGGACTACACGTCTCAAGGAAAATCAAGGCCTAAGAACACATTCGATCTGGCCAACTGCAGGACGCACATGTCGTATTACGTCGCACTGTCGAGGGGAACTACGCCTGACGGCACAATTATAGTGCAAGCCTTGAATATGAGTAAGATCACGAGGGAATATCCGTGTACTTGCGGCAGGAGCTGAGAGAGCTCGAGATCCTTGACGAGATAACTAAACTCCGAATGCAAGGACTCCTCCTGTCGATTGTTGTGTGTCTGTACAGGCGTAGGTTACTAAGGTCTTATTACGCATGGAAAGCGAACCATTATGACCCTGCTCATTTCCCTCGGACTACACAATGGAATTCTTCGATGGGACCGAGGGTACCCGAACCCAAACTACAGTGAGTGGAAACCTTCTGGGCCTGTTAGCAAAAAGAGGAAGTTTATCGGCAAGAAGGAGGACCCACTAAACGTAACATTATTGCCAGCCAAACACAGGAAATTGACCGCGGTACCGATGGAATAAACACCCGGAGAGGTGACCATCTGCCAACAGAGAAGCACGACGTCCTCTAGTCTCTCGTAGACAGACGCTTCACTTCGAAGCTCATACTTCACTTGTTGAAGTCTGTTGGTTACCGAGGGGTCCGATCAGGGTATCCGCTTATTACCAATCTTTTGGCTGGTGATTTCCATCATTTGCTAATGCTCGAAACTGGCCATCAAACTTGTCCAATAGCGAGAGGCACCGGCCAATTCAAAGAATTCTGAAGAGACAGATCTTTTGCAGCTAGGTAAAGTGTCTGTCTACAGCATTGCCTGCTGACAATACATGAATCTCACCCTGCAAAGGTGATTGGTAATAAGCAAATACCCTGATCGGACCCCCTGGTAACAACAGGACTAGACGTCCTCCACATTAGCGCAATTGGATTCGTTTGGGATATTCAGGACCACAGCTGCGCCTAAGACGCAACACTCACCGTTATGGCCAATATATGGGCAGAAGATAATGTCCTGTGGTCAGACCGTTTCTCCTATCTCAGTCGTCTGATGGATTTGTACAGTATGTGCTTGCGTTCTGTGATGGTCCAAGGTTTTAGCTTGGAACAGGCAAGAGATACCTCACGCAGGCATATACACGCGGCCAATCCTGTGATATTCCCGTATGGTCCGAACCCTACTTCCGTTGATCGTTTAGCTGAAGTTCTGCTGCCGAGCAAGACCTACGCCACAGGGCGGCAATCTTGCGCTGTATGTGGCTTCACCGACCCGACAGAATATAGAGTCCTAGAAGCTGTGTAACGTGTTGTCGGTGGTATTGAAATCGCAGTCGCATTATCCAAGTCCAGTGACTATGCAGGAATGGTTCACAGCATATCTGGGGAGGGGAAAGAGTAGCTGTCCGGTCTGCAGGGTGAATGGCGTGAGACGTAAAATGGTGATGATTACTCGATGTCCCGCCCGTCTTTGTGCTCGGAATCACTGATAACAGGATTTGATTTGATTCGGAGATTGGATTTGACTGCAGCGGCACCTTGATAAAGATGAGATTGAGGGGCGTTATATACGGCGGCCAAGGCCATTTTACCTGCAGATTCTTTGACCGAACAGTATCCATGTGGCTCCACGACGGCATTACAACCAGTAGGCAGTGCATCCAGGAAGACGAACTAATACAGGTATCAGACCGCCTGTTCAGCCTGCATACGTGCAAAGGCAAGAACGCAGTCGCGGTCGCAAGCGTTGACCGCTAGACTATTTGATTGCGCCTCTGATTTTACAGTACCTCGTTTGTATCCATAGCTCTATGTAGTGTAGCCGCGCCTCCTCGCGTTCAGTACGCTGGCAGTATTTCTGTTGGTGCAGGAGGCAGATTCCAGTTACGATTGTAGTTGTGTCTCCCCGCGTCCAGTACGCTAGGAGTATTTCTGTTGATGCAGAGGCAGATTCCCAGTCGCTATTTCATATGTGCCTCCTCGCGTCCAGTACCTAGTAGTATTTCTGTTGATGCAGGAAGCAGATTTCCTGTTGCGGGAGTAGCCGTGCTTCTTCGCGTTCAGTACCTAGTTGTATTTCTGTTCATACAAGAGGCAGCTTTCCCGTGGCGACTTGGAATTCATTTTTTTAAAACCTTAGTAGATCGGACACAATATTATTAAGGGCCGCGCCCAAAGGATCGTTTGTTTGGTTGAATTTGTCACCTATGGGCGCGACGCGAGGCGGATCACACGTGATATATCTTGAGTCGGCCGAATAACAATTGTAGAGCGCTTTGCGGCAGAGCCCACAAACAGTTAACTGTTGTTCAAAAGTGCCAACCAGTTCCGTGAGCACCGAGAGTATTTCCTAAGCAACTCTCATCCACGGAAGGTACAATAGCTTTGGCGCTGTCAAAGGATCCTCCAATTTTTATTGAGGTTCTCCATTTTCGAGGGGTGTTTTTTCCTGTGATCCTGTGAGCTTGTCCAAAAAGCCCACATGCTTTTCGTCAAATGATTGATGTGGAGATCTGAGGGAAAATAAATCAAGCCTAGTGTGCTGGTGTCTTTCATTCAATGGGGGGATTTAAATTGTTTACACAGTTTTCTTCTTGCTACCTCCTGTGTGGGCGGTTCGGATGTACATTTATTCCCGCCCCATATAACTGACCTTCGTCCTTTGAATAGGGGTGTTTTGGTGGTTCCCGCCCCATATATAGGCTATCCTATGGGGTAGTCTATTCTGGGTGCGAGTGAATCTCCGCCTCCTATAAACTCGACCCTACCCCTTATGAACTTTTGTCCCGCCACACATATACTCTTTTCATCAAATAACCGAAACATCTCAGTTAGCTTAAAGCAAGCTCAGGTCCACCCTCAAGGTTCCTGAATATCAACCTTTCGGTGAGCTACAAGTTCCCACCCATTCAGCTAGGAATATTCAACAACACACAATTCATTGGGCAAGATGTGCTCTGTGAGCATTGTGGCCAGCTTCTTTCTCTGAGGCTTCAAGCTCTGCGGATAACTGCCGCACCAATAGCCGACCATTGGGAGTGGCCCTCTTTTCATGGCTGTTGGAGTCGTTGGGGATGTCCTCCTGGGTCCCTATTGAAATTGGTGCATGCCTTTCGAACAATTAAGTTTCTCAAACTTCAATGCTGGTGTGCATATGTGCTGAATCAAGGACCTGATACTTGCAAGTCTTGATTTCCTCTACAGAATCAGCTAGCAAATAAGCTCAACCATCTGATACCAAACTGCTATCTCTATACTTGGGGGTGATGGCCGTAGCACGGCCCGGCAAACTCGTACTTATGGAACTTTTTTTTTTGTATCAAGCATCAATGTCTGGAACGCTTATCATATCAACTATTCTACTTCGCCACCCTCGCGTATAGTCGAGGTCTATTCCTCAGATAATACATTGTGGCCGATACCTTACAAAGCTTCATGCATGAAAGCATCTCGCTAAGCGAGGTTGCGCGCGAGCTCATGTGAGTTGAATGTGAGTGCTGTTGTGGGGTGAATGGTTCAATCGTATGCAGCATGAATGCAATCAGTTTTTACAGGGTCCGTGTGGGGTGCGGCATCCTACTGTGAACGTCTCGCCAGTTTAGTTATTTGGCGGAATGTTGTACCGATCACAGTCACATGATCAAGTCGTGTCTGATCCGTGAGCTAACATATGCAAATATTCGGTGCCGCTATGGCAAACGATTTCCGTAGCAGGTTCTTGCACCAGTGGTGATTCTGATACCATGCAAAATTGAGACATATTTAATCATCCGGAGGTTTGGCTTGGAATATATTTTCGACTCCTGCAAACACCACCACCAGTAAGTCGTTCGTTCGTCCCATAAGTAGGTTCGTAGAGTCAGACATTCCGTTATCAGATGTTCTGTGTCATTTCTCATTATAGGCAGACTTCGTTGCCCACTGAATTTGCTGGAGCCTTCAGACAATTGTAGATTTTCTTACTGAAGACAGGCTGAAATCCACCTCAGGTCAGATCCACCCTCCCGAGTCCAGACGCAGACGCTGCCGAAGACGCTCATTTCAATATGCAGCCTCATATTGAGAAACTCGGCGTATATGTCTTTCTCCAACAACATACAAGGATGGTCAGCATCTTACCCACCTATACTGGCGGAATGGAGGTGGATTGTGTTGATTTGAAGGTCGGAAAGGCGCACATTGTCGACGATCAACGCAAGGGCCATCAGGCGCAGTGCCTGTGGATCCAGCGCGTATGGGCGTACAGTTAGCAGCCCTAAATTGAATGGTATGTACGTCGCAAGTACCGTTTTATGTTTGTTTCATGGATCTTAGGGCCTTGTTCGTATTCGACTTCGCGCAATGGACGCGCAGCGACCTATCATTTCTGGTCTTAAATGCGGGAAACAACATTGCGAGTTTTACGGTGGGAGGGCTCGAAGGCGTGGCTGGATTGATTGAGGCGCGGTTGATAAGACTCGGGGAGGTTCCGGTCTGAAACCTCCTGCACCATCCGAGCTAGATGTCCCACTTGTGCATCGGACATACATTGACCATATAGTACATATACTACTTACTGAAATCTAGTACTCGCATTTCCGATGCAGTCACGTGAAATTCCTGCAGATAAGTTCAGGTTCAACTCTGAATGGGAGGCTGGCCACATACTTTGGTGTCAGGATCCTCAGATTGAAAGCACCTCAGAGTAACTCGGGCCACAATCCATTGGCCAATGGAAACCGGCCATTATTGGGTAAGCGTCGGGATGCTCGATGTTATAATCTCACGACGTGGTTCGTAGAGAATGCAACGATCGGAGTTATCGTGTCCCACGTGGATATCAATGCAAGTGCCTCCGATGGTGCGCCAGGGAGGGTTATCTGTCGGAGCCTTAATCTTTGGTAACTGTTACAGTTAGAAAGAGCACCTAATTCAATAAATGCCCACCCTATTGGCTTGGAGGTCTTGGAGGAAATCTGATTGCACGGCGAAGGAAATTTGTGCAATCTGTAAATTTAATAGCTCTCGGATAACGTCGGACACAGATCCAGGACACTGGACTTTAATGACACGCCCTTCCGGTGTCCATTCCTTTTATTAAATCAGGATCACTGCTTACTGCGCCGCGGCGTACACAACCAAATATAATGGATTCGAACAGCTCTTCGTATTCGTTGGCGAATATGTGAGTCGATGCCTTGCCTGCAGAATCTGGCGCGGGTAGGAAATGCTTGCGGTATACCGAGAAGGCTAACGCTGCAGGTTCACTAGCATCCAATTCTGCGACAAAGCGCTCGAGGTCGGCGAAATGTGCAGTGAAACGTGTAGAAGGACGAACAGTCATAAATTGCACTCATTGCATGGGGTGTTTTAAGGCTTGTCTGTTGCTCACTTCATTCGTGTTTCATCTTCAATTAATCAGTCTTTAATATCAGTTCCTCCAGCATGACAACGTGAAATTACGTAGCTACAATTGTTTCTGCAGTGCGTGAACGGAGCGAGCTTGCTGTGATGGATGTCGCGAACCCTCAAGCAAGACAAGTTTTGTAGGTAGGCTGATAAAGCCAGACACACACCGTGATGGCGAGTAATATACCCGCCGCTGGAAAGTTCGCTGGCGGCCGCCGGTGGCCACCAGCGTATATCGGCGGCCGATGGCAGATACCGATGGACGTTGTATGCCACTGTGGACATTTGTGAAGCGCCGCTGGTCAATTAAAGGAATGGTCGGTTTTGTGAAGCTCACCTAAACCTACGCAATGTGTGTGGCATCGTCTGATGTGGGCGACCTGTTCTCGGACGTCGGGCCGACTCACCGTCTTTCCTATTTGGGAAGCCACGGCCATCACGGCAAGGCCTTCGTCCGATGATGTCCGACGATGTCCGAACCCAATGCGGTCACCATTGTCTTCCACATTCAGCTAACATTCCGTTCAATGAGCTACTACCTCAGTGCGCTATCTCACCAAGTCTGTCCTTGTATTGTATCCCCCCCCAGTCAAGACAATTTAATCAAGTTGAATCTATTCCAGGTAGTAAAGTAAAATTCAATGTATCCCGTAAGACTGCTTTCGTTTCTGCGCTTTCTCGGGTGAAGGCGGGAGGATGGCGGGTTTGATGCGCCGCTGGGTTGGCTGCTCTGAGCATTCGTTCACGAAGGTGACAGCCCGTTTGCGTTTGCCCGTAACTGAAGACTCGGGTGGCGCAGATTGATCCGGGGCCATTCGCGGCGTAGGTATGTAGAGGAGGCAGATTCATAACACGCTCGAGCTTGGCCACCAGGTCCACCAGCTGCCCATATCCCTTGCCAACCTCTTCACGCTCGCTCGGGTTAAGGCCGGTCACTCGTTGATCAAGGTACGCGCTCAAGTCCGAAAATTTTGATCCCATGTCTCGCAATTCGAATATTGTACGGGCAACGGCTTGTTCCCCAAGCGCTGCGAAGTTTTGAGTAGCCCGGATCGACGCGGAAACAGGCGAGTCTCCGTCATCATCAGATTCAGAGTCTGATGATGCGTCTGTTGCTACACTCGCGCTGTCATCGTCCCCGTCGGGCTCCGCTTCCTTGACACCGCCCGCCGCCGCTTCCGACATATCGATCGCGGTCCCACCCGACGTCTCAGCCTCGAATAGGATATTGTCCAATTGCTCAGTGGCGCGCGATGTTGGAAGGTCGGTTGTTTGGGGACGGATGGTCAGGAACGTCTTCGCTTGCAGGGCCTGCGCGTCCGCGAGTGACCGAGGGATTGGGATGAGAGGTATGTTGGTCCCTCTGTGGCGCAAATCGTCCACAATAATGAATGCGCCACGGATATGCTTGCATGCCCCGCCCCGATCTGTAAAATCTCGGCAATTGCAAGACACCACGCCGTTGAAGCCCATCCGAATCGAATATACGGTCGGGTTGGCGTCAATAGATAGGGCGCGGCCGGAGTAGGAATTTAGAGTCAGGCCAATGTTTCCCGACATCAGAGTTGGTGCGCTAATTTGACGGTTCGTAACAAGCTCCTGGCCACGTGTATCACGCTCAATGTCGGGTAGGAAATAGGCAACTTTCGGCACCACAGGCGCGGCCTTCGGTAGGTTTTTCTGGTCCAACAGCGCAGCGCCACCTGGCAGTAATTTTACGAGGGCGGAGATTCGACTCCTCTGCTCGTAGTCAAGCCGTCGTTCCTCGAAGATCGACGGCAAGATATGGAGCACGAGGGCGTTGACTAGAACATCAATCCGCATCCGGCGCCCACCATTTTGCCAGCGCCGCAGATGTACGCGCTTGAGGACTCGATTGAAGGACTCTAGATGGTTTGTAGTCGGAATGACACCATCGACGCCACATCCGAGTAGAGAGGCAAGGACGGTGCGGCCGTAATCCGACCAGCTCTTCCACAGATTATCTGTTGTCCAGTAGCTGTCAAGGTAATCTATATGTTCTGTTGCTTTACGTGCCGGTCGAGGATGGGCGGGCGACAATTTCACCATCACGTCACGTTCCGCTTTGAGCAGCTCGCGAGCATCCGCAATGGTCTGTGTCGCCGTCAACGCACGCTCGAGGGTAATCATGCGGTGTTTCAGATCTATCATGACCGCATTCTTGCCCTTCAGAAGTTTGTTACGATGATTTCGCCAGGATTGGCGGAGGTGAAACCGGCAAATCAACAGCCAAATGTCGGGGAAAATGATGATTAACGCGGCGCGCTCTTTGAGGTCCGTATCTGTGATAGCGGACAACGGCTTGAATATGATACCGGCAAATCCATACAAATGGCCGCATTTGTTGAGCGACTCGGACCACTTCCTGATAAGCTTGGTCAGGATCGCTGTATCGTAACCGGCTGATGACTGTTTGTTTCCGGTGGGTGCGGAGAATAAAAGGAATGCGACTGGGACACCCTTCCGGTTCTCGTCGACGGCCATGACAATGAAGAGGAGCACTCGGCTGTCGCACACCCCAAAGGTACCATCCAGGAGGATTTGAGATTCGTGACCGTAGGTCCAAGCGGCGCGGTTCATTTCATCAGTCGCAACCGCGACCTCGAAGCGTTCGCCTTGGGCAGCGCGGGCGGAATAATGAAAGACAGCATGGGCAAGAGTCGGATTGAACTTGTCGGATTGCGGATCAAGCCATTCGTCGATGTTAATTTCCGGCGACTCAGTGACGGTAATGCCCTTCATGCGGTTAAATTGGCGATGAAGGGAGCGGGAGTCGTCGTGTTCCAAAATCCAGCGGTAATGTGACGACGCAAGATCATCGGGGAAGTCTTTGTACGCTTTAGCATTGACTAGCTGCCGGTTTTTGGCGCGTACATCACTGAACGACGCGCCGTCGCGAAGCTGGGCCAGTGCCACGACATAAACAGAAGGATGGATGGGGACGGGAGGTAGATGAGTGAGGTGTGCGTCCTTGCATCCCGGATTGTGCTCAAAATGTCCTCGAATCCGTAGAACTACGCCCTCGCGGACAGTGATCTCGGCATGAGCCAGACAAGCGGTGAAGGGCAGCGCGGTCTGCCGCTCCTGTGTGCCCGGTTCCGCGTGAATATTCTGTGTACGGTCGTACTTGGTCTTCCGTTGGGCGTGGTCATAACCGCATGCGCACATAAACAGCATTTTGCGCGTCTCGAGCTTCGCGTCCGCGGACTGTCGGCTCCACTGCATTGACCACCGATTACCTATGAACGCGTGAGTACCGTAACACGTCTGATAATAATTTAGTTACCAATCTGCTCTCGGGAATGATCATCAAGGCCATATTGGGTCATGATCGCCGCCGCCCTATCCTGAGCCTCGATGTCGAGGGGAAAAATGTGGTCGACTATCGGACGGCTGGAGAAGGAGGCGCTGGAGTCGGGGTGGTACATAGCATTTATCAACGTGCGCTGCTCCGGGGTAATTTTGAGCTGCGCGATCGGGACAGCGGCCGCGGTACTGCGCGCATTAAGAGTCGGTTTTTGCTCTGGGGGAACATAATTCCCTCCCCATCTAAATGTGCTTCGATAATTCGAAGCAGTAGCGGTGGCGTCGGGGCCCGGGAGCGCGCCGGAGGGCGGGGCAGGACCAGCCGCAGCAGTCGGGGTGTCGAATTTCTCGTGCTCGAAGACAAAAGTGAAAGCAGGCATTTAGAGGATGGGTGAAGGTGGTGGTATAGCGGAGAGAGGATAAATACATGCATTTTTGCCACTGGAACACGTACAATGGGGCCCGGAGAGGCGGGACGCGCTTGGACGAGGCCACCAATGTCCCAATTGGGCAACTGATAGAAAGTTGGCCGTGATGGCCGTCGCTTCCCAATTAGGAATCACGGTGAGTTGGCCCAAATTCCCCTGTTCTCCAGCCGGGCGCCTTGACTTGCGACACACAGCCACACATTGACTGGCAATCCCAGTACGAGAACAGGTTCTCCCGAATGTCCTTTCCTGGGGTTTAGCGTGTCATCCGCTAGCAGCAGGAGCATGCAGACGGTAACACAGCTACCGGACCCTCCCTTCGGGTCGAGCTCAGCGCACTCGGTGATACACCAGGAGACGAGGTTGTCTATACATTCAAAGTGAAGACAACTTACTATCTACAGACCGTCCAGTGGGCATGTGGCTTTCCGATTGGTTGGCGAAAGTGCTACCGGTCGGAGAGCTCTTCCCAGGTCCTTACCATCCTGGATAAAATTTGGGATGATTATCCTGAATCGAAACCAAGTTTCATCGCCTACGACGACGCAGGCAGTCTCCTTCGTCACATCGTAACCCAGGACCCATCTAGTCCGTGGCTTTCCACCACCAAATTCATTGTCGACGCCTGGCATTACATCGGGGATCGCGCAACCGATATTCTGTGCCGATTGTGGTGCAATCCTGCCCGATCTGATCCTTGTGGAAGAGGACGCAAACGGGACCCGCCATCAGACCCGCACATTCAATACCGAAACTGCAGAGCAATTGAACTTATGGCTCAACGGCTTCGAATCACAGCTGCGGCAAATGTCTGACATCAACTACGACTTCTTCATCCATGTTTTGATGATGCTTTACGGGGAGAGGGTGGAAAAGCGAGTGCAGAACAAGGACTTGGGACTCTCGGACGAGTTCTGGGCAGAGGCGACTGGCGATTAAGGACAATGTATGGTGGAAGAATAAGTTGATTCAAATTCATTCTGTCTATCATTGAATCAGAACTCAATATTATTGGAGTACTGTCATTCAATGCAGCGACCCAGAGTGACACCAGTAAATCTGACGAGGTCAACCGGTATATGGCACGATCGACTGCATCAATCTACGCGCCACAGCGGGTGCCACCCACCATGAATTTCAGCGTAACACACACTATTCACGGCGGGGACCCAGCATTCAAAGGGCCGTTGAATAGCCCAAGGGTTCTCGGGAACACGACACACCATCTCGACTCGAGAGGCTCTGGCTGAGGGGGTGCACTGCTAATCCTGTTGCTACCGCGGGGGTCCGATCAGGGTATTTGCTTATTACAAATCTTGTCACGTGACTAGCTTGCATCGCGAGGTTAGGTTCACATAAGATGCGACTTGTCGTGATATAACAGTGCAGACTGATACTATATACTTACTTGTGCCTCAAGTTCTGCCTCTTCAGAACTCTTGTCGAGGCCCATAAATCGATGTAATGAATATCTTATGTCGCTGGGATTTGTAAGCAGACTAACATCCCTCCGATCAATATTCTGCATCCAGAGCTTGGGAGAAAATCGTAAAGTGTGTACACTAGAAACAAGCTCGTTCCAACCACTTTTGAATGAAGAATTTGAAGTGGGGCCTGGGCTAGCGCAAAAAGTGAGAAGTGTGACGTGACAAGATTGGTAATAAGGCGATACCCTGATCGGACCCTCGCGACAACCAACAGACTTCAACGAAGCGAGGTACGAGCTCAAACTTTGTTGAAGTGTCTGTCTATAAGAGACTAGCGCACTGTGGCTTCTGGTGAATTTCAGTTTGCTTTTATACACAACACATCCCTGCCCCTCATCTACCTGGGGTCACCCAAAGACTTCATTGTTCATTGACCACCTATGCACGATCAGCTTCAACAAGACAATCAGTGGCCACTTCTATCGGTGGCCATGGATTTCACTGGGGCAGTGGATCTAAATTTGATCTTTTTTGATCCCAGTTACGGTCTAGTGTGAATGAACAATGTACATAGACATGGCCACAAGTGTAGTGGCAGTCTAATGCAGGCCGTCAAAGGCCATTGGTTTCCGCTAGTTCTCACCGGAAACCGATGGACAAGTAGAGGAGATCATGGCCGTCGTAATCCGACAAAAACCACCGGGAACCAACGGAAACCGATGGCAGGAATACTTATATGAAGTCCATCCAGCAAGATCCGGCGAAAACCAGCAGAAGCCAGCGGAAACCAATGGTGGGAATAGCCCCGCCTCGGCTACAGCGTCAGCCGGTGATCTCCGCTGAGAGCCTATTGGCTGGCATCGCATGCCGGCAGGGGCCACTGCCGACCAATGCCGATCAGCCGAGTTATCACCGCCGCGTGTATTACACGTGATGGCCTGCTGATAGCCTAGAAGTCTGCCGTTGAATCGTTGATCCGCGTGGCCACATCAAATGCGACGATCAGCCGATCACTCACCCGTTGGCGGGCTTCGACGCAAGCGCACGATTTATAGTCGGGAACCGTACAACTTTGAGTAGGCATCTACCTATGATATACTTGATGTAAAGCTGCCCGAATTTAACGTGATATTAGCATACTGGAAGGGAGGAGGGCAGCAGGGAAATTTGCCGAGACCAAACAGATGGACACTGCCACCTAGTCTTGAATGCAAATCAGGTATAACAGGACCAATTTACAAGCTGAAATTTGTACGAGGCCAGGAGGAAAGCATGTGAGTATGATGTTGTGGGGAAATGAACACACCAATGTGCGTAAATGAAGCAAAAGCGACACATGATTGCAAGGAAATGACACAGCCACTAAACACTCACAAAATTTGAAGTCGGTTTAAAGAACAGGCTCTATACACAGCCACTAAAACCATTAGCACAGCCCCTAAAAACATTACACGCTTAAATTCGTGACCAAAATGTCGCGAGACTTTCAAAACCTCATTTCGATTGATTAAAAAAAACGATTACATAAGTACTCATAATCATAATGAGTTGCAGTGTTTTAATCATGGTTTTAAGACTCGGTTCAACTCGGACATCCAACTTGAGCACATTTTGAATCAGAAAATTGATTGGTTTCCGTACATGAAGCAGGCACTTGCTGCACTGCCAATTTCACACAGTCGGGATGCACCTGTAGAAATTTATCCCCACAGTATGATAAGCCAGTGATACTCATATTAAACTCATTGAGGTGGATGCCAAATTGGAGTACAGGCACAAACCCTGAATTAAATGTAGTAGGTCAAGTTTTGAATGCTTCTGGTTCTAGGACTCCGCAGTCTCAAGGTGATTGAAATTGAAACCATTGCTTGTCTTGGCACTGCAACAACTTGTAAAATTGAAGTGAGCCTTGATTTCTTCTGTTCTCTTGATTGGAATAAAATATCCCGCTCTGGAAGAGCCAACACAGGGACAAATTGAAGTCAAATGAAGTCTGGAACAGCGGCAAGTCGCCGCCAGGACACTGCTGAGTTTCAAACAATTACATATTTATGGCTGGTCTAAACTATCCTGCATTTGGCAGCACTGGGGAAATTTCAAAGGTGTTGGAGTTGGTAGTATGTTGCATTTGCTCTACTTATCGTACCCTGGAAACTTCAGAACACGTGCAGGTGATGTCACTCACATGAAAAAAAAATGCAGCATGGGGAATCGAACTCACCCGAGAAATGACATTGTTTGTGCTTGGTGTGGGGAAGTTCCATACTTTGGTGAGACTCTGCAACATTAGGGCACTTTAGGACTCACTACCTAAAGTTAATGGGCATTTGGCTCCGCCTTCCTTATTCCACCACGACCTTGTCCAGTTGCGTCCTCTCTGCATCCATATATTTCAAGCATTTCTCTGGAGAAAAGCTTCACTGCATCGTCTCTCCCTCCTCGCTGCTGGAGACCCGGTTTCACCGAAGCAATCCAAAGTGTCAAACGAATTCAGATTGTTCTGTGTCAGCCCAGTGATTCGAAGATGCGGGCTGGCGATTGTCCTGAACTATCCTGATCGCAAGCAATCCAAAATTTGAAGTGAATTCAGAGTCTTCTCTTTCAGCCAGAAATTCCATCCGAAGACACCGGCTGGTGTTTGTCCTGAATTCCCCTGGTGATCCGCTCCCAACAGAACAATTTACAGCAGATGGCAGTACCGAAGGTGCAGATGAGAAATTTAGGACATTTCCATAGAATTCCCCATAACTCAATCAGTTCTTAACGGATTGACATGAAACACAGCTAGTATTACTAGGCTAATTCATATAAAATTAGTGATACAAATAAAGTGATGAAAATATTACATATTGGATGATCTGTGATTTCGGACCATTCTGGGGTTGAATGTGGCCTACAGGGATCGGGGCATGTTCAAACGGTCTGGTTTTTCGAGACAGTGGACTTTAATAGATTTAGGGAGATTTCATAGAGTCTAATTTAAACAATATAGCCACCGGAGTTTGACGCAAATTTTCAACGGCCAATATGCGGTCAATGAAGGGTGTATTGGCCAAATATTGGCCAAATATTATCGAAAATATTGGACCGCCATTATTTCGATTAAACACCCTGTATTGGTCGAATATTATCGGCCTATTCTGACTTAGAACCTATTCGCATGGCGACCGTGCCGGCCACGGGAGGCTCCGGATCCGGAGGGCGCGGGCCGCTCCTGTTCCACAATCAACATCACATCATGATGGACTTCGCCAATTTTCTCTCTTCCTCCCACCACGACTGGTTGGTGACTTCACTGATGCTTCTACATCCTGCTATAGCTACATTCAATGGTCTACCTTTTCCCTGGCTCACGATGCTTGGACGCCGATCAATGTATTCCTTCGGCAGGATTGGTAAATTCGGAGAATTTCCAGCAGTTGTTTCCAGCGGCTGGCATCCTCCGAACTTTCTAATATTACTGAATCATTGACTCCGACATAACTCTCGATGTCTGTGGCTAATGGTATCCCCAACTCTGAACAAATTTGAGGCACAGGACGTAAAATATAGCCGGCTTGCCGTACCCGCCTTCCCGGGGCATCACGCGATACCGAAAATTTGCCTCCCTTCAGATCTTGCCTTCATCCTCTTATTCGACACAACGCAAAAATATCGATGGGACACTCCGATTCTACCTATGAATATTGCACCTGCACGGTCTGCGCCGCCGGAGGACCCAATGGCACCCCTCAAATGAAGCGCACAGTCCGCGAGCACCGGGCGACTGATGCACGGCTGGGCCGCAGCTCTGCACCGACAGCCAGCTCTGCAGCTGTTTCCACTCCTCCCACAGCACAGAACGATGCTCAGCTGGACCCAATTCTTTCTGCCTCGCCTCGCTCTCATAATGAATACTTTGGGTTTGATGCTGGCTCGGATGCTGCGGGAGAAGATGATACCAGGAACGAGTTCCAGTGGGATGCCTGCGACAGCGATGATGAAAATGGACCCCGGCTGGACCATTATTTTACATTCTCGTCCGATTCGGGGGACAACACCCAGTTCAATGCTCGTCTTGTCCGTGAGAGCACCGGCGAGATCTCCTCCGAAGACGACACTTCTGGCAAAAATTCTGCATCAGAGGATGTGTCAGAGGATGAAGTATGTGTTGAAGAGATTGCGACAGACCCCCTCTTCCGCACCCGAGCATCGCTCTACGAGGACTCCGAAGATCATACACCAGCGGACGTTCCTTGGGCCTTCGATGACCACCCCGCCATTCGTAACACATATATCCGGGCATTCGTCGGAGCTGCCTTTGAGGGCATGACCCGAAGGGCCATCGCAAATATGCTAGAGGGTGCATATGTTGTATTCAAGAGTGCCGCCGCTGCCGGTGTGGACTATCCAGGACTCTCCAATTTTGCGAGGACCCTCCCGACCGTTGAGAAGCGTCTCGGTGTATCTACGGACGAGCTCATCACATACTACTTCCTCTGCGACTCGTGCTGGAAACCTCATCTACCCAGCGAGTTGCCTGGTCTCGATTCGGCTCAGTGCGATCAGCCAAATTGCTCTGGCTCTCTGTATACGCCAAACGATGTGCGACGGCGCTGAGAAAGGAACACCGATTCTTACGCTCCCATTTGTATCCCCTGAGAAGGCCATCCAACGAATGTGCTTGCAGCCCGGGAAAGTCACCCAATGGCAAGAATGGCGTGGCCCGGACGATGCAGTTGGGCAAAGGGAACGTCGCAATTGAAGGGCTATGCTGCATTTCCGGATCTCGACAAACCCATAACGGATATTAGTGATGGATGGGGTTGGAGGGCGGTCCAAGCTGGCCTCCAACGGTGAAGGAATGGTCGATGGGAAATTAAAGATGTGATGTCTCGGAGCTCCAGCAACAATTTGTAGCTCTTCCAAATGGTTTGATAGCTCAAATCAACGTCGATTGGTGAGATATTTTATATACTTTTTGGCGAGCAATTTTTCAAATCCCTACTCTAGGTTCCAGGCAGTAAAAGGTGCTTGTCACTCGACCGGCGCAATGTATGCCACACTCGAGAACAACCTCGACGTATTCGGTTTCTAAGAGAGGAGACAATCCTGTTGATGATGTTTCCTGGTCCATCCGAGCCGACGGCCGAACAGTACAACAATGTGGTGAAAATTGTTGTGGAGCAGTTCAAAAAATTATACGACGGTAAGTTCTACTCACATTTATATAGTGCACTCAAAACTCATACATCCCAGGTGTCATGTTCGATGTCTATGAGTCAGAACCCGAGGCTTTTCATGTTCAAGTCGGGACTGATGTTTCGGACCTCCCTGCCAGCCGTAAGACAAGCGGAGTCCTCGCATGTACATCAAACTAAATTGTCTTGTGATGTCAAGGATGGAACAGAATCAGATACTGTTTACGATGCAGAATTACAGGCGCAATAATGTAGTCAATCATCAGTGACCTCCTCGTCCTCTCTACAATGCGTGTCCGCCATTGCCTCATCATGTTCCTCCGCTTCGATGCGTGATGGGGTGTCGTCGTCAGGATTCGCGGCGAGCCATCCAGGTTGAATGAGATCTCGTGATATCTTGGGTTTCCCGCCTTTGATGAAGGGTAAGCGAGTGTCTTTCCACTCACCCCGCACGCGTGGATGAGCAGCCGTTTTGCCCTTGTTATTCCGCTCATAATCGTCTCGGCTCTGCATCACAAGTTCATCGGTTGAGATCACGGCATTTTGCAACTGAAAGCAGTAAGGACAGAGCGAGCGGAAACAAGAAATTAACCCACCTCATTATTCCTATAACAGGGTGTACGGGACTTCCATGGTTTCCGGGTTGAGCGGGCAGGAATCTCGGCTGACTTTTCTGTGTCCGTATCGGATCCAGGACGTCAGAGTGATCTGACTCATCCGTAGACTGGTACGGTGCTTGCAACAGAAATCTGAATTTTGGGGCGAGCACCTTGCCGTACTTCGCGAGAGCATTGATTCGCTCATCACATTTCTAATGTCGCAAGGTCAACACAGATGCAATCGGGATCAAGATACACGCACCCGGACTTTCCTCCCCTTGCGGCGATTGTTTTGGTTTTCATCTTGATTTTCACCGGCATCATCTTGACGTTCAGAGTCGTCGTCGGAATTGTCAGTGGAGCCGGTTGAAACTGGTAACTTCCGTGCTTCTGTGGAAATGCTTTTGAACACTACTTCAACTCGCTCCAGGATATCGTCGTCTGCCTTGGCTTGCATAATAACAGCAGTGATCATTGGGTTGTCCGATGGGATCTTCTGGCGCATGAACTTGATCATGGGTGCGTGTCATACGGAGTTCTCGGTAAAGCCGCAGTCCAATCGGGACGCAGGATTCGACCGCCGGTTTCATGGTCGACAATATAGCATCCACCAACTTTCTTCGGCTTCACGTTTGCCGCATCTTTGAGTTTCGATGCTTTGGGAAGGCCCATTGCGATATAAAAAGTTTTTCGAACAGCATTCTAGAGAATTGCGTGTTAATAAGTGTAGCGAAGAGGCGGACATGGTAAAACATACATTGAAAGCATTGTCGCGCTTTTTTGGTTTAGACTCTGGTTCAGATTTCTGCGCGAGCTCCGGGTTCTGGATCATGTTCATAAGATGCTCTATCGCTTCTCCACTGCCTCCTCAACAGTTTGTAGTCGCTTGACGGTGAGGGAGTGTTCATTATCAAGATCATCAAACTCGGCTTGTAAGCTGGACTGCGCTTTGCGGAGAGTTGCCACGAGCGTCACTTCCTGCTCTGGGTTTTTTCCAACTCTTCAATCCGAGCTGATTGGTCGAGGAGACGGTCGGTGATCGCCCTCGGGATAGGTGCTGGTAGTGTTGTACGTTTCACCTTCGTGGGATTATCAATTGGCACGGAAGGAGGTGAAACAGTGGTGGCAGGAGTCGAATGCCGACTTTGGTTAGGGAAAATGGCAAGTGGGATAGATTGGGGGAGTCTTGAGCTCGATGCAAGGGGTTTGGACATAGTGGTGAGATAAGAGGGTCGCAGAAAGGGATTAGGAATCAATTTGGCAGAAGGGTGTGGTTTGTGTGGAGTATCGAGCCATGTTGTATTAGAGGAGCTATCGCGGGCGTTGCTTTGAAATGACTCGTCATGGTTCGTCTCAGGTTCTACCTGCATCAATGCAGGGTCCAGAGCAAATGAAGTATGGTGAGGATTAGCGGAAGCAGATGATGGCGAGAAAGAGGGCAATCTGGAGGAGGTTGGAGTGAATGGATAAGCTGGATAAGCCTCAATTTGAGACATTGTCTTGTCTGGTGTATAACCAAACTCGGCTTGCTCCAAGGCAACCTGCGTGTAAACAGGCGGCACTGATGCTGAGCCGTGATCATGGGTCTGAGCTGTGGTATTGGATCGGGAGAAGGGGTTGAGGTAAGAGTTGGTTTCAGAGGATATTTTCTTCTGCTTCTTCGAGGGTGGATATATCTTGTCATCGCGGGCTTCAGTAGGATGTCGTGTTCGTGTCGAAAGCGCTGGTCGAGCTCATCAGTAAAACTACACATGTGTCTTTGGTGTCTTAGGTCTTTCAAATCGGTCTTTCCGTGTCTTAGTCTTGGTAAAAACGTCTTTGGTCTTGGAGACCACATCTTAGGTGGTCTTTGTCTTTCAGACCAAGTCCTAGGTCTTTGACTCACCGTCTTTTAGGTCAGTCTCTCGGGCGCACTTTCAAAGACGTGTAAGACATGTCTTTCCCCAAAAAGTGGTATTATTGGTATGTACTACGTGCAACACGATGGTATATACTAGAATGCTATTTCATGGGAATGGCGGTTGGCGTACTTGTTAATATAAAATGCTTTAAATAGATCTAGTGTGTAGTGTCGGGGAAAAGAGTGTTCACCGTTGATAGGCTGGCCCTGTGACCAGGCGTGAAATCTTTCAATTTTGCGTCTGTTGTTACTCACTAGAGCCATATAAACCAATAGATCACTCCAGAGAGCTAGTGTGAGGTCCGAACATCTAGCTAAGGATATACTACGTGTACTACCTGTAGGCGCTCGGTTGTGATGACGGTACCACTATGGGCCAGATTCCCAAGCAGCTATACTACCTTTAGCTAAAGGTCGTCCACCCGTTCTGTGAGGAACTGGGACTTGCCTGCACGATCCTACCAAGGACGTAGTTACTGCACGCCATCTAGACAATGGGCAATATGCTGGGGACACAATTAGAGCCTGCACAACGTCGCGGCGGTCAAAGCGACCTCGCGCGGCGGCAAGTCCGACACTTCCCGATAAAGCTGATCAGGCTTTTGACAGGAAGTGTCAACAGTTTAACCGGACCGATGATCGGGCCAGCGGAACAACAACTCCGCGCGGCTAAATAGAGATCACCCGGTCTAGGCACTCGCTTTATCTAAGAGCCTAGAAACCATATGGAGCTGTCATTAAACGCATGGGATCTGCAGCGCAGCAGCTGCGGATTCGAGTCAGAATGGAGCGCGCCATGCGGCTCGTTCCTGGTGTGACTGAGGACGGAGGTCTCAGCCACCATTAAAATAATAAATATACCATTTTCTCGCGAACTAACTTTCAACAGGACCAGTTTCGCAGCTAAATGAGCTCGGAGTGTTTATCCGACGAGTTCTGAATACCCGTTTGTATTATTTTGTGACCAGATACTGTGACTTCCTTATTTAGATCTCTTGTTTGTATAAATACCTGTAGTTCTCTAGGAGGAAGCCAGTGGATTCTACCCTTTTTCTACCCAGAGACCAAGGCTACCAGCTAGGTCCTGTGTGGGAACGTCTAGACTCTATTTGGCACAACTCTAGGAACTTTCAGTTCTTTCAGTTAGCTTACATTGTGGGAATAAATTTGATTTCGATTGATATTTGAACGCAAGACAAGTTGAGAAGTTCGAAAGAGCTAATCAAGTGCAAGTTACAAGTTACCAGTACGCGCGAACAAGTTGAACATCGGATTTCTGTGGAGCTGTGACCTTCGTCGTTACTTTGCCATAAGTTTATCAAGCCCGTTACCAGAATATAAGTGCCAGACAAAATCCTATTGATCTTAAGATCACCTTGGAAGTAATTCCAAACCCCTGTTGTCCCAATCCTACTTTCCTTACCCTCTGAGGTCGCGTCAAGTGCCTAGAACGGTCTGGTTATCCCAAAAATCATCTTTAGCTAAAAACCACTTTTGCGTTGTAAGGTCCCAAATTGCCACTGCCTAATACCTGGTAGGAACCCCGAACTTGCGCGTTTGATAGTTTGAGTTGTTGTGTGTTGTTGGTGTTGTTGGTTGTTCACTTTTGTGCTCAGCTTCCATGCTTTATGTCACCAGTGGTTCAATAGTCAGTGTTTCACCGTGAATGCCTATGAAATGTGTGCTGCGCAGAATTGTGTCAAGATGAATAATAGAATAATAGTATCCATTACCCACCACCCGCGATGGTCGAAATCCGGTTCTGCCATCCACAAGCCGATGTCAGGACATGGCTCATCCCCGAGAACCTCGTCACCAGGGCGCACGGGTACTAATCAGCAAATTGGCAAGTCCTTTTTTCATGGCTTCTCGCAGCTTTTATGTCTTTTCCCTTTTCTGAACCCTTTTTTGCCCTTTTTCAGCGTGCTTTTATTGACTTTTCTATGCGCTTATCACACCTATCTCCTTTTCGGAGCCTTTCCAGAATTCATGTCTGAAATACTTGCAACGACTGAAAAAAAAACTCGGCGCCGAGGCCCGAACGTAAGAGGCATGCGGCAATCAAATTGATGATGTCAGGCTCATTTGGGAGTGAGAACTTCAATTCCTCATGTTCCTAGAGAGTTGAATAAAAACTGAAGAGACCATATTCATGGGAAGTATATTCTATCTAGAGCCTTGAAAAAATTTGAACGGAAAATTACAAGTGAAGGCTGCCCGGAGGTCACCGATCTCGAGACAAAAGTTGCCATCAATAATCCATCAATTTTCGTTCGGCTAAGAAACGATCAAAAACGGTTTCCTACGTCCCGCTCGAGGAAAACAAAGAAGTAGACTATCTCAATTGATAGCAAGACCCCAAAAACGACAGTGTAGGTCCAAAATCAATGCCATATTCCAAGTTCCCGGGATGCCGAGAAACGTGGAAATATAATGTACCCGAGTCTTAACTCGAGAATTTGGAAATGGGAGCCTTCTGGACACCGTGAAAACAGCTCAAATAGGCCTGAATTTACATAAAAGAGGTTGATACACTTTTCAGAATTTCCCCTTGCCTCTTGCGCGAACGACAATAGTTAAGTCCCATTTCTCACGGCCAACTTACGGCCCCTTCAGTGGCACCCGGTAGACGGAAAAGAGCTCTCGTTTAGAGTGGCAGGGTAACAAGCATTCTTAAGCAGGTTTCAAAGGAGAACAAAATGGAGTTCAAATGATTCAATCGAAAATCGACAAAGTCCATTTCAAACTCCGACGCACGTGCCAATTGCGTGCTTGTTTGGCAGTGTCAACAACGACGTGGCACGCACTCTTTGCTTCCTCCCCCATCTCGCGCGCCCGTCCGATTCTCTCAGCAGCGCTGTCGCAAGGGCGCATGCCTCAAGACTACCTCAAGACTCCCCAGGCATTCTTCGCCTCCACGCTGGCGTATTCTGGGCCCACTGTACACAGCACTTCAAGACTCCCTCTGCGCGACGCCCTCACCTCGTGGTTAACTCAAGGCCATCAAGTCGTCAATTCGTACTTTAAAGCCTTCAAGTTCAAGTTCTGCTTCTACGGTGTACATTCCCGCTTAGAACATCCACCTGGACCCTGCAGGCACGAGCTCGACAAATGTCTCGACGACTTGAAACTCATTTTATCTTTCAGCGTCAGCTGGTATGGTTCGGCTCCTCGTCTAGCTCTATACTGACATTTACATAGATTCAGAGCTTCTTCGATGATTCTCGACGCCGTCTTCCCAGACCGCCGACACGTCGTGTAGGATTTGGCCTCTGAGGCAGGTATGTGACCGTTATTTCCGATCGACCACCCCTAATCACACTGTAGGTACGTACACCATTCTCGTTTTGTTCTGGCCCCCCATGCGTGTTGTAGCCCTGGCAGATATGCTGTCGTAGCGCTGGCAGATGTGCTGTCGTAGTGCTGGCAGATGTGCTGCCGCAGGGTTTTGCAGTGCAGGGCACGGTGGACGCGAGGTGGATTGGTAGACATCTACATAGATTCATGTGCTGATAGCCTGCGAAATATAATAAAATTTGGCCGCTTTCGGATAATCACCTGCCTGACTAAGCTCTCTCCGAGGTTTCGACGCGTCTTTAACCACATCTCGAGCAACATATCGGCCCATCTTATCAAAGACTTCTACGTCTTATTAGTCTTTCCCAAGACAGAAAGGTCTTTCCAAGACTTTGGGACCTTCTTAGCCAAAGACGTGTGTCTTGCCGTAAATTGTGACGTACGCGTCTTTGACGTCTTGGCAAAGACGCCAAAGACGCCAAAGACAGGAGTGTAGTTTTACTGATGCTTCCGGCATGTCGACAAGGATGTTGGGTGTTTTTTGAGCTTCCGTGGACTGTATATCCTTCATCGTGGCGTACAGCGTGTCACAGGCGGCCCCTAGTGATGCCCGTGGCCTGGCCTGAGGCCCTCAGGCCCGCCAAGCCAAGCCCGCTCAGGCCAAGCCAAGCCAGGCCCGACGTCGGGCTTCAGAGGGCCTGGGGCTTTGGTCTGAAAATTCTCAAGCCCGAGCCAGGCCTGCAAGCCCTGGCTTGGGTAAACATGCCTCAATGGCTCATTTATTCCCTGTTATATTCAACTGATTCGACTCACTGCATTGTTCCCTTCCCTGGCATGTTCGGATGATTGTCGAAGCATTTTTGGCCTGGTGCGAAAATTTGAAGCTTGCAACGGAATAATCCAAAGCGCACAAGTAGCGTCGAAAACATGCCGAAAATATGTCTAAATGGTATGGATTAACACACTGTGCACTTCGTTTCAACCCACAGACATTTTAAACAGGTATACAGGGTTGAGTCCGCCAAAGTCCTCAAGCCCGGGCTCAGGCCAAAGCCAGGCCAAGCCAAGCCCTGGGGGCGGGCTTGGGCTTTGGCCTGAGAAATTCCAAGCCCAGGCCCGCTCAAGCCAGGCCAAAGCCCTGGCTTTCAGGCCAAGCCAGGCCATGGACATCACTACACAGGCCTGTACTTCGCGTCTCTGTGGAAGGAGCAAGAGCAGGAAGACGCGACTGCACAAGATTGATGCCGTGTGCATGACCGCATTTGGCAATCACTCTCTCCCATCCCACCATGACGCGGTGTCCACTGTGCTCCTCCCGCTCATTCCTCGCTCTCAGAACCCTGTTCCTACCTCCCTAGTGCTATAAACTTCCCTTATCCCAGCTCTCGGAGGCCTAATGGCGAAAATGCTGCTACAAATGAAGAACTCGGCCCACCACAAAGTCGATGCAATTGCCCCCAATTCTCTACTCTCTTGGTCTGTACTGGTGTCGGTCAGTTCGCAAGCATCTTATGCAGTATTTCCCTGCATGCTCCCGCTGACACTACTTGCAGCGTCTCTAGAGTTCCTCGCCAGGTGTACATTCGTGCAAACCCATCTTCAAGACCCTCCTTCCTTTCGCAACTGAGCGGTGAGGTATCCAAATCACCTTTGCATTGTTCTAGATAGACTGATATTCACCTAGTCGCCCTTGCTTGCGCAGGAGAAGGAGAGCGAGGCCAGCAGGATGATCGGGTGTGTTTCTTCCTCAATCGTTTACTCCCACTGACTCCGCCGATAACCCCCAGGGACGACGAGCACAGCGCTCGAGGCACACAAGGACCAGACACGACTGCGCATGCGAGACGCAAGGTGTGCGAGACCGGGGCGCAGAACGGGAGGAAGCACGACGATGATGGCGAGGTGCAGGCGATCCGGGAGATCAAGAGAGCTGCAGTGAGTTCTCTGTCCCTGTGTGCTAATCATTGGTCTGATGATGCGAGCGATGCGATGACTGCATAATCAGCGACATCGGGAGCGTGTGGGCTGCCGTGGTCAACCCCCAGCTCGCATTTGTGTGCTTCCCTACCCCCTGCGGGCGCGCCGGTTGCGCGGGGACTCCATTACCCCTTGCGGGAGGCGCATATTTGCGCGGGAGCTGCGCACAAATTGCGAGCATTACATGTGGGGGATGGTATCTCCGCCGTCGCGTGCACATCATACCAGCCCTCCGCGAGGCACTTGAGGCACAGCCCACCGGCCCAAGTGCGTATTCATCTCATCCATCTCGTGCCACGCACTCACTGATGCAACACCACACACAGACTCGCGACGCTACGGCGGAGCATGGTCGCCGCCAATGGCTCCTCGTGCCCAAGGTGCATGTCATTTTCAAGGTCGCTTATTTCTGTTTCGACTGACGACGCAATTCAGGTGATGCCCGAATTTAACCCACTGTTCACCAACGTACCCGCGCTTGTGAAGAGCTCTCGATGGGCGGTTGCTGTCAATGTGTAAGTATCTATGTTCCTTCGACCGGCGGGGGTAGGGCGGTGATCTTATGGGACACTACATATACCAGCATGGCTATGTGTACTTCGTTAATGGCAGTGTATTCAAATGCTACATATACATCCGGATAGAATAAGAGGTGGAAAACAACTGAAATAATATTTGGCCAATATGTGGTCCAATATTCGGCCAATATTTCGCCTGTTTTCTCGGAATATTAGCAGACTAATATTCGAACAATATCTGGCCAATATTCGGCCAATACACCCTGTATTGGCCGCATATTGGCCGTTGAAAATTTGCGTCAAACTCCGGTGAATTAGGTGTGTGTATTCTTGTCCTTTTTTTTTCTTTTCCCCATCCCCCGTATTCCATTCGCATTCCCCTCTCCATTTTCGATACATATATTCCTTCGGCCCGTGCTCCGCTTCCTACCCACATGCCTCTCCGTCCCCTCGTTGGCTTCTTCCTCTTACTCATCGTCCTCGCACCGTACCTGCCACACCACACACACATAGATCCTCATTCGTTTCCTATTCACGCTCGCCGTTTCTCCGCCCGTTCCTGTTCCTTTACAGTCTTCTCGTCCCTCCCCCGCCTCTCCTGCTCGCTGCGCCCGGGATGTGACTCGCCGCTTCGCTGGCGCGGGCGGCTGAGTAGGAACGGGCGCTTATCTCAGCCCCTGCTCAGCTCCGAGGTGTACGCGCGCGACGGGTCCATGCGCCTGGAGAATACGCGCGGGCTCGATGAGTCCGACTTTGCCTCCGAGCACGGGCAGGAGCACCCGCCGAGGACGGAGGACGAGCTCTGGTACACCCCCACTTCGCGCCCCATGCACGCCGCCAAGGACTCGGACGACTTCCCGCTCGCTGACGACCGCCGCTCCCAGGCGGGAGTTCCGCCGCGGCGGCCTTGGCGGCCGGCGGCGGAGCTACGTACCTTTCAATGCAACGCATATGCAAGATGCCGCTGTCGGGCTCGACCCTCATTGATTCGTGTCGCGACGAGGCGGAGTGGGTAGATTGGAGGAGGAGGGTTGGCAAGATACGTTCGTTCTCCTAATTTCCCTTTTCCTCTCCTGTTTCCCTGCGCTCCTTTCCCGTCTTCTTCCCGAACGCATGTACTCATGTACTCCTACAGCCACCTCGGACGATTGCCTTGCGCCGCTTACGCCACTGCCCGCTGCGCGTTTCGACATGGGCCGCGCACTGACGGCGGGCAAGGGCGTCGTCGCGTACCCGGTGCTCGAGGGCTACGACGGTTTCGTCGACGTGGGCAGCGCAGTGGACATCGAGTCGACCGCGTTGTCCCGTCGCCGCCGCCCGCGCCCGGCAAGACGACCGTGTCGAAAGGTGCCGGTGCACACCGTGCAGTGCACTACCCGTTCCTCGTGTCTGGTGAAGACGCAGCGGCATCGCCCGCGAGTGACGCTCTCGCTGCGCACGGGTGGTGGAGCTAGGCGGCGATTGCTCATGGCGTGCGCCTGCGACGGGGGGCGGACGCAGAGCGGGGGCGTGCGGGGAGCTCTCACCGAAGATAACTCAGCCGCGCCCCAGTTTTCGGTACTCCATTCATTTCCCCTGTCCTTTTCTTTACCTTACACGTATCTTCCTCTTGTGGGACTTCCCTCTCTGTTCAATTATATGTCGTCCACCGCGTGCGCCTTGGATTGTTGTTGCACGGGGCTCAGCATGTGTTAAGTAATTGTTGACAATTCCAGGCCAATTAATTCAGCCAATGTAACACCTGTTGTCGTAAGGCAGTAAACGTATCACAGACGTCCGTACATTGACAGGAAGCCCTCATTGAGGGGCTTTAATGCGGTGCACCTTCCTAATAACTGAGGTTGATTGATGCGATTGATTGGCAGGCAGCCGCAGGCTGCGATCCCGTAAACGACTCTAGCTCTGGTTCAAGTCGACACTGTCAAGATTTGACCACCAACCACCCTTGGCTTGGGGTTCAGCCGGCCTCGATGGCGAGACTCCACCTGTGGAAAAATCTTTAAGCCTCCTCGTATTCCATTCAGCGCTGTGCATCCCGCGGCGTCAAAGCGTGGGTTTTGGGGCGCGAAATTAAGAACCCTGTCCGCGTGGCACCAATAGGCACCAATGTCATTTCCATTTCAAGTATGATTGCAGCCAAGACTTCATGTCAAGCCACAATTTTGGCCTAGGGCCTTGGAGATTCAAGATTAGGCATGAAAGTAGGTATAGTTAGTAGGTAAAATTTTCGTTTTAAAAAAATCGGAGGGCCTCAGAGCGTGGGCAAAAAAAAACACAAAATCTCGAGAAGAAATTTCAAAATTCATTGTACCTATTTTACCTTTGCCTTTGCCTTTCCTTTTCCTTTACTCGGCACCACCCCTTTCAACACTGCATCTGCCTTGGCCTTCCACTCCGCCGTTGCATCCACCAATTCAGTTGCACGCACTCCGCGGTGTGACCGATATTTCTTGACAGCAAACTCGGCAACCGGGCCTGTCGCACCTAGACGGTAGACGCTGGCGTAGCGATGTGCATGTCGATAGAATCGCCAGATGGTGGGAAAGGGGCAGAGCTGAAGTCCATCATCAACAAGGTCCTTGGCTTTTTGCCAAATTCCGTTAGAACGTTCCCGGAACCACCGCTTCACCCAAGCCCAGAAATATTCGATCGGATTCATTTCCGGGTGGAACTTGGGCAGGAAATGGCAAACCATTCCTGGTGCGGCTGCGATTAGCTACAATTTGAATGATTAATTAAATTGTCAGAAGTAAAATGAACGGCACCAGTTCGAGTTGAGATTTATGGCCTGCAAAATCCGGTTGAAGCTTCAAGCTTCAAGCAAACGCCGCATGTAACAATCGACCGGACGTTCTTTAGGGCTGCTGACCGTCCCATATACGGAGACGGCCGTCAAAATGACGGCCGAAAGTGCGACGAACCGTACCGTAACCCGTACCGTAATCAAAATCTCAGAAGCTCCGACGGTACGGTACGGTTAAAATACGGCCGTTACGCACATACGGGAGGTCAAAAAAAAAAAGTTCTCTAAAGTATCACAAATGAGTGCTAAGTACCACCAATCATCTCCTGAACAGCTAGATGCACCAGCCGTAGGCGTTGTTTGACGATCATCAATGTTCTGATGGTGTCAGGTTTCAAGCTAGCGTGGCGGAGGGAAATGGTATCTCTACTATGACTAATTTCGGAGAGGAAACTGGTCTAGAAAAGCAAACATTGTGATTTCTTGTTATTATTGATCGGATTGCCTTCGGATCTGGCGCAAATTGAACCTAAACCTCACACCTTCCTCACTGTGAAATAAAACTGGGGAAACCCCCACCAGAAAATAAGTTAGCACTCCGAGCGCATCAGGACACTAATTTGAGAGCAAATTCACGGATTCCTGGCACTGCACTGACCGGAATTTTAAGGGACTTAGAAGGGGAGCTCTACGAGCTACTAAAGTGATGCTATCCCAAAATCTGGGCGATAACCGACGGGAAATGGCGGCGGGAGCAGGCAAACCATGGTCAGATCAATTCAAACTCCGCCACTTCCCCTATGAACATTAATACTGCACGTTCTCCTTCGATTTCCTCCATTTCTTTCGCATTAGAATGATTTAATATGTACTATCAATGCTCCTGGAAAACCATAGAGGATTGGTCAAACAGAACAAAAGTTCTACGGGACTTTGAGCGTAAATCACTCCCATCAAATCACTCGGAGGAGCATTTCACTTCCTCCTCCTCCGTTTTCACCAATATTTTTTCCGGTTTCATTTGCGCCAAATCCGAAGGGAATCTGACCAAAACTGACCGAGGGATCAAGCTGTTTGCTCTTCTAGAACAGTTTGCTCTCCGAAATCAATCATAGTACCACAAGAGAAAATGCGCTCGACATAGATGTCCCCGCAGCTGACACTAAAAAGCCCGGAAAACAGCCTGGGAAGTGGTTTCAGTCAGCGGAACCGTCAGTTTTCGTCATCTAGATAACGCGCGTCGGGAAAATCGGGAACTGGAGGAGCTATTAAATTCTTTTTTTGTCTTGGGAGAGAAGTAAGTATAAATATTTTGCATGTTGTGTGAGGAGGTATAGACAGCATTCAAGGCCAAGAGGTACAATATCATGAAGCTTGAGGATCCCCCAAGAATTCTGGGTGCATTGGAGCTCATTGAGACGTGGGACGGGGCAACATGATGGTCAAGAGCAAGAATGTCGATGTCGGCATTGGCGCGGATCTGATTTGCGGGATTTGAATTCTGACCGCTTTGGCCGTTGACTGCCACTTTATGGATAGCCGTACATGCCGTACCGTCGCCGTCTTCGGCCGTCTTTTTGACGGGTATTACGGTAGACGGTACGGCTGAAACCGTACCGTCAAGCAGGAGGTCCAAAGGCCCGACGGGACGGGACGGCGGCCGAATTACGCCGACCGTACAACCGTCTAATACGGTTTCGGCCAGCATCCCTAACGTTCTTCCTCTTCTTCCTCCGTGTCGTTTCCGTCGTCACCATACATTTCACGTTCCTCGTCGGCCGAAGCACCTGGTACCCGCGGCATTGGAGCAAGAGGAAGACGACGAGCGCGATTGATGGCGGGGCACAGCCACCGGTTATGGCCGGCCCGAACCGAAAACGCAAAATCTCGGTAACAAAAAAACTTTTTCGCTTTGTTCACTTTTGCTCTGGGGGATCTGTAGAAATATATCCTAGCATGCTATTTACACAATGACTCGATTTCCCACTAAAAACTAGAGACGTAGTAGTGATTTCCAAATCGGAACAAAAGTTTGTCACGAAGTCATGACTGAAATCATATCGATTTCGGATGATGCATGCCAGCATAAATTTCGGATGCAGTGTATGCACCTACATGGCTTAATTTTAGCCTGAGGACATGCATCCCTCCCTTAGCCGCGCCAGATTCAAGGATTGTGCGCAGTGTTCTCTGAGCAGCAGACTCGGCTCGCCTGCGCCTTGAATTTGCGAAGAAGCTGCCCTGTATCGTGCTGTAACCAGGCTTCGAGATGCGCCACCGCCAGTGTTCACCTGGACGTTACCTTGCCACATGACTGTCAATCTACTTGTTGGCCGTGGAATGACCGACGCTGCCAATCGGCGAAACCCTCGGGGATCTGTCATTTCCGGCGCCAAATGAACCGCTCCTGGTCTTCTCTTACTGCACTTGTATCGGAGGCCGCCCCTATGTCAATGTACATGTTGAATTTGCGTTGAATACTCAGCAAGTTCTCGGAACATTTTCTGTCTGTTTTCTGACGTAGAGTAAGATACTAAGTAGTAGCACAGAATACTCGGGAATTGAGCAGCCTCCAATCTGCCGGCGCGCTGCCAATTTCGGGAGCCGAACACGGCGGAAATGAATCCGAAATGGGAAGAGTTCTTCAGCACTGCGTGAGATCTGGGGCATCGTTGATCGAGATAGCTGTCAAGCGCCACAGAGTGACATGGGAATTGGAACTGACTTTCCACAACGTCCATGTCCGACCACCCAGAGCAGCCAAAGTCGAAGTTCCGCGACGGTGTCAAGGCCGGATGGCACAAAGTCGAGGACGTGGCGCACAAAGGCACTTCGAAACTCAAGAACACATTTCACCTCACTCCGAAAGGCAGTCCGGCACCCTCACCGCAGCCCTCTCGAACCCGACGCCAGCGCCATTTAACACGCAAGGATCGTCACCCGGTGCAACTGCGCGTAAGTCTTTTCGTTCGCTTCCCAGCCACCGCTGATTGCTTCAACCTAGGCTTGCCATCTAACACTGAGAGTGCGCCCAGCCAGGGCGAAAACGGGGAAGATTCGTCGAAAGGAGGTGATACCGCTAAGACTGGTGCGTGTTGTTGAACCACATACCTGCCGCGACTCACGATTGGACTCAGATACGTCGGATACTGCGCAGGAGTCTAAGTCTGGTAGTGATGTCGATATTAACCGGTATCTCAAGTCCACTCACGCCCTCCCAGATCCCGACTGGCAACCCTGGAAGATCGACGACAAATCTATTTCCCCAGGCGTATGTGGGGATATGATACATCAATGGACTGGTGATCTGCGTGTAAGACTCCAACCGTTTCCATTTACAACCGTTTTTAAACGGTAAAAACCGTTTATTTTTCCATTTAGTTTACGGACCCTCGTAAACGGTAAACAAACAGTAAACAAACGGTTTAAACGGTTAAATAATCCATCACTTAATTAGGTGCTGCACAACATATTTCAGCGCATCACCAAGCCAAAATTAGATACAGCTATGTCCAGAGACTAATATCTCACTCATTGCCGGGCTTCGGGACCTGACTGGCAGGATGTATTCCCAATATAGGAATTTGACGTATGGTTGATGGCGGGTGGATCAATTGATGCGCACAAGGCGGGTCGCTCTATATCTTCCCCTTGAGTCTTCAACAACTATGGGTAATCATGTGGTCAGTCTGAATTCTTTGTACTACCTCTCTTCGTTCTGCCAAGGCCTTGCCGATGTCATCGACAGCTTCCGAGTCGAGTTGGTGCGCCGTGCAAGTCAGTCTGGACCAAGTCTGCCCACCCAAATTTCACCCATAACTGATATACAACAATTTATGTTGCCAATCAAAACAAATGTGGGAAAAGAAACACTTCGAGACAGCGGAATTCACCCTGGATGCAAGTCCCCTTAAAAATACTGTTTATAAACTGTTTCAAACTGTTTTAAACTGTTTTCCAACTGTTTCCATTTAGTTTACGGGCATCCATAAACGAAAACTAAATGGTTGGAGCCTTATCTGCGTGGTGCGGCGATATATCAGGACCGCTAATTAGCGCAGTGACCGATATATCGGCTCAGCTTTATCTTTGGTGCTCCTTCCGCGCCACGGGCACCGCCAGCGCGCCTCGGCCTCACGCTCGCACCGCCTCGCCTGGTCTGTGCACAAAGCGCGCCGCCGTTCCCAATTCGGCCACTTTGATAAACACGTGACACTTCTACCTTCCCTTACGCTTCCACTATTTGCCCTTTCACGCAGCCCCCCAGCCCCCTCTTCGCTCCTTCTCTCGTCTGGGTGTTCCTCTTGTTCCGCGCTGTCAACTATCATCCACCAATCGCTTGGAATCTCCCTCGTTACGGCGTGCTGGACTTTGCGGGTGGCTTGCCTCTGGCACCTGCCTAGTGCACAAAGCTGCCTGCCGGGCGCTGCCGGCCTGTATGTGTAGCACGGCACTCCTTGGTGCGTAAACCTCCCTCTCCGGCTGTCCCTGCCCTCAAATATGTCCTCGTTCACTCGCAATCGATGTTACTGCGCGCCCACTCGCCCCGGCCTAGCCCCCCCGCCTTTTTCACCCTCCAGGGACAGCGGAGCAGCAGGGGATCATTAGGAGGTACTGCGATCTTGAAGGATACCCAAATCCCGCCTTCACGCTGCCTGTATGCTGCGCTACCTGCCCCCCGCCCTGGCTCCCTTGCTCCGCCCTCCCTGGCTTCCCTTGGGCACGCTCACGCCGCAGGACCACCATACGGTGTCCTCAGACGCCTAGATGATCTTTTCACGCGTCCGCCGCCCTAATATTACGACCCCATAATCGCCCACTACGTCGCGGGTGGGGCGCGCCCCGCCCACCCCGCCCACCTCGCCCCCCCTTCTGCATGTCTGCGGCGCAGAACCGCCACATCTAGTCCCCCCGCACGCTCTTTTGACCGCGCATTAGCGCATCAGTGCTGCCCGATCATCGGGTACGTTCGCGCGACACTAACCCGCCGCTCTCGCTGCTCCAGTAACCACTCCGGCCCTGGTATGTGTACAGGGCGTGATGACGACATGCATCCCTGTCGTTTGACGCCGCCCTCGACCCTGTGTGCATGCTACTTCCCATGCACTGCTTGTTTCGGTGCACCTTGCCCTTGCCCCCGCTCTCCGTGCTTGGATGTGTATTTCCTTAATGTCAACCTGTCATCCCTGCTTTTTCTCCGACTCATCCCTGCTCGTACCGGCTCATACCGGTGCTGCTAGGTGTCTACGTTTACACCGCAACCCTTGTACTTGCACTGTTGCGCTACCGGTTGCTCGGTTAGTGCCCTTTCCATTTCGTTTCTACCACCCTCCGCTTATATTGAACCCTACCTTCATTTGTCACAATCTCATTTTCCCTCGTACGCTCAAGAGTTAGCGCCACGAATATATTGCCCAATCTTACCGTGATTTATATCATACCTTCGGCCAGTCCATTTGTAGCACTCCGTGTATTTTTCCCATGTATTAGCAGCATAGAAATAGCATATTATATCGGTCCTCAGCCCACCAACAACTTGGGATGGCCACAATGCACTTAATATCCGATAGTGAGATTTTGATGCCGGCCCTAAATGCAAGTCCATAAGACGGTCTGGGGTTCTCCAAACCATGGGTTAACCGGAGTCAGCGTTGGCACACCAATACACCCCCTCTAAATGATTTGGAAGTTTTTCGCCCCATTTTTTGAAAATGAGGTGTGAGTCCAACACTGTTCTGTACTATGATACTGGGTTTTCACACTCCTAATGCACCCATTCAAGTACCAATCTTCATCATCCAAAATTTGATATTCTGGACACCAGTTGTATCCCTTGACTCTGTTTATAATGATACGGCACCCACACGAGAATTCTTGCCCCCCATCGAGCCCGTTTTCTGCGTCTCCGACTCCCACAGCATTTCAGTACCAAGATTTTACAATTTTACATATATGAATACATTTGGCTTTGGCATCTAAGATATTCCACTGGTTCAGAATCAGGCTCACATTTCAGATGGTGCTTAACGAGGACGAACTCCCAGTTACCAAGACCGAAAATGGACATTTGTAACGCAGTCACGCAGTGACTATCTCTTCTTCCTCCCGAACGACGACGTCGAAAACTAGTCTCTCTGCTCCCATATCCAAATCGGAATCAGGCAACCTCCCCAGGGCCAATCTCTCGTGTATTAGCAGCTGCGCTCTCTCTTTTAACCCGCTGATCCTGAACTATAACTCCTTGAGCCCCTCGCTTGCAGGCTGTACTAAATACATTCGGGAAGCTCTCGCCGGGCCTGCACGCTCCTCCTTTACTCATATAAAATCCGGGGGATACATCCTGCTCTATCTACCGTCTTCTCTGGCACCATATGCCATTGCAGAACCCAAAATCGTGGTCAAAATCCGCCGGCGCAAACAGATGTTGAAGGGGCGGAGATTCGGTGCGTGTACTGTTTATTTGACTCCACTGTATGCTAATCTCCTTAAACACCTACGAACCGCATTGTGAACGAGCACCAATGCCCGTCGGAGGCCGCGTCTGACACACTTGCGGCGGCCCTCCTCCACGGTCGCGCAGCGCCCAACGATCTCCTCCCTTCTGTAGCTATGGTGCGACATCCCCGTGTCTCATGCACCGTGGCGCTGGTGATAGGCAACGGTGCTATCGCAGCATTGTAGCTCCCTGTGCAGAGAGGGTAACATCATGCGCTACAGCGGAGCCGCGGCCCGCCATTGCGCGAGGGTCTTCTCGGTGTTCGCACCATCCTCGTTTTGCCTTCAATGGGTACATCGCAGCCCCTGTTTTCCTCGTCCTCGAACAGCGACGTCGAACTGGCTTTACCAGCTCTGCCCGCTGCTACGACCGGCTGTCGACGACCCAAGAGCATAGGCTTGCCATCGACGGACGCCCCGCGCTACAGGCATCGGGTTCAAGGGCGATGCGGTATACCAAGTTTCGCTGCCGCTGTGCGCATATGGCCCCGGTTGCGCACAGCTTCCGGGTAGCTCCATGCTCCGCTGCGAGGGTTTCTGAGCCGCCGGGGGCATGCTTCTCTGTCCAAAAGCGCGCCTGCGGCGCCGCCGACGGCCAACGGTGAGCGTTCTAGTCGCGCGGTGCCAAAGGGTAGCGGGTCTAACGGCCCCGCTCACCTACGCGCAGCGCCCTTGCAGCTCTGCGCGGCTCTCCGAGGGCCTGCGGGTGGCCCGTGGGCATGTCTCTCTGTCCAAAGCGCTGCGGCGCGACTGGCCACCGGGTATAGCTGATGCGGCATCGGGTCCATGGCTGACTAAACTGTGTTTTTAAGCCATTCCAAAGCGTAATTTCCATTTATAATTGTACAGCGTGTATACTGCGTAGTCCCTCTTTAATTCACATTTTTTTATAATTTTTGAGGCACATTTTGTCGCCATCGTCGCGGACGATGTCGAGAGACATTTGATCGCTCTTGTCCAAAAGCGGATATCTGAGCTCGTCGCGCTGCACAGCGCCCGCAGAAAGAAGGCATGGCCTGATCGCTGCTAAATAAACTTAGGATACTCGCTGCCATGATACATCATTCCGACCTCTAAGCTAGCGATTTTGATCTATCGTGGCCTGTAGGCGATTAGCGACGTCTGATAGATCATACCGCCACGCTCAGGTGATTTCCCAACTCCGAGAGTGGGGCGTTGGGTAGGTTCGGAGCAAGCCTGTCTCCGCACCGGCAAGCCGGTGAATCTCGGAGAGAGGCTTGTGCCAAACTGGCAAAAATGGACCATGTGTTCGAGAGTCATTTTCTCAGTCATTTCAGCACAGATTGCCATGGTTTACACTGATAGTTTGTTCATTACATGTCCCTCTATTGATTCTGACACTCAAATGTAAAATATCTGCTGTTGTTGTTGTCCCTCGCCCAGGTCTTGAGCGGCAAGTTGTATTTCATGTTCTCACCAAATAATCAACATTATTGAAGAATTATACATATATTATGGGCTCTATGGAATCAGAGTGCTATTCTAAATGGGTCTTCCAGCGACTTCTAAGCTGAGAACCCATTTATTCATTGAGGAACCTTTATTTTGTTCTTTCGTGAGGTGTGACATAATCTGTGACGGATATGACTCCATTCTTCTCAATGATTGAACTCGTCGGTCTGGGAGCAGCAAAATATGTGGTGAATTACTGAGAGGCACAGGGTAGCTATTTTTATCCCAAAATCAGTATAGGAAGCTAAGAAACCAGTAATAGAATCTCGCATATGGATGACTAAGCAGATCAAATATCTTGATTTCTTATTTTCGAACTATACACTGCCCGTTGTTGGCTGTTGGGACGGATAAAATCATTATAGATATCCTACAATGGCTTGCTATGAAATGGCATACTCAGATTTACGACGCAAATGGCAGGTGTGGCCAGACAGCCACAATTGTGTTTCAACTGATTTGCCAAGAAACACAAGTTGTGTCCTGGATTCTGGAGTACTGAGAGATCCTAATAAAATTCTTAATAAGCCAAACGACTTTTGCGCTTCGAATTAATAATGTGTCAGTTGAGCTCAAAGGGCCTAAGGGAATTCCTGAAGCAGTAGGGAACACAGAACACATTGTCCGTTTTCAGCATCTTGGCACAAGCCCTTCTCAGAATTCCCTGCGAAGCACGTGAAGTCATGTGATGAAGGCGGCTTGTTCCGAACCTAGGCGTCGGGCATGAAAATTCCAAATGGAGGGAACTCGCTGATGCGATCGATCGCTCCTTGAAGTCGAAGACTCTTGAAGCCGTCCAAGACTTTATACCAGACGGCCCATTCCCAGCTAAGACCCTCGTGAAGGCTCTGTTGAGTATCGTTCAGCTTGGTATCGTTCGTTATCGATTCCAATTCGGCCTCATCCAAGTCAGCTAACTTGCGTGCGCACTCGGAGTGTCCCGGGCATTCAGAAAAAGGTGTACAACTTTGCTCAGGAAGCTATCGAGTATATTCGTACTCTTGTCGAGGTTGCCGGTGGGGAACCAAGTGCGAGGGAGGACTTAGAGTTTAAAATCACCGTCTGACGCGTCGAGTGGTGAAAAAGAAATTGCAGTCATTCCGGTTACAACACGTGGAATGTGACTGATGGAAATGGGACGTGTCGCGCGACGCGTCAGAGGGTAATTCTAAAGAATTCAAACATGTAGATGTGATGTTTACATGACAGACTGAGCCCTGGACACATTTCACAGTCACAACTTGCCTGGTGAACTTCTTCTTTTGTCAGGAATATGTTCTGGGTGTCACCGCTGCAACGACACAAATTTACATGGTAATACCCGCTATATTCACTATCCTAGGAGGCCATCCGCTGCGGATTACATTGAAGTTTATTGTATCAAAAATTTCCGTGATTCAAGAGAGTAATCTGAGGCGCCCATCCGCTGCACATTTCAAGTGCAAATCGAATGGTTCAACTTCCATGGAAAACGGCCCCCATCCGTGCCCAGGGCAACTGTTCTAGTCAGAAAATGTGCTGAAAGCAGATATCTAGGTGCCAGGGATAGAGTATGCATAGTCTCGAGACAGATCCAGGGTGCTATCCGCTGCGCATTTCAAGCGCGGAGCGAATGGTTCAACTTCCAGAGAAAACGGACGCGATTTGAGGCCGGGGCAGGTGTTCTAGTCGAAAATGATCTAAACAGGCCCAAAATGGAAAAAAACTGCCCGCGCCTCACTGTCCCCTGCCTTCTCATCTCTAGGAAGTGTGTGCCTTTCCTCTGTCGCCCGCCCTTGCCTCACTCACTGGCCCTGGCCTTTGCATCTCTAGCGAGTCCGTCCTTTTCCTCTGTCCCCCGTCCCTGCCTTGCTCACTGTCCCTCGCCATCTCATCTCTAGGCAGTACGTGCTTTTCCTCTGTCCCCCATCCTTGCCTTGCTCACTGTCTCTCGCCATCCCATCTCTAGGCAGTCCGCGCTTTTCCTCTTTCCCCCATCCTTGCCTCGCTCACTATCCCTCGCCATCTCATCTCTAGCGAGTGCGTGCTATTCCTCTGTCCCCCATCCTTGCCTCGTTTACTGTCCCTCGCCTCCCCTTCTCCAGGGAGTGCGTGATTTCCCTCCCATCTTAAACTTGAGTCTCACTGGATTTTTCGTTTCATTGCCATCCAGATTGTAAGGCCTTCCATCCTCTTCATGACCTTTTACTTATTCTGCTTAAAGCCTTATCCCGGAATCTGGAACGATGGCCTTCTTGAAACGTGGAAACACCACCCATCCACTGCTCTTGAAGTACCTCACTTAGTGTCTGGTAACACTACTGCCAAATATTGAGGAGACCGGTTGCAGGTTTCGATACTCGGGTGCGTGGGGATAGACTCAAATGTACTTTCTATGCCGCAAGGACTGAACAACTTCCCGGATCTCAGAGCAATAAGTCGAGTTCATTGGAGAGATGGGAATCTGAGAGATTTGCAGATGAATACAAGGTAACACTTGCGTAGATAGTGACCTTTAAATCTGAAAGAGTCAGCGCAAAATGAGGTAGGAATATACCTTGTTCAGAAAGAATGGTCTTGGTAGGACCGGACGCTGATTGAGCAGTAAGTATACCTCTTGGAGGTTATTTCTCGACAAGTTGGCAGCTTTAGATAGGTGATCACACTGACACTGCGGGAAAGTGCCATGACCGTGGGTTCATGGCATTTGATCGGCAGAGGACCGACACTTGCCATGGCGTTGGCCAGGCATTGCACGGATTCCTTTTGTTCTTTGTCAACGTGGGACTTGCGCGGCTTGATATCGGTGATCAATCAGCGATCATTTCGACCTTGTCATCTTCTATTTCTGAGTTTCTTTCGCAGTCGCTCGAGCAGAAAATATGTTGTTCTTCCCATAGCTTAATTCTAAAAAGTCCCTGGATTGTTATTCATTTTTCTACCACTCCTTGAGGGGCAGCCAATTTTGCCCAGGCCCCAGGGCTCAGGCCGCACTTAAAACAAATTCACTGTATGGCAGGGGGTTGGGGAGATAGAGACTTGTAAAATTTACCTTGGGTGCTCCACGCTTCCCTGACCTTGTTCGTAGTAAGACAACGGCCATCGAGTAGTGGATAAGACATGACAAGAAATTATGGTGCCGTTCAAACCAGAGTACTGGGCTGTCCCATGCTTACAAAGGAACAAAGAAGTTTGTGCAATGCCTGGTCAACGCCATGGCAAGTGTCGGTCCTCTGCCGATCAAATGCCATGAGCCCACGGTCATGGCACTTGCCCGCAGTGTGAGTATATTCTCTATATATTTGCCAAGCCGTTCTGACCCTCACAACAGTGGCTATGGCATGAACACAGCTACCGGTGGCTGAGCACATGACACAGCCACTCTTTTGAGGGTCTGAACAGCTAGACAAATATGTAGACAATGCACATGCAGAACATAAAGTTCGAACACTGTGTGCGGAGTGCATTTCCTTGGGTGTGCGCCGGTTCAATGCAGTTTCCAATGGGAATCAAATAAACATCTTTAGACACCTATGGTCTGCAAGAACCAGGTCATAAACTAATACAACATACTACAAGCCACCCACTGAAATTCCAAGATAAGTAGATCTGAGGTCAAACTAAGTGCCTTGCTGCCAGCACCGTATGTGGGGTTCAACAAATAATTGACAGTGTTGCATGTAGCCCTACTTAATCCAGGACACCTGTCTCGAACGCGGAATGGAATCTGGCCCCAGGCCAATGGATTGTTGCGCAAGTGACATTGCGCTGGCACCAGACAAAGTGTCCTCCTACCAATATGAGTTTATTTTTTGTGTGCATCCTGTGTGAAGAGTGAAAAGGCAAAACATCGGCAGGGTCCAAAAAAAAACAAAAAGGACATAAGTGTGAATTTGCCAGCCCATGCCACGGCCATCACCTCAAGTGTTTACTCGATTCCCCAGCGCGGGCGATCATACACGGGCTCTTGACAGCCGTGCACAGGTTCTTCCCAGGTACTTTGCTACGCAATGCCTATCTCTCGGCATAAACCATCATTCCCATTTCTGGCGCACCATCGGAACAGATAGCAGTCCACTCACGGCATGTATATGGGAATGAGCATTGCACGGGTCAGTGATGGCCACTTACATAAGCGCACTGCCACATAAATCTGTGCCTGTGAGGCCTAGCGAGCCTTGTATGGAAATATCTAGACAATTAGTATCCTGGTGAGTTTGTGAAGCACTATGTGGTAAAGACCCCATTTACGTGGTCTAAGTCCTGTGAAGCACGGCAAGGAGACGAATATTCGAGCACCTAGATGCCACGCTTCTACACCGCCAGTTCTACAGAAGCTTCTGAGAACATTCTGGCACAACCTTTGTAAGACATTTTCCCTAGAGGTCAGAGCGACACCACTCGCGTATGTCCTGTCTTGCTCAATTCAAGCTCGCCTTAATCCAATGCGCATGTAAAATCAAGCATTTTTTTTCGCTAAACTTGTATCTACCGATAGCCATAAACAATGTAATAGGAAGCATGGAATAAGGAACGAATCAAGTAAGAATTTAATGGATGATAGGATATGAATTTGGATAAATTTGGTAATGCGGGCTTACAGCGAGTTGCGGAACTCAGGGCGCGGCCAATGTATGTGAGTCACTCGTCACTGCCATAGTGGGGGCATGTCACCTTGCTGAACGGAGGCCCATAGCACAAATGTGAACTGTGAGAAATCTTTGGGATATGATGTAGTGGGCGCAGGTGCATGCCCTTCACCCACTTTGGCAAAGAGCAGTAGCGGGCAGCCGTCCTAAGCAACAGGTACCAAAACTGTGAATGTTTGGATTCAACAGCATTGCTTATGTGGCTGAGGTCCAGGAATCACATTCGGAAAACGAGGTCCTCTTCACACAGCTCGAAGGTATTATTGAATGAATATATAGCTTATTTGCAGGCCGTCTCCCCATACAAGAGGGGACCTGATCAAAAACTACGAAATTATATACTGCATTTTTTAAAATAATAATAAAGGAAATCAGAGCACCACAGCTCCTGCGGAATCGCAGCGCGAATCCGCCCATCCAAAATTTACGTAGATACACAAAGAATTGAGCTCAGGGCGAGGGATTTGGTCAAAACCATCAAAAACAGCTCAAAATGGAAGAAAATTTGGCCGCGCCCTAAGTTCCGCAACCAGGCGTATATGGCGACATGATATATCACTAGGGCCTCGTTTAGAGAGGTGTCGTGATATATGAAAGTCGGTAAATGACAGAGGTGTCTGATACATCAGCTGATATATCAGGCGGATGCCCGTTCGGTAAATGATGCAAAATGTTGCATCATCGAGGTTCGAACCTTAGACCTTATCAAACCACAGATACAGTTGTGGACAAACAAAGTCCACAAATAGCCTGTAGCCCTAACGGGATTTTATTTTGACTTACTTTCAACTGTTTTAGACTCAGATTAATGCAAAGAGCTCAAAAAACCTACTCCGAAGTTTTTCCCACGACATTTTATAGGCCGCCAAATTTTTGGCCCAGATCCAAATCTCAGATTTGTGATCGGAGATGATTGGTGAAAAACGGGGTTTTTTTGGCACAGCCACATCATGTGATTACATTATCTACCCCCTGGAATTGTCAATTGCTCTCTGCCGTGACTCCTCAATTGCATCAAAAGCCTTGTTTGAAACTGAACGATGCTGTTTCTTCTTCTTGACAGCCCAATCTGCTGCTGTGCCTGTCAACCCCCTGCGGTAAGCATCCATGAACCTCCATGATTTGTTGATGAAACGACGGATCACTGTAACTGGACATCCATCCAGATACTTCAAGGCCAATTCCTTTGAGTCTGCAAAACTTTTTTTTGGAACTTGCCGGTAGCGGTATTTGCACCATCCCCAATACTGCCAAAATAAATTAGTTCAAAAAAACCATTCAAAAAAATAATATACCATCTCAATAGGATTGAGTTCACAATGAAATTTAGGGAGAAATATGCACAGATGTCCAGCTTCAGTGATCACAGTTTCGAGCATAGATGGTTGGTTAACAAAGTCCTCTTGCTGACTGAGAAGACGTGCCATGCAGCACCCTGTACTCTCGAATGGGCACACAGGAGAACATTTTGCTTTGAGGCCTGAGACATCAAAGCCTCGCTCTACCAGTACAGCTTGAAGACCTTTTGCTTCATTATCAGCAGTAGTCATTTTTTGAACCTTTCCACGCTGAGCAGCAGATGGATTGGACTGGGGAATAATGGTGTCATTCTGCTTTGGTTGCTTCCCACCATTGGATTTATTCATGCTGAATGCTCGAAGTGCTCCCTCTGGCAGTGAGGCATGGGCTGAAGACTGATCAAAAATAAACAGGGCAGTCACCCCAGGATGGATGTCATTGTGGATTTTTATTGCACGCTTCACCTGCTTGATGAGCTGATCTGTATCCCACCAAGGGTCGCCCCTTGCACCTGGAAAAGTTATCTCCCGTGCATCAGCAATTATAACACCATGCTGGTCCCGTTGAACAAGTCGACCTGTTCCTTCAGTAATAAAATCTGAAACATGAATGAGGCGTCCACGACTTTTCTTTTGAAGGACAGTTTGCCCTTCTGCAAGCCTGAGAAGATTTATCAGTGGCAAAACACTAAGAAATACAAGAACACTTGCCAAGCAGAGCGCATATAATCAAGTGCATGGAAGCAGCATTCATCATGAAAATATGCAATGACCTTTGTCACTCCAGGTGGCAGAACAGGCTCAACAACTTCAAGGTTTGGTCCATGATACTGTGTCATGCGTGCTTCAAATCCTGCCATCTTAGGCAGAAAAACATCAGTTCGATACTGCACGACATCCGGCCGTTCATGGCCATCCATATAAACACCCTTCTTGATCAGGGTTCTGCGATAGCCAAGTCTGACTAGCCAGCGCCGGGCAGTACGCTCACTGATTGGCTGCTTTGGTGAGATTCCAAGTGCAGGAAGGATTTCTGTATTAATCCCTCCACAGAATTTCTTGGGAGTTACTGTTCCAACAGTCTGCTGTGTTAACCAAGCTAAGCATGCAGCCTGAACAGATTCATCATTCAAGAGTGACTTTGTATTTGCTCTTCCGCCTCTGGTCTCTGCTGGAAGCTCTTCAAAAAGCTGATAGTGTCGTGCCAGGGCACGGACACGTCGTGCAAAATAATTCCCATTCCCTTCATGCCATTGATGTGCAATTTTGATATACTGAGCCGGACGCCCTAAGCAACCTGATATGAACAAGTTGAAGTCATTGAAATATAATCAGACCTCACCCCCAGGTTTGCGTTTCTCAGCTGTTCGTTTAGCTTCATAAGCCTGGTTAGTTGGGATCCAGTCATTATCCCCTGCATCTCGTTGATCCTCCTCAATCTGTGCAAGCAAGTTAAACAAACGGTCTTGAAACTCTGCCTGTGCAACCTCATCCCAGTCGTCTTCATTATCATTGTCACTATGGTCTGAATCGACCTCAAGATAAGCTAAACTGTCAAGTTCTGCAAGATCAAGAGCTTCAGAATCAGAGTAGTCATCTTCAGAGGAATTATCTGAAGCCTCAGGTGAAGACTGTTGCCTAGGTTGTTGCCTAGATTGGTTCTTGAGCCCAGTAATGTTGCGTTTGGCACGTTTGCTAGGGCGTCCTCTTCCTCTCTGCATGGTGGGGAAAGATAAGAGAGAAGGCTGGAGTTTCTCCCGAATGAATCAGTTGACTCTTTCAGCTGACAGTTCTGAAAATAAGTCAGGCATGTGACCAAGAAAGATCATTTAATTGCGGCACATCCACTCGATGGATTTTCACGATTATTTGATATTCAGATGCGGCTCATCAAGGCGCATCGATTGCGCATTTTCTTGTAATTTTCCCACGACTTTTGATCGGCCGCCAAAATTTTGACCGGCCCGGATATTGATAGATGATTTGCCGGCTAACGGCTCGACAAAATCACTTAATTTTTATATGGATGTGTTCGCCTTGGTGAGATCTATCGATCCATGTACTTATCTCGGCTAAAAAAATCGATTTTCTTTTTGGTGGACTTTGTCTGTCCACAACTGTATATTAGGACTTGCATGGCTAACCCCTTCACCAGACCAGATGTCAGGAAAGTTCTGTGTTCCCACTTAGTGTAAGGTGCCCTTACCCTAAGTGGGAACAGCTGATACCCAGACCTAGGGCAGGCAAGCTGCCCTAGGTCTTCGAAATTGTACTACAATGCTTAATATGTATTTTGATGGTGTTTTAAACCCTAACCAACCCTAACCAATCTAACCATCAAATGCTTATAAATCACCTGCAACAGCCTTCTACAATATACCTGGGGACTAACCCTTAACCAACCCTAACCACTAACTCTAACCACTAACCCCTAACTCTAACCTCTAACCTGGCCCCTAAGGCGGGGCCCAGTGGGTGGGGAAACATGCTTATTATGTGTTTTGTTGTTGAAGGGGGTATGCTTTGGCCCTGTGTGCCCACTCTTTTAGAACAGCTGTTTGGTGCAATTGGTTGAAGTGCCACTCGAAAGTGGTATGTAATAATTTTGGTCTGCGACCTTGGTTCAAGCCCCTCTGGCGGTCTTTTATTTTCACCGTTAGTACTGCACGTCTATGAGGTGATGTATCATGCACCTCTCTGCGCCAGAGGAATTGATACATCACGGTTACTCTCTACTTGGCGAGGGTGATGTATCAATGCCCCAGCCTCAGGACCCGCAACTCGCTGTAATCGAGAAGAGTGGGCGGCACGGTGGCCAAATGGTCAAGCTTGACCATCCCGTATAGTGCGAGGGCATCCCGAAGGGACCTCGAGAAGACACTGTATGTTCCTGATATAAGCTTGACATCCGCAGCAAGATGAGAAGTGCTTACGCCGACATCGCCTCAACAACCTCTTTTGTCGCCTCACGGACTTCTTGCAAACCTGAGTCGACATCCTCCCAGAAGCCGGGAGCCATGAGCTTGCCCTTATCGAACTGTGCTTGGTATCGGTAACGCTTAACGGAATGAGCATGTAATAAGAGGTAATATACGGGAGGACTTACCAAATAGGCAATGCAACCAGCCATCTCCATCGAGACCTTGACATCGGGAGCGACCTTGGAACCAACAGCGACGATACGCTGACAGAGAGTGATGATATTGAGGGCATCCTTGCGGATCCCCTCTCCGGGTGCTACAACTTCGAGTGGGTCTCGAGCGACCCCCAGTGACTCCTCGATCTGAGGATCGTATTATTACATATGAAGGAAGCGGGCAGCACAGGCAATGACTCACGGCGACTTTTACTCGGTTACGGTAGTCTGTAAGCTTGTCCCGAACCCGCGTCTTGATTACAGGAAACTTAGACTTGTCGTTCATGATTACCCCAGTCAGTCCCCATGACGGATGCTTCTCAAGGAATGTCTGTGACTGGCAATTAATCTGGGCACCTCCAAAATGGTTCAGGCACATACTATGACTCGCGTGAAGGGCCCGTTGGCCTTGGCCACATAGGCGGGAGCCAAGTAATCGACCAAGGCTAAAAACAATATTTGGTCGATGCGACCCTATCCATTGGTCAGATTCATGGTCCCAGTAAGCCACAGAACATACCTCCAAAGCAACGGGCATATGGAACACGGACTCGGCTGGGATGAGGCTGGACATCCGGGCATTGACATCAAGCATACGGGCAGCAATCCACACACTCTGCTGTGGGCCCGACAACTAGATTAAAAAGTAAGGGTCAGATGGATGGGCGACTCAAAACAGCAGAGCAGACCTGACTGAAGTCCTGGAGCTCGTCTTGGGCCTCAGTTGTGAGGTGGAACTTGCGGGACACTTGAGCAGCATATTGTCCCAAATCTTTGGCTGGTCACTTGCGGGAGTTGTGGATTACTGCATCGGCTGGGGGGCTGAAGGTAAAGGGGTCGGGTCCGTGGCCGGAATGGTGGGGATTGAGGCTCGGATTTTCGTCGGTGAAAGATGGTGAGTACGTGCTTGCTAATAAACGAGGGGGGGGGGTTTGATGAGCCAGTGCGCAGGGAGGGTCCCCATTATCCGGGGTGGGTTAAGAGATTAAAGAATGAGATAAGGAGAGCAATGGGGAACGACGGAGGAAGAAACTTGAAAGTGACGGACAGAAGGTGACTGAAAGGAAAAAAAAAACGGTCGGTGACATTCCATCACGTGGCATGATCTTTCTCTAGCGCGTCGCGTCGAAATGCCTGCTCACCGTGTCAATTCCACAGGGGAGTGCAAATAGAATTCCTGTGGGCGAGTGTATCTTTATAATGCTTCTTACTGGCAGGTGTTGAGGAAATTCCTGGCGATCGTAGTCTGTTCTGACGCCAGAATTCAAGATATCAGCATTAAACGGAATGGCAAAGCAGCACATATAAAAAGCCGGTCTCATGAAGATGCAGAGAAGGCTGCTGCCCAGAGAAACAAACACCCAGAAATTGCAAGATCTGCGGGAGCCGCAACCAGTTCCCCTGTCATTTGTCGATCTCCTGGACCGTATTAGAACGCGGGAACCAGCAGAACCAAGCCGCAGACCACCCAGTCCTTTTCAAGACCCTTTTTCTGAGGTTACCCAGGATGAACACGATTTCTTTGATAGCAATGACGACAGGATTGTGTTCTCTGCAGGACATCTGTCGGACCATGACCGGACAGAGCGTGTCGAAATTCAGCAAGAAATCAACCGGATGGCTCCCCTCTCCCACTCGATATTTGGCGGATTCTCCGATGAGCTAGACACTGAGACTAAGCCAGACAACACAGAATCGACTGTTTATGGAGCATTTGCTGCTGCTATGCGACGAATGGGTAAGCAGAGTGCATTCACCAACAATGCTATTTGTTTATATTCCCCAGGGATCGAGGATGAATCCGATGAGGAGGGCGAAGACGAATTTGCGTTTGGCCGGGTGGATGAAGAAGAAGCATGGTTTCCCCATGGCTCACGCACTGTGCGTATTTATGTGGTGAACACTGACACCCTGTTGACATTTCATCAGACGTTCATGCTTGATCTTCTTGATAACCTGCCGAGACTTCGCCTGTCAGACGACCACCTGAAGGCGATTATTTGGGTAATGCGTGAATGCCATACACCGAATATACCCAGTTTCTCGGCTCTGCGAAAGAAACAAGAAATGTTGGCCCGAGATATCGGAATCAAAAGCGAGCATCATACCTCCTCCCTTGGAAATCATTTCTATATGAATCACCCGGCAAAACTCCTTGCTTTGATATGTTCGCTCAGAGACGCCTTTCCGTGGCTAAATATCATTTGCTTGCAGGACTGGGCGAATCCCCTTGTCCAGTCATTTATTCACGTCTATCCCGAGGTCGCTGGCCCAGTGTCTGAATTTTGGCAAGCCGGGAAGTGGGTTTCAGAGATTGATCTTGACGACTTGTCCCCAATGTGGGCAGATTGGGAGAACAAACGCAACTCCCACCGCCATTTCTATATTAAAGAACTGGCACAGCTGTCTGATGGAACTTACGTTGTACCACTTCGCTGGGTGACCATTGACAATGTCGTCCATGTTGATGTTCAGGACGTTGATTGCAGGGACACCCCGCAGGTTATTTAAAATCAGTTCAGTTGAACATGCTCTGACCTACCTTTCAGGGCCGCCTTTCAACATCAGGACAGCCAGCTTTCGGCAAATTCTAGCGTCGACTTTACACTTGAATTATCTTGATTTATGTGCATCCTACCCGGGCAAGATTAAATTTACCGGTTCGTCCAACTCGTCAGCGGTAATGACACGGGGAGCTTACCAAAGTGAACAGAGTACTCACCCCAGTATTCAATGCCGCATCCACTCCGGGAGAAAGCTCAGGGATGCCCTATCTTCCGCCTGCGTATAATGCCCTGGAGCGATGATGTTTCCGGAAATGTCAGCAAACAGTACAATGCCCACACGAACATGTACGTTACGAACTTCAATCTTCCCCATCAAAAGCTGCAGCAAGAGTATTTCATCCGATTTGCATCGACATCGCCAAATGCCTCATCATCAGAACAATTTGTGGCTTTGAGCGAGGATTGGTATGCAGTTGCTGTGTATTTGTTTTTTTTTGTTTTACTGACATGTACACAGCGTCCCAGGTGTATGGCATGATGCCTACGACTGCGAGTTGGAGCAGGGGATACTGTTTGAGATTATTCCCCATGTTTTACCTGCCGACAATCCACAACAGTCCGAGACATCTTCGCATATTGGAATGGCAGGCAGTCTTGGCTGTCGGCGGGACCTAACAGGTGGTGCAAAGGTTCATTGCGAGACGAATGAAGGCTATCATTCGCTTTACCAGGTACATGCATTCCTTTTGTTTTTCTTCTCCGTGTTAATTTATTTGCAGCCTGGAATACCGCGCGAGCCAGAAACAACAATCCAGATTATTCGATGGCAATTCTGGATGGCATGCCTGGGAAATAAATCCGATGTGGATGAAGCTTACACATTGACTGGAGTCAAGGACAAGATTGCGCAATTGGATCTCAGGACTCCTTGAAAAAGCGAAGGCGGCACACCAGGAACACCTATCAAACCGGGACACCCGAGATCCACAACTGAACAACAGCAGCTGTAAAGGACCGGAGCGTGTTGCGCTCAAAACTCAAATAAAACACCGAATTCAGCAGGACCTGTGGGATTGGGTCGTTCAGCAGCCGAATGAATTTATACCGCTTCCAGAGAACGATCGTGAGGCTTTTGTTTGCTTTATGAGCCATCCTCATTCTGGTTTTCAGCCCTCAAGCTCGGACTGGATCTCAAACCGGGCGTACATTATAATGTTCTGCTAGACACACAAGGTGTGTATCAAGACTGTGAAAAATGGCACGACTCCGGTTGATTTTTGAGTAGGCGTGGATCCGCATCGCGATACCCCAGGTGAAACTCTCCACACTTACCTCCTCGGAAATGATAAGTATGTCTGGAACGACACCACAAAGGGCTGGGACAACAAGAAGGCCGACTTATTTGCCAGCCGCCTCCAGAGTTCTTCCATTGACAGTCTTTCTATCCCTCCTCCTTGTTCACGATATGTTGTTCAGTATAAAAACTCGCTGGTCGGTAAACATTTCAAGATGTTGCAACAACTCGGCATATTTCATTTGCATGGACTGTGTACTCCACTCGTATTCGATCTCTGGAAAGCGACAGGGGTGCTTGGAGCCCATCTCTGGTTCCCCGAAATCAAGGATATGGATAGCTATCTTGTAAGCCCAGCATTCCGTGGACTTGGACTCGTTCGAGCACTAACTAGTACTTTCCCCTAACAGGCCGATCTGGAGGTCCTGATCGGCAATCTCCTCGACATTTGGGGCCTGATAGATCCCAACCGACTCCTTGTCAAAGAGAAACTTCACGTAATGACTCATCTCGTTGATGATGTTCGCCGGTTCGGTCCGACAATTCTTTACGCAACGGAAATATTCGAGTGCTGGAACGCTATTTTTCGCTTGTGCAGTATCCTTTCAAATCCCCTCTCACCAAGCCATAATATTGCAGTCACTCTCGCTGACATGGAACGCTTCAAACACATGGTCAGCGGTGGATGGTGGAAAATTGCAGACAGACGGTACATCAGGGCGGGTAGCAGTGTCAGGTCATTCTTGACTTCGAGCCCAGAACTCCAACGTCGACTGGGATGGGCCGAGAAGTCTAGCATCTCAAGTGGTATGTTTAATTTGTTCTTACATTCACACTTGAGAACTAACGATGAGCAGGAACTGTGAAGCCTCAATCAGCTATTAAACGTCAACCTGCTACATGGAGTTCAACGTTACCTGAACCCCAACCTATCGGTTCGATTTGGGTGCACTGTAAATATGTTGTCGCTCAGTCTGGGGACTTCTGTAAGCCGGGGTTCTGGGTTTTTATACGCCAAGGCGTGAGTTTCAGCCTGCAATTCACGGATATTAAGAAAACTAATCAAACATGCAATAGGCATCGGAACCGTTCGCTGGAAGGATTGCCAAGATTTTGGCCAAGGATGGCTCGACCATGACACAACATAATACTGTGGTCATTGTTGAGCTGTTCATCGTTTTAGACATCAAAGATACTCGGTTAAATATGCCCATTCTGGTCCCATGCACAACAGGTGCTACGTCCCTCGCAGTAAAACCAAAGGTGAGTCGACTCGCTCTTTCTCCCCTTGCATGATTTAATTTTCGTTTGTGCAGGAGATTATGTTGTCATTCAATGTGCAACACGACCGCGTGTCATGTAAATGCCGCACGGAAACAGTCCCTGTCCGCCAAGAGCGTGTTGTTACCAACCGCACAGAGCTTCAAACAGCTCATTCCCCAGAGCAACGTTTCATTTTGAACATGCACGCTCTCCACAATGCTCACTTTCTACGCGAGGTCCTTCCTCGGGTACTTACAGCTCCCATTTCGTACCTCCAAGACCGTGTCGCTAGCCACCACAGATTTGCAGCCCAACTTCGCGAAACAGGGCCTGCGAAACGGGCAGAAACACAAGCCAAAACAAAAGCAACACGGGCCAAGAATAAGAAAGGGAAGGATGTTTTGGCTTCTGCGCAAGCTGAAAGGCAAAAGGCAGAGCAGGATGACACAGTGCAAGATGTGAACTCGGATATGGAGGTGGACGAGGATTGAATGTGGGGAATTACCTTTTGGGTTGACTGCGTTGATGTTCCTCGAGTTGTTGATTTTCTAAAACATGGGGGGTCCCATGAATAATCGCAAAAATATTGGGCTGTGTGCATTGGATACCACCGCATCTACAGGAATTATTTCATGACCAAATAACATGATCTGGGATGCGAATTCGATTCGGAAGTGGACCAGCGCAATTGCCTGTTTTGGGCGAGGGCGTTGATATCCGCCGAACTCTGTATTTTTTGGCAGACGGGGGGTGCCGTGATTTTTTCTAAAAATATTTGAGCGCGCGCATATTATGGCATTGTATATCTGGCATTTATTTCCAGTTAACGAACATGCCATTTTATTATGTGGTGCTAATTATACTGGCAGCCCGATCCGAAGATTATGCAAGTTTGTGAGTGAAACTCAAAATGATTATCCCGCCAAGAGGCGCATTATTGGCTATCTGGATTACTAAGAACTCTATATGTATCACGAATCGCGACTCCCAAATCCCGCATCGCAGACTCCAAGCGTGTATTGGCATTTGCCGCAGCCCGGCGCCAATGTCCAGTCTCCTTCCGGGCAAAGGCTACCAAAGTTTTGTGCCGTGCTCTATCTCTGACATTCTCCTGTCGCAAGCGCTGGCACTCCTCGAGAGCACTGTCCCGTTCTGCTTCCAAGTCATTGCATTGCAGGCGGAGAAGCTCAACATCAATGTCGTCTGTGCGGTCGTCGGCACAGGTTGCACATGCAATGCATCTCTTCTGAAGACCACCCGAGGCCAGTGATGAATGTGCTGCCTCTGGAGGGGAGTATATAAGAGTACAGAAGCTTGGAGTCAGAACACACAAAAAGGTAGGGACAGCCACACACCTCTCCTCTGCCGCTAATATTGCCCCCAATTCTGCCTCCAACTCAGCACGCCGAGCCAATTTTTGGGCGCCTTTCTCCAGGAGGCGCACAATCTCATTTTCGACTTCCTCCATGGCCTCATAGCGCTGGGAGAAGCCTGGGATAAGGACGTCTTCATATGGATTGCTCGTAGGCACAAGGAGATCGGGACTGTCATCCAGCATGGATGAATAAGAGGAAATGTATTCAGAGTGGCCGTGTTTACATGGATATCTTTTGGATGTGGAGAAAGAGGTCCAAGAAGCTGCCTACGATGTCCTCAGAAGGTTATTTGCAATGCTTGTCGAGAGGTTTGGTCCCTGATGCTGATGGAACAATCCCCATCAATGATCGGACAAGGTTCACCGCCCGAGCTTCTCATGACATCAATCAACATTGGCGGTGTAGTTCCTACGAATATTCGATGGAACCGGATATCAGACCGCGGCAATGAGGATCGAGCATGGAACAAAGTTTTTTAAGGCAGCGAGGGCGAGAGAGGCTGATAGAGTGTAGGTTTAGAGAAGGACCAATCCCCTCTTGCCCGTTGAAACATTGACTATAGAACCACCGGTGAAATTAAGTGTGCAAGATGAACACTTAAGTGAACAACCAACAACACCAACAACAACCAACAAATCCAACTATCAAATGTGCGAGGTTCGGGGTTCCTACCAGGTATTAGGCAGTGGCAATTTGGGTTTTACAGGCAAGTGCAGTAGCTTATAGCTAAAGGTGACTTCGGGACGATCAAAACCGTTCTAGACGCTTTACACGACCTTAGAAGGTAAGGAAAGTTGGGTTTTATGTGCAAGACTTGGAACTAAGCCCAAGGGGTGATCCGTAGATCGAGAGTTTTTATTCCAACGATATATTTCCGACAACCAATGTATCAGCTAGAGTTTGGTAGGTTGACTACTGCACAAAGCCGAGCACCTTCAAATGTTTACATGATTTTTAACGAAGCAAGCCCTGTCCTGTCCTGTCCTGTCTGGTCTGGTCTGGTCTGGTCTGGTCCTGTCTTATATCACTCCACAAATATCCAACACTTTATATATTGCGACAGAAACAACAAAAGGAAACTTTATAAGCTTTCTGAAGGTGTTCCCAATAGATGCTAGACGTCCCCTGTGTGCTCAAGCTCATGGTCGTGCTCATTGAAGAGGAAGGGTAGGATCTACTGGTGTTGCCTCTATTTTCTACAGGTATTTATACACACTGGCGTTCTAAATAAGGAAATGATTCTGCAAACAACTTTTAGTACAAACGGATAAACGGAACACGGATATATCGGGGTGATGAGCAGTATTAGCTCAAGAAATAACCCTGCTGGTAATTAGTTCTGATTAAATGGTACATTTTGGTAGATAATCTGGGAGATTGGAAGAGGAATTGTGCCATAGCACATATGTGCCCTGGGCAATCAATCCATGTGCCAGCTCCACCGAGCCCTGGTCCATCAACCCTTAAGTCGCCCAATTAGTCAAGCCTTCAGCCCTGGTCAAAGCGAGTCCTGGCATCACGGGCCAAGGACTCAGTACTATCTCCAACATTGGATCTCTGTTCCATACTCAGATCGGTGATTTCTGGGATCGGCATCATCAGATCTTCGAAATTGTTCGGACTATTGAGCCGCGCACGGTTCTATTATCTGGAACCGTTCTGCAACCTTATTGGATCCCTCGTACGTGCCCCTGGTAAGTCCCATAGTCTGAATGAAGTGCATTGGTATGTCCTTGATAGGATACATGCGGGTCGTTCCCAATCCCTTGGTTAAGAATGGTAAGAACACCTTTAGCTAATAGGCTAGTACTTGACTTGGCAAATCTGACCCATTGTGGTGGTCGTCATCCCCAAGTAAGCAATAGAGCTACTTGCACATGTGTTCATCCTTAGCTAGCAACTCCGACCTCATCCTAGCTCATAGTGAGTGATATAGCCTTTATTCTATACAAAACTCCTGCTTAGAACAGCAAAATTGGAAGATTTCACCGCTGGTCACAGGGCCGGCTTATCAATGTCAGCTGTATCCAAGTAGATTGCGAAGAGAATTCCAAATTTGAGCACTAGGGTGAGGATTCCCAGCATATCGAGCTCTTTGTGTACTGCCGTGAATGCCTTCAAGCGCAATAGAGACTAGGAATCCTCGCACACTAGGTACCCTTTGTCAGTCCATGCCAAGGCCCAGAGCCATTTGTCAATATAAGGCTTCCCGGAAGGCGCTTCCAGCGGTGGCTCGCTCAAAGGGACCTTGAGCGAACCCCAAGTAAGCACAGCTGATTTGGCGCTATCATGATCCGGGAACTGGGGGCTGTATCGGTCGATCAAACTAATCCCAGTGTAGTATTGCGACTCATCTCGGTGCATGATTTCCTCGACATCCGTGCGGGTTCCTTTGCCCAGGTTTCCGAACCTGCCTTCGAATGAATATGTCGGGCTGCGATCATCAGCATCTTCGAGCTCCTCTGCACGCTCTATTCTCGCTGGGGGACTGCGAGATCGTGAGGATTGCCGGTGAGAGTCCGTTCCGTGGGCCATATCTTCCACCGAGCGGCTGATGATTCCACGATCTTCTGTTCTTTCACTCTGGCGGGTCGCAGACATCGGTGATAGTGTGCGCCGAGCGCTGGTGTTGGCGAGACGCTCCTCGAGGGAAGGGTCTGGTCCGATCCATGGCTGCGAAGGTCCATCCGCCCGAGGAGCCAGTGCAGGCTCCAGATTAGAGCTGTCGTAAACCGGATAGACGCCGCTGGAATCAGATGAGCGAGAAGAACAACCTCTGGCTTTGTCTGGAAGGGTGCCGAGCACTACGAGACATCCATCATAAGAGCTAAAGGTCCGTCCCAGGCGTGGAGCGTAGCGATTCTTGTTCTGTTTCCGAATGAGGTAAGTTGACTCATAGAATGCTGCTTCCTCCGATATAATGCGGCCGGCTTTGGTTCTTGCGAAGTCCGTGAGTTTGAATGGACACATCGCAGCGTGAATGTGGTGTCTTACGAGCTCATCTACTCCAATGGGATTTTGACGATGGAAAGTGACCATTCGTCTGGTTACACCGCGACGGCAAAGTCCTCGAAACCTCTCTGCATAGGCCTGGCATTCGTGCCAGTTCTCTACGGGCCGAACTCCATAGTGCAGGAAAGGGACCTCACCGTATTCATCATCTCGACTGAATTCCGTGAGCACTTGCCCGACGCGACCTGTAGGACGGTATTGGAAAAAGATGTTGTAGTCCTTGATATTCTGCTCCAATTCCTCAAACGAAGGGAGCACAGATAAATCAAATTTTCCACCTCCTTGAACTGCACGCATCTCTGCGCATTCGTTCACAAAAACCGGAGAATACCGTATGAAGCAAGGGTTCCCTCCTCGTTCTCCGTCCAGGGGTAGTGAATCGGCATGTCATTCACAATCCAATGCGCGAAGTTGATCTCGTGGTAGTTGCGGCTCAGGTCTAATATGATTCCGCGCTTGGGGTGCTCGTCCAGATGTAGGCTCTTGACAAAGGCTTGGTCGCTCGCATTGAGATCAGCGATGGCGCCAACTTTGCATTTCATGAGCCAAAAAAAGAACCCCATCTGGCTGAGGAGGGTGCGCCGTGCAGTGGATGCGCTCTTCTGGGCCGCGACAGTCGTCCCATGTATTGTACCGATATCAGCCTCGTCCACTACTCCAGGTAAGTCCACTACTCCAGGTAAGTCCCCGTAAGCTTCCGACCAGCTGTTCGGTCCGTAAAAGGGACTCTTATCGACAACAGACATGATAGCACCGTGAAGGCGTTTGGAAAGGTAAACAGTGTTTATCACCCATGCCTTCAAAAGGAATACTCCGATCGGTTCCTCATGTTCGGGGCCTCCATCGTCGCTGTCTCCAGAGGTCGGGACATGACCGAATTCCTCCACGATGGGGACTGGGGTGTGATCGAAATTGTCTTCGCTGGCTCAGGCGCTTCTCCGAGCAGCGGGCGCCACGGGCTAGTCGGGTTCCACCCGTACAAATGCTTAGAAGGGTCGTAGTAGATGGCGTAATTCTCCCAGTCCAGCGACAACAGAGTACCCTATTCATCTGTATCCATAGGGTAGGTGATGAGGGTATGGAGATGCTCCTCGGCATCAGGGGCGATGTTCTCGGGAGCGCCCCCCAGGGAGTACCAGCTCACGCTCTGGCGTATGGACCAGATGGGAACTGGATTGAATCCGCGTGAGTTCCTGAAATTGAAATCGTCCAGGGGCCCGTGAGTTGCAGTGAAAGTATAAGGATCCATTTTTTGTTCCAAAGATTCCTGCGAGAGACGAATATTCGAACACCGCAGTTATCTCCTCGATCGCAGGTACTGCCGAATATTCGTGCAGACGATACAACCGAGTGTAAAGGAGGTATAAACGAAGAGGGTTCTGTTCGAGAGATAAGGCAAGGAGACGAGATGGGGATTGAGAGAGTGGGAGAGAGAGAAAGAGAGTCCACGGAAGGGGTATAGGTCCGTTGACATCGCGCATCATGCGCTGGCAAGTGCTACATGCCTACTGCGTGTCATCGTGGGACCGGATATGAGATTTCCGCTCGCCCGAGACAGATCCTGAGCAAAGAACAATTCATCTATATCAGAAAAGACATGGTTTGTAGAGACAAAAGTGGAGCCAGGTGGAGTATCAGATGTCATACGCTCCACAGGTTGCTGCGATGTCGAGTTCATTTTGCATTTGCATCCGCTCCACCACGATCTTCAATTCTCCACCAAACTGGCGAGTTTCTATTTTTAAACTGTCGGGATGTTGAATGCCTCGCTTTCTGTTCCAGAGGGTGAGTGTATCAGGCACGGGAGTATAATAATTGGTTCCCACGGTTCCCCGGTTCCACTACGATGTCCAGATGTCCGGTGGATACTTTGGCCAGGGCCCCCACCCAAAAAGTATGAACTGAGAGTGAAAGCAAGTCTAACGAGCAGCACAGGCATAAGGCAGATTTTTGGTAAAGATAATCCTTAGTTTTAATGTGGGCCGGATGCGGTGTTTTCAAGTAACAAGGGAATAATTTGTATCATGAAGGCAGGAGTTGGGTGCTGAGAAGCAGGATGAAGGCTGGCACCTTTGAAAATGCTGCACATGAGGTCAGGGGGTGACACTGTATGGCTGCAAAGACTAGAAAGATAAAGGCAGGTTATGATTTTACATGAAAGCAGAGTTGTTGGAAAGGTCTGAATCAAAGATTGGAATAATTGGCTTTCGGAGGCGGCCTGAAGACTACGTGTCTGAGATGCTGTCAGTGAACATGTATCAGCCAACCGGCGGTTGGTGACGAGCGGCCACTGTTCAGATTCTTTACTTTGCACCCATGGAGAAGTGCAAGGTACAAGGGTCTGGAGGTAATGGTCAGATACGAATGTTGGAATCCGAAGATTTCGCATTCCAATTGCGCTCATTGATCAACCCAGCTTAAATTCACACCAAAAAATTGAACAGAACCGTATTTTAGGTTTAGAACACAAGTTGGCTCACCAGATATATATTTCTAAGTTCAATTAGGGTGAATTTGAAGAGAGATTGAGGAGTACGACTTTCTGCTTGAACTACAACTCACCCGAGATGCCCGAGGCGCAGTTTAACTTCTTCGGAGGCATAAGAGTATAATAGATCAACAGTGTACAGGAGATTGAAGTTTACCCTACCTCTATAAATTAATCTGAGGTGATATAGAAAGCACCATAGCATATGAAATACTTCCACACCAATGAAGTCAACTTCTCCCCCATGGGCGTGCAAGTTCAGGATGCAAAAGTCAGAATTATGGGCGCCAAAAAAAAATCACGATCCAGAAGGATGAAGGTAGGTTATCCAAACAAATATTAATGCTGAAGATTTCAATATCATTAACTCCGTGGCGAAGCACGAGTAACTGCTAGTATCATTACAAAGGTCGGTCCGAAGGCCGCCTAGGCGCTGACACCTTTAGCCTTCAGTTTAGCATACTCCTTTCGCATCCCAAGAGCGTTCCGCAAATCCTTGTGTGTTTGCCATGAGTCCAATTGTGGGCCGTAGTTCTTCCATCTCACGAGCCACATCCGAGTCTTGCGCCGTTTGTCGTACCTGTCACCCACAATTTTCTCGACTTCGTATTCCTCGGTCTCGGTCTTGTGATCTCACGTATCCAGCACGGTCGTCCTGGCTCCAAACTCCTCTGGACTTTCTTTGTAAGGCTTCAGATGATCCAGATTGAATATGGGAAATCCGGGGTAACAATTGTCAAGCCGAAGTCGGTATGTCCTCTCGTTAATCTTCTGAAGGACTTCGAAGGGCCCTATCCAGCGCTAGACGAGCTTGGCCCCCTCGCCTTTGGATTCGACCCATTCCAAAGAGTGGGGGTTGACTAGGACCTGGGATCCTACCTTGAATTCGGGAACGTCCCGCCGCCCTCAATTGAAATACTTGGCTTGCTCGTCCTGGGCTCTGGCGATCGCAATCCTCGCGCTTTCCCGATGAAGTTTCAGCCTTTCGAGGTAAGCGCTGGATTGAGAGCTCATTCCGTAGGTAACTTTCTCCTCCAGTGAGTCGGGGATTAAGAAGTCCATTGGAGATTTGGGATTGAAGCCGTATAAAAGGAAGGATGGAGTCGTCCCTATCGATGCATGAACACTGTTATTGTACGTGAATTCCAGGATTTTTAGCCAGTCTACCCAGTCTGAACGATCCCTCGCCATGTAAGCTCTCAACAGAGTTTCCAGCTGTCGGTTGACGTTCTCGGTTTGACCATCGTGCTGTGGGTGGTGCGATTAGGAAAGCGACATCTTGGTCTTGATAGTTGCGGCTACCACGCGCCAGAAATCTGAAGTCCATCTAGGATCTCTATCCGCTACGATGCTGTTCCGTAACTCGAAGCGTGAGACGATGTGCTCGACGAATAAGTCCGCAAATCCTTCAGCAGTCAAGCCCGAGTTAGTCGGGACGAAGGACGCGTGTTTAGTGAATTTGTCGACCACTACGAATATTGTGTTATGTTCTCCGGACCAGGGTAGGTTGACTATAAGGTCCATTGAAATCGACTCGTAGGGCCTAGTAGGAATCGGGTTCGGAGTCAGTCGTCCATAACGCATGAAGTTACGGGTCTTGATCTTCTGATAAACGTCGCACGAGTCGCAAAAGTCCAGTACGTCCTTCTTCATTCTTTTCCAATAAAACTTGGAATGAAGTTTGAACCAAAGTCTCTCCGGGCTCACATGGGCGGTTTCCATGGGAGACTCGTGTGCTTCCTCCATTATTTCCTTCGTCATGGACTCCGGCACACAAAGGAGAGGGTGATGGTCTGCATCGCGGAAGAAGAGTAAGCTGTCTTCGTCCTTGAAGAAATGCTGTCCTGGCTTCCATTTTCCAGCATCGAGGTCCTTGTCCAGGAAGGCACTGCACAGATTCTGGTCGTTTGCATATCCTTCGATGAAACGTTGCTGGTACAAATCTTCCATTTGAATGAGTAAATTCGGGGGCTTGTAAGCGCCACTGCTGGACGGCCTGATCGATCTCGCGCGCGTAGAAGGGGGCCTCGAAGCGGAAAGGGAGGGGAATGTACTTCTTGTGGAGGTGGACATCCATGGCCAGGATGGCGGTGAAGATGTCCCGCGCGTTCTCGACGTGCTCGAAGTGCCCGAAGTGGGCGTGCCAGCGCTGGCTCTCCTGCGACTCGGGGCCGCCGGACTCTACCTCAATGAACGTGACATAATTCCTTGCAGCCTCGATCCATAGGGCGCGGTCGAGCTCCAGCTCCTTGCCGTACAGGCGTTCGAAGGCGTCCGTGTCGAGGACGAGCGGCTGTTTGAGGCCGGGGGCAAGCGCGTTGAGCTTGCGCAAAGGAAGGGTGGCGGCGTTGGAGCTAATGGTCTCGAGGTTGCGGGAAGTGAACAGGGAAAGAGGAAGGTATGCGTCGTAGGCGCGCAGGTCGTGCAGGAGGGAATGGAAAGCGACGGGGAGACTCATGCCGGGCTGAAGGACGATCTCTTCGCGAATTCTTTTCCCTGGCTTTTTCACCTCTGGGTCGTCCTCCGCCCGCGGGCGCTTCTCCCGACCTCCGAAGCCTGGAATGGCGCGTAGGAAGTCCTTGACCGACCTGGGGGACAGCTTCGCGAGCAGCGATGCTCCCCTCGACGCGGGAGACTCTTCCTCTGCCGAAACGGTAAGAAGAGACTCCTCGTCCAACGCGTCCGCGACGGTGGACGGGTGGACGAGATGTTGGGCGTGCTTAAGGGCCCTCAGGGCGTTCCGCTCCTGCTTCTGCGAGTTCATTTTGCGTTTCACGTCAGACGGCAATTTCTTCAAGGCGTCGATCACCCTTTGCAACGTGTGGGTCTTCCTGGCGCGCGGTGCGGGATTCTGCGCGTTCGAGGGGCCAGGTGCTGAGCTGTCTTGGGTCATGGGTGTGTTTACGGAGTATTACAGAGGGGTGTATACGACGAGAAAGAGAAAGAGGGTGAATCGCGCGTGGTGGTACGCGGTCAAGAGGAAAGTGACTCAGTCACGCTGGTCATGTACCACTACGCGATTCACGCTGCCTTTGCTTATCCTCTGACAACCCCAAGCCACTCGTGCCTCGCGTCGGGGTTGTCTCGGAACAAGATGTGCCTCCGCTTTGATCCGGCCATGAGAACCGATCACAGAGATACCACGGCCAATTCAGATCCGCAGTAGGGCTGGAAGATTATGATTAAATATGACCTGAGCCCATAATGTACCGTAATCATAAGATAATCTTAAGGATTGGCCGATACTCAATGGTATGTGTATTGTAATGTATTGTAATCATAGGTTAATCATATTTAATTGTATTTAATTAATGGTACTCCAGTTAGTCCAGTCCTTCATCAGCAAAACCTGGGTCGGCTACACAGCACTATGTAGTGGCTCATAGCAGCCTATAGCTTGTGTAGTGCCCATAGTGGCTGTAGCAAAGGTCTTTAGTTGTGTAGTGCTCTATAGTTCATGGGTGCGCTATATAGAGCTCTGTAGTTGAATAGGGGCTCTATGTAGTGCTTCATAGCCGCTACGTAGTATCGTGTAGGCGCCGTGTAGGATCCTATGCATTTAAATATACATTATTCAATGCACTTATTGCCGGTCGTGATAAACATGATCAAGAAACGAAATCAATTGCAATTTGGTAATAGTGTAATACTAATCCAGCTCAACATCCATTGCCTTGTCGTCCGCCACCGCACGCCCGGGATTTCCTCGGCGGTAGGTAGCCTCACGCGCCCACTTTTCCCATTCTCGTTGGCATTTCTGCCAGTGATATTTGTCGTTGTATAGCCGGTCCATGAGAGTGAGAGCCTTGGTGTAGTACTTCGCATAATGTTCGTCCGTGAACTGATTGTGCACCTCGTGTCCGGTCTCGTATTCCTCTATTCCCGAACGTATCTGTAACGTGGTTAGAATAGAATGTTAAAGGAGTGTGCTGCTCACGAATATGGTCATCGCGACGATGAGGTTGGGTGTATATTTGCTGAACTCCTCGGGGAATCCCTTCACGAGCGGCCGATTTCCCATTTCGAGAACTACGTTGATTAAGGCCTCGATGGCTGGGGCCATGAAATTGTTCGTGCGTTCCTGGATTTTGTTAGCGGTTTCACGACGGCATTGAGCACAGGAGCGATACATTTTCATCTTTTCCCTTTTGATGGAAAGAGGATTTCTCTAGGAGAGCTGCGACATTGCACACGGTGATAGAATCCCATTCCATCTGGTTGTAACCTCGGCCCTCGAAGTCAGAGTCTTGGGGGAAAATTCGTTTGGAGTAATGCTGAGTAACGATCGGCCTGACCGCTCTCCTGCAATTTCCCCGGAAAGTTGCGACGAACTTCCAAATCTGCACAAAATTATCAGTTGCGAACCATCAACGGGTCATTAGCGCACCAAAGTTATCATGTCTTCTTTGTTGTTCTCCCAATACACTATCACTTGCATTTAGCGCGCCGAACACACTAATAGGAACGACATACCTGCAGGGAGCTCCACCTCGTGTGTATCTTCGAAACAGACGATCGATTCGATGAGGAACTCGCGAATGTCGATCCGGAATTTGTCTTGGCATGGGAAGAGGTCGGAGTTAAGTAGATAGACATATAGGCGGTCCTTGGCGTTCGCGAACACCGTCTTCCACGGGCCTGGATAGAAGCCTTCCTGTGTTGGGCTGGGCCCATCCTTGGCGCTCCTCCTCTTCCTCGCTTGTCCTTCATCATTCTCCTCCTCCTCCTCCTCTTCGTTGTCGCCCTCGTTCCCTTCATGCTCATTCTCGTTCTCTTCTCCATCCGACCTAATGTCCCCGCCCTCGCCCTCAACCTCGCCCTCGCCCTCGTCCTCGCTGGTCGGATTGGATTGCTGGTTCCGGCGGCTGTGAGCGAGTTTCTCAGCATTGGGTGGGCGCGTGGCGCTATTCGTTTCCCGGTGCCTCTGGAGAACATCGTATTCATCTGGTGCAGTATTGAATTCCAAATAAATATGAGCGAAGAGGTCACTTGCCTTGTTGGCGTTCCCTGCGCTTACCCACTTGGCCATCGTGCTCTGTTGGATATGTGAGACATGATCAGCAGATTGGGTATTGCTTACCTCGGTGGGTATTGAGCCCTTCGCGCTCTGGGAGACGGAATTGACACTAAATTACATGGGGTTGAAAGGGATCACTTGCCTCTATGACGTTCGCGCTCTGTGTGCTCGTGTGTTCTTCCATCACGGTTGTCGAAATTCCTATCTGATTGTGCGTGTGAGATGCGGCCTTGATTTTATTGAGTATCACTTACCGGTCTGGAGATCAAGTTCTTGGCGTTCTGGAGACGAAAGTGAATGGAGGTTAACAATGGGTGAACTGGGATCACTTGCCTCCCTGATGTTCGCGCACACTGTGCTTCCCCTGCTGGTAATATTCCCCATTATCATTTTCATCTATTTCGACGCATGAGACATTGCCTCCGTATCAAGGATCACTTACTGTAACCGGAGTTGCGGTCTGGGAGAGGATGTCAATGGCAGTTGACGCGTGAGACATTGCCTCCGTATCAAGGATCGCTTACCGTAACCGGAGCTGCGGTCTGGGAGAGGATGTCAATGGCAGTCGACATGCGACGGAGAGGGATAGCTTACCTTCCCAGTGCCATTTGTACTTGCTGCGCAATCCACTTTGATCATTATCTGGCTTCTGGCTCCAGTGATCGAACTCGTCCCGGGCTATTGAAGCATCGATGAAGGCCGATAGAGATTGAGGGGCGGAACTTTACCTTCTTGCTCCTCCTAATCGAGTGTTAGTTAATAAACAGATATCTCAAATAAGTATATATGTACATCACTGAGGTTGTCCTGGGCAAAATCGTGTTGAAGGCTCGCCATCATCTCTGCCGCGCTCTCATCCTAATGAAGGTATTAGTAAGGAGCCATGTCAGCAGGGCTGACTTGCGTCGGAGTCTCGGATCTGGAGGCCACCACGAGTAACATAAACTTTTGGTGGAGGGGAAGGATGCTCTTCCTCTTGAGGTGAAGGCTCACGGGGACGCGGAGCTGCACGGGATCTCACTCGGTCTTTGGCAAGTTCAGGAGCCCGTTCACGAAGAGGTGAGTCGGGCTGAACCTCGGGCTGAACCTGGTTAATAGAACAGTGAGTGACCTGCGACAGTGTTGTCTAATTACTTGCCTTCTTCGAGGTCTTCGTCTTCTTCGGTGGCGGTGCAGCTGCGTTCTCCTGGACGTCCGCTGGAACATAATCTCGAGTTCGCTTTCCAGGACCTCGGATGGCTTCACTGTCGCGATTCAAACGATCAAGTGTTCCCTTGCCGGCGTTGAATCTCTTGGTGCGTGGTGCGTTGGCGTTGGCATCAGGGACAGTGTCAGCAGACAAAACACTTTTGCGTGGTTCACGGGTTTGGTGCACATCACCGTCGGTGTCAAGGACACCTCGATTTTCTAAAGGTATAGAATATCAATAAACTGGACGGAAAAGGGTGTGGTGGTATTACCTTTGACAGGGTCGTCGTCAGCCCTTGTGCTAATGGCGGCAGTCTTCTCCTTGGTTGCCTTCCGGCCAGCGCGGGAGCTGGCATCTGGATCGGAAGGGCCCTGGTTACTGAACACTGACTTTGCTTTACCAACCTGCTTTGAGGGAGCAGTCTCCTTCGACTGCTTCGAGGAACCGGCGGCCTTTTTCGAAGTAGGCCCCTGGGGTCTCGTACTCATCGGGGAAGTTCAGAACGTGAGGGACGATGTAGTATTGGAAGAGTTTAAACGCTATGGAGTAGTAGCCTAAGATTCGACTAGATGGTGGTAAGAGACAAGAAGCGATGTTGATGTTCAACCATTATTTGTTCCCATCACGTGTGTATATTTCCAGGAGGGCCGAACACCGCGTTCACGCGTTCACAGTTCAGACTCGGAATCTGGCCGATATCGATTTGAGCGGCGCACTCGTAGTACCACACGTTTCGCGTTTCGTCACAACAGTCCGGGCGGACGGTCTCCAAGTCGAAGTCGATCACCATCACCATCACCATCACCGGTCTCCACGACTCGCGCCCCTCCAGTCATAAACTCTCTCCCCATATAGTCCCTGCTCTCGCATTCCGACGCTCGTCCCAACTTAGAGCGACTCGCTCTCGCGTCAAATGTATATTAACAAAACGGCCGAGCACACGTCCCCCCATCAAGCTGCAACTCTGCTCACGCAACGGGTCTTCCACCGTCTCTCCTCGCATCCTAGCATCACGCCGGGGAGTTGCAGGAAGCTCCTTGGTATTTGGATTTCTGATCCTGAGTGTTCAGCCACTGGGGGTAGGGTTGCGGGCCCGAGGTACATGCCATCCAATTCGGGACTATGCTAGCACGCAGATCTTCTCTGGATATCTAGCATGTTGCACCCCTACCAGTTATCCTCCGCACTCGTGCAGCGTGCGCACTCCACCCACCATTTTCTATTCGATTTTTGGAACCTCCTTGTGTTCTCTACACCAATCAAATGTACGTCCTTCAATTCCCGTCTGATTTTGCTTCGGTCAAACGAATAATCTCTTCGTTAGGATCCCCAAAAGCAGCCGCCGGCCCGTCTCCCCTTTGGAGTCGAAATACGGTCCCACCGCCGAAGGCATCAGCGCCTCACCTCCCGGACAAGACCGCTAACTAGTAAGTCTTCCGTTTCTCATCAGAACTCCTTTATCAAACGAGTACCCTTCATTAGTGATTCCCCTCATATTCCGCCGTGTTTTTGCCATTCCACGTCGAAACACGCCGGCGCCGGCGCCCCCAAGCGCTGATGGCACGAGCCATGCACCTCCCGGAGAAAACCAACGGTAGGTCTTTCAATTCTTGTCCAATTCCCGTGGAGTAAACTGATGATCGTTTCGTTAGGACTCCTGCAAGGGATTCCCCGTTGTGTCCGCGCGACCCGAACGCGAAAGAGGCCGCTGCCAGCGCCCAAGGCGCTGATGGCATCAGCCAACCACCTCGGGACAACCTATTGTAAGTCTTTCAATCTTCGTCCGATTCTCTTAGACTAAACCTACGATCGCTTCGTTAGGACTCCTTTAAGGACTCACCGCTGCGTCCGCGCACCCCCGACGCGGAACATGCCGCGGCCGGCGCCCAAGGCGCAGCCAGGCACCTCCAGAAAAACTTACGTTAAGTCTTTCAATGTTTGTCCGATTAGATTAAACCAATATTAGCTCCGTTAGGATCCCCCGAAGAGTTCCCCACTGCGTCCGCGCGCCTCCGCGTCGAAACGCGCCGGCGCCGGTGCCCAAGATGCGGCTGCCATCAGCCAGGCACCTGAGGACAAAACCCATCGCAAGTCCTATCCCATTCACAGAGGCTAAAGCGATGATATCTTTCTCAAGACTGCCACAAAGATGCCCCGCTGCGTCCCCGTACCTCTTACTCCCCGCCCGCGCCTCCTCCTATGAGCCAAGTAGGGTCTGCATGTGCCAGAGTACGATTCTGCAGCCTTCCTTTGCTCTTCACGCATCACCACCTCGCGGGCTTGGACGCGGAATTTAACGCGCCACCAGCACATGCACCCTATGCGGTACTCGAATGTAGAGCGCCGACCGCGGTGAGTACGGGTCGGTGCCGCCCGGTGTATCGGAGCGGTACGAGAGCTCGAGTGCGCAGCGCCACAACACTCGCGAGTTAATGGTGAACCAGATGTACAGAGACGCCATTGCGGACCAAGCGCTCGTGCTGTACTTTGATTCGGCCCTCCGTCATACATTCGCACGGCGCCCGGATTGTGTTTCGCCTTCCCCGCCGCACCGCGGTCAGCGTGCCTGGTAAGTCGCCCCGCGGTTCTATTGCTCCCTGTCTGCCACCTATTCAGCAGACTCCCCTTCCCTTCGACATCGGCGTCACGCCAAGTATCCTCAACGTCTCCGCGTCTTGACAAGACCACCGATGGTCGGTTGCTCATTGTGTTGTCAGGTTTTTTCTTTCTGATGCTTTCGCGGTGAAATTTTACGACTATATACTTGTATATTCACTCTAGAATTGATTCTTATGCTTATAATAACAGACCCAGTCTACTGTGCGGTGATCGTCCGAATTTTAAACCCAACGATCGTAGGCCAATGCATTTTTAAGGGAAAAATACAAAAGCAATGGTCCAAGAGTGGGGTAATACCAACAATGAGCATTGTAGAGCGATACGGAGAGTGTACATAGGCGCGAGAAAATGGGGAAATGCGGCGAAATCGAGGGCAAGGGCACCGTTTTCTAGTCCAATTGGACTGAAAAGTCCACATTATCATCTCCCACGTCTGGAGAGAGAGAGGTCAATGTTAGTTGGCAGCGAGGGTTTATACGGAATGGCAGACATACCTTTAACACGAGTGGCTAACATGGCTGAGTTCCTCCGATGTAGCGCCAGCCTTCCGATTTTCAAGCCTCAGGACTCCCACTTGCATTTCTGCGTCGGTAAGGTTCTTCGTGAGCCTCAGCCAAAAGGGACTCCACAAAATGGGCTTCAGCCTCCCGTGAATTCAGAACGTCGTGGGCGAGTTCCAATTTGTAGTCGAGATCCTCGTCAGTGGCGAGAAGAGAAAGGGTGGCCTTGTAGAACTAGCTTAGTAGCATGCAGCAGAGGTATGTTTGAAATCCACAAACCAAACCCAGTGTGCAGGGTAGATTCCGAGTCAGTGAGTCGCCCTTGGGCCTTGCTGTACGGATTTGTGCGATATCGTCCGTGTTAGTGGGAGATTCAGCCATAAAGATGAAATCAATGGCAGGGTTTTGCCTTGGTTTTGCCGCTGGAGAGAGATGAATCTACGAAGTCGGTGGGTGGTGGTTGGTGGTGGTCGATGGCGAAGCAATCTCACGCTCACGTGCCTTGTTGGTTCTCTGCACCTGCCTCCTTGTTCGGTGCACAGTCGCCTAGCAGTGAGCCCTCTAACTCCTCTCACAATATATCTCTTGTCCCCGGGACCCAACCAGTGCTCCATGCCACGCTCGAACTCGAGCCATTATTGCTCAATTTGTAACAAAGGCTTCTCTAACCGGACTCGGTGCCTCCAGCATATGAATCAACCCAATGGGCGCTGTCATGGGGCATTGCATCCTGCAGTACTGAGAGCAGCCCAAACCATCACTGAAAAGTATAAGCTGCTCAATTCTCAACGGCGGCACCGAACTGAAACACCCGACTACGACGATCCTATGGATATTGTCCAGGAGGATGATGTTCCCCTCTTCCGCGACTTCGATCTACCCATAAACGACCCTGCAGACTCTTTTCATCTCCCCAATGCCTTGCCTCGCGGCCGCGCAGGCGATCGCCCCCTCCGGAATATTATAAAGGCGCTGCCCAGAAATATGGGCAGGATAAAACATTTATGGAGGCCTTCAATCGCGACACATATGCGAAAGAACGGCGAACGAACATATACTATCCCTTTGCCTCCGTTGAGGAATGGGAGATTGCATCCTTCATTACGAGGTCCAACATGACCGTCGCCGCTACCAACGAATTTCTTAAACTGCGCTTGGTATGAACTCCTTGTGTTGGTTATAGAGCAAAGGGTTTTAATTCGTTATTCAGACGGCCAACATAAATTTGTCCTTTGCAACAGCGAAGGATCTGCGTAGCCGAATGGAAATATTACCCCAAGGCCCGGTGTGGAAAGCAATACCCTGGAAGACACGACATCCTACGAAAACCCCATTGACACTATATTATCGGGACCCCGTCGAATGCCTACAATCTCTTCTCAACAATCCCCTTGCGCAGGACTTCATACAATATAGTCCGTTCCGCCTGTGGGCAACGTCGAAGAAATTAATGAGAATTTATACCGAGTGGCTTTCGGGCGATGTGGCGTGGAGATTACAAGTCAGTGAATTCACCTATTCGCAAAATGTTAGCATTTTGACCTATGGTCCAGGATAAATTTCCGGAAGGCGCTACTGTGCTCGGATCAATACTTTCCTCGGACAAAACACAGCTATCCGCTATGACAGGGAATCGCCAGGCCCACCCTCTCCTGATCAGCACAGCTCTTCTCGATATGGATTTTCGGATGAAAGCGTCCCACCACGCCTTCCTCCTGCTCGCTCTCCTTTCTATTCCGAAATTTAGAGAGAAGAATCGCGAGATCAGGGGTGTCCTGGAGAGTCGTCTTTTCCATGCCATGTTGGATTTTATCCTTCTGCCGCTCAAAAAGACGGCAGAAATTGGCACGATGATGACCGACCCGTTGGGTTGGCGCCGATTCTGCTTCACTCCTCTCGTCGCCTACATCGTTGATACTCCCGAATCAGCTCTGATCGCTGGAGTTGCGGGGAAAACATCTTCCGTAACGACAGCTTCATATAAACATTTCGGAGATCCATTTCGCCATCCTCCGAGGACAGCCTCACACACGCTTTCCCAATTGATCCGGCTGGAACAAGAGGTCAATCCCTGGGATCTTTCAGCCTACATCAAGCTGGCGAAAGAGCGGCGGCTCAATGGTGTTCACCGGCCTTTTTGGCGAGATTGGCGGTTTGCGGAACCGTTCGAGTTTCTCACACCCGAGATCCTTCACCACTGGCTGAAAATGTTCTACGATCACCTTTGCAAATGGTGCATTGAAGCCGTTGGTGCGGACGAGATAGATTTCCGATTCTCTATCCTGCGGCCGCATACGGGTATGCGTCATTTCAAGGAGGGTATCTCCAAAGGGAAGCAGACGACGGGAAGAGAGCATCGGGATATCCTGCGATACATCGTCCCGGTAATCGCAGGTGCGGTGTCCAAGGTATTTTTAACAACCATCGCAGCCTTCAGCGACTTCTTTTATCACGGGCAAGCCGAGGAGATAAGCGAAGACATCTTGTCAAAGATGTCGACTTGTTTAAAGGCTTTCCATGACAACAAGAAGGCCATTTTGAAAGCGGGTGCCCGCAGAGGAAAGAAGGGTCCCATCGACAACTGGCATATTCCGAAACTAGAATTTCTTCAAAGCGTCATCCCGGCCATTCGGGCGAACGGAGTCCCACTCCAATGGAGCGCTGATGTGACAGAGCATGCGCACATAACCTTGGTGAAGGATCCCGCGTACAACTCCAATAACCAGAAGTACGAACCCCAAATATGTCGGCACTTAGATCGCAGAGATAAGTGCGCCCGATTTGATCTTGCAACCGCGATTTCAACCGCAGGTGTCGATTTTGGCGCTCGCGAACCAGCAGATCTGCCGGATGATCCGAGCGAAATCTTGGATGACGAGCCATCGCTGTTGCTCAATCGCACTTCCGAGCTCTTGGACCAAATCGAGCCAGTCTCCCGTCTTTCCGGCACCAGTCGCGCAGACACCGATTACTTCTCACACAGCTCTTTACTGATTGAGGGAAGATTCTCCGCGGCACGCAAACCTTTCCGAACGTTCACATCCGCAGATGGCAATACAGCATTCCATCTTGCTCGGGAACATGTCGGTCATCAGTTGACAGTCGATGCCGCCGCCACGAAATTCCGGCTACCAGATTTGCGGCCCGCCCTTGCGGCATACCTGCATCGGCCGCGTGGCAGCAGACTTGTGATTGGCGGTAGGCGCCCTACTCTCAACGACGAGAGACTGCCGTTCGAGAAGATCGAAGTCTGGCACACAGTCCGAATCCAATCCCGTGCCTTTCATAACCCCAAGAAAATATTGGTACCTATGACCGTCAACGCGGCTCCTCCCGATGCCACTTGGACGTGTGGCCGTGCAGACGCAGTGCTTGTTAACAGTGATTCCGATTTTCAATGGCCGCGCAGTGGCCTGGAAGGTATGTATTCAAACTCTCACCTTCGTCTTCAACCTAATATTTTGTTCAAGGTCATATCATCTGCCAACTTCGCATGATATTCCATGTTGTTCCCTGGAAAGGATGTAACCCACCGTCCGGAACTGACGGGTTTCTTGCGTATGTTCAGCGGTTCGATGTGGTCCCTCAGACGGATCCCACAAACAAAGTGAGGGGTGCCGTTCCTGAGCCGGCCAGCCGCATGTACCAGCTCAAACGAGCTCGAAGGTCGGATCGTTCCATAATGGGTGATATTATCCCGTTGGATCGACTTCGAGCGCTCGCCGACCTCGCCCCTCGATTCGGGAAGACCGCCGACAGACGACTGACCAAGGAAAACAGTTTGGACTACTGCGAGGAATTTTCGCTGTCGAAATGGTTTAATAAAGAGTTTTTTTTCGCATTGTCTCAGTAATTATTGTCCGAAATAGCCGTGGAATAATCTTATTGTCGATTGAAACCTATTTTCGCACCCGCTTTCCCGGTATATTAGTAGCAGAGCGAGCACAAGTCATCAAACAAAAATTTCAACCCAATAACAATAATAAAAGTTGACGGCGAGCAATCCAAAATTTCTACCAACCCAGAAAACTCTACAAGGTTCAGAACTTTGCTCATAGGACTGGATGAAATGCGGGACACTACATAGGAATACATAGTACCCCTATTCTGCTACAGAGAACTATGTAGCTGCCCGGTTTCTATGTAGCACTATATGGCACTACATACTACTACAGCCCTATTTGGTCCTGCTACAGGCAGCTATGACTCGCTAGGACGAAAATCAGGGTTTGCTGATGTTCTCCGAAGCCGGCGTTCAACAGCTCCTTCGTTACAACAGCCGAGGATGCAGTTGAAGCAGCCATAGATGACTGTGCATTGGACATGGCAAGCTCGGGCTCGCGCGGAATCAGAGTATAAAGGAATGAATTCGTGCTGGTGATAGGAAGCAAGGAGGAGGGTGATGGAAAATTCTGGAATATTACATGATGGGACGGCTGCTCCCGTGCTCGTGGGACACCGGAGCCCGCAACCGAAATGTGAGAAAACAAGACTAAAAATTGCCGTTGTAAATCCATCAGCTACCTCAACACCTTCAGCACGCCGCGAGCCGGGTATCTGCGCAAAGACGTATAGGGAGATGCATGCTGCCCCCACTCAGCGCCGGATATGGGTGCTCAGGCCACTCCGAGATCAATCCCCGGCACAGTCCGAGCTCGCGATGGCATCCAGCATCTTGGGAACTTCGGGATTGCTACGAATATCTATATAGTATAGGATCCAATGAATAAACTTGGTGGTAAAATCATCAAATGTTGTAATCATAAAGTACTGAATCTGACCATATTTCGAAGCTAGCGCGCGCAATATCCAATGGTGCGAGATTTGGATGGCTTGGCAGTGCATTGTGGAGAAATTTGATGGTGTAGCTGCAAAGGACATCTGGCACGAAGATTATAGGGATTGTTAGTTCCAAAGTAAAATGAGTAAGAACAACGTGTTGACGAAATAAAATGAAAAATGGACGCGAGGTGGTAAGATATTTGTCCCAAATTTGTCCTGCACGTGCGATCGGGCCGAAGTCCGAAGGCGATGAGCTGGGCAAGTCGCGCTTCCACATCAACCTCGAGCCTGAGCCATTCTAGGAAGCCACCATGTAACATGTTTTCTCGGGCAGTTGCATTTCTAGGGAAGGTACAGTGGTACAGTGAGTTGAATTTAGACCAGGCAAGGCGAAGAGGCACGGCCCGGTGCGCACCTGCATTCGATGAATTATGACGTTTATGGTGAATTAAGCAGGCGGAGTTCGTTCGACTCGAGCCTGGGCCATGGGTACCAAGTTCTGTCGAGTGACATTTTTTCGGTCTGTTCAATTTGTGAGCGAAGCTAACAGAGTTAGGTTGGTAGAAAGCAAGGCTCAGAGGTGCAGGGTAGGCACCTGTACTCCGTGCGTGGGTAATCCTGTGGGATGAGCAGGAGGTGCTTGTTCAACTCGAACCTAGGCCGTGATTCTGTTATCTTGCTTGCCTCCCATCGTCCCTAATTTCTCTCCACTCGGGCTGCATCCCCGTCCACCATTCCCACCACGACTTCTCAAACGCGTCCACGTTCTGGATCACTCTGACCGGCTTGCTCCGCCCCCGCCCGTCCTTGATCCAGTCCGATACCGCCCCGGTCGACCCTTCTTTGACAGCGCCGCCGTCCTGTTCTCAAAGCCATAGCCCCACTCCAACTTGACGAAACCCTCCAGCAAAGCTTCATACGCCGGCCCTAGGGCGCGGCAAGGGGACTGCCCGCGGTATGGGGGGGTCAGCAGAAAACACGAAACCACTCCGCAGGCGCAGTTTGGGCCGCTGATGCCATGTTTTGACCTTGCTGCCGCACCGTGGGAGATGTCCAAACAGGTCCTGACCGTCAGATAACGCAGGGAGGGGCTTCTAACCGTGCCTCGAGGGTAAAAGCCAAAATTTCCTTAAAAGGCAATAGCGCCCGAACGGGACGTAACGCGGAGGGAAGAAAAATGCTGCGGCCAGATCCAGGGTGCCCCCATCCACTGCCAAAATTTCAGAGTACAAGAATTTTGCCATCATTAGTACAACGTCTTACTAACGGAACACAATAGGTAGGCTTCCGTTATGGCTTTCGTACATGAATTCATTTAGTTTCATCAGCGGACCCCACCACTTCATCTGCTCTCTGTTTTGCATGGCATAGTGGTGGTTAGGACGAGTTGTGAGCCCAGGGAAAAGTGCCTTGGAGGACCGGAGATAGTCAAGATACATCTTGATATATTCGTCGGCCCCCGCTGGGATCGCTACATACGAACAGACTATGTTTGTCGCACCAATGAGATCGTGAAAGTCTTCCAGATGTTGCATGGGCTCAAGCATGTTTCTCGAGCGAGGCATATCTGCGGGAGCTCCTCAAACGAATACGCGAAAAAGCATGTCGGGCAGCAGATAGACCGGTCGATTATGGGCTCAATGGAAAGGTGTTTCACTGCTGTGCGTCCATCCTCCGGAATTTTATTGGTGGTGTCTGACGCGGCAACCATAGCTATAATGAGACCACGCAAGGGCGGAAATGGAGGCGGTAGCGAGACACGGCGGGAAGTGCCTCTTCACAGACGGATCAGGGTTCGAGGGCAGAGTGGGCACGGCGGCGGTTGCGTGGGGACGGGAGGGAGAGACGGCGCACAGGTTGAAGCACCTGGGGCCCGAGGAGGAGCACACCGTATTCGAGTCGGAGATCGTGGGCACGATCCTCGCCCTCGATATCATCAAGGACACTCCGCGGCTCACCGACGTTGACATCTTTACAGATTGTCAACCCGCTATAATTGCGCTGTCCGACCCAAAAGCCCAGCCCGGCCAATACCTCCTCGCCACCTTCCACTCCCTCCTCCTCCGCCTCCTTCGCGCCCGCCCCACCCTCAAGGTGCGAATGCACTGGGTCCCAGCGCACGTCGGCATCGCGGGGAACAAGTGCGTGGACGCGCGCGCGAAGCAGGCGGCCCAAGGCGCCTCCTCCCCGCTCACCCTTCGCATCCCCCTCTTCGACTCCCCTCTCCCGACGAGCAAGGCGGCCGCCATCGCGGCGGGCACGAAGGCGTTCAACGTGCAATGGCTCGCGGAATGGACTGAGTCCCCGCGCTTCCGGCGCCTCGCGCTCTTTGACGACCCCAAGCCGTCGGGCTCCATCGCGAGGGCGTACTCTGGATTGAGCAGGCCGCAGTGCAGCGTCTGGACGCAGCTGCGCACATCCCACATCGGACTCAACGCCTTCCTCTACCGCTTCCACCTCGCGCCTTCCCCCGACTGCCCGCTCTGCCTCGTCCCCAAGACCGTCCCGCACTTCCTCCTCTCGTGCCCTCGCTTCCGCCGGCAGTGCCTCGACCTCATCATGCGCCTGGGGACAGCGCGCCTCTCCCTCCGCCGCCTCCTCTCGTCGAGAACGGACCCCAAGCCCGTCCTTTCTTTCGTTCGGGACACAGGCCGCCTCCCGCGCTACGCGCTATGACCCCCTCTCCCCGTCGCGCTCCTTACTCCCATTTCCTTTACTTTCCTTTATCATTTCTCTTTCTTTATTACTCGCTCTCATACATACATAGCTTGACAGTCTTGACACCCCGCTTTGAACCATCACATCCCTTACCCTCATAGCACCTCCCACGCGTACCACTACCTCCGTCCGCCGCCTCCTCCCGCGCTCCTCCTCCCTGCCCGCTAGATCACTTACATGTACATACGGAAACTGCCACATGGGCCCCAAGGGGCCCGCGCGCAGTATAATTGAATTATGAATGAATGAATGAATGAAAGCTATAATGAGACCCAGGACTTTGAGAACCCGATTGCTTGCATCTCAGCTGAGACCGCATACAAGATGCACCCAGGACACCAGCGTGCAGACCAGAAAAACGAAACAATGACGGGCATCAGCAACTCCTGCAAGAAACAAATCTGATTCACATTCGAACCCAAAATAAACGGCCCCAACCTATACCGTCCTCCATTATCTCATCTTCATTGTGAATGATTGCATGAGCCGTGGGCGGCTTATGCTCTGCCACTGGCGGCTTCTCCGCTACTCGATCGTGAGCCTGATGTGAATTAGTATACCGGTCGCTTGCTGATTTCAGAGCAGAATCTTACAGGGGGCAATACCTGAGTGGCCACAAGCTTCACATCCTCCCCGCAGTGTTTCGCTACCGTGCTCTTGTGATACCATCGACCCTTCCTCGTCGTCCCATCCTTCACCTGCCAAATTTGCGCCGCACAGTCATGAGAACGACATTTACACAACTGATTGCGTGAAATCAAGCAGGTGACATTTGGCGGGGCAAGGAGCGGGCGGAGCACGCCAGTGCAGATGCTGGACGGCGTCGAGTGCGATGGACCCGGCCGAGTGGATAGATGAGCGGTGGATGCGCGAGCAAAAGACACCGCTGGAGAAGCGAGGAAAGCGTAAGAAGGCAGAGGTCTCAGTGGGGTGAATGTCACTTGCAGAGTCGCCGTGTCCGAGTCCAAGTCGATTTCTTGCGTGAGGTCGCCGTCGTGCTCATCAATCTCGTGGATTGTCATGGTCATCGTCGCCATTGCCCAGGGGGAGAGTTCAAATTGAAGAGTTTGCCATCGCCCGGAGTGACGCGGGGACGTGACGCGCCTCCCGCCATCAGCCAGCCGGTATCCACAACATCCAACTTGTCGTCTGTTACTTCCGACATTCTCTTTCGACGTTCTACAGCGCTTTTGTCTCCTTTCATCTATCACTTTGTCTCCCTTTGTCTCTCTGGGTCCCTCGCTCATCCTTCTTCATCCCTCTCTTGTCCCTCTCTTGTCCCCCTTCGTCACACTATCCTCTCAGTTCACATCCCTACAACATGGTCCGCATTGTCCCCACGCGCACCCGCTTGTCTAGCTCGGGTTCCAAGTGTACCCATCGCGCTCGACTCTGCTCTACGTACGAATCCGCCCTACGATCGGCGCCCATTCAGCCTCCCTAGGTTCCCGACTCGCGCTGCGACCCACCTTCGGCGACAACTCCCTGCTGTCACACCGCTGCACCCCGCGCTCGAGGCGGTGATCCTTGCGCCTCCATCGGCACTCGACAAACCGGGCGCCCTTTACGTCTTCGACATCCCGGCGACTCAACCGAATCGTCGCACGGGTGCAGATACGGATAGCGAACATTGGGCGCTCCAAGCATTCTTGGGAGCGCCGGGCCCAGTGGTTATGGAAGTGTCGGGGCCAGCGACAGGATTGGTGGGCTTATTGGAACGTTCCGTATGCTGCGAAATTTGGTAAGCACGATCTCGCCAAAGTTCCGGGCAATTACTTACCTTTGCCCAGAGGCGCTGATCCACCTCCACTTCAAACTCTGGGGGCATGGATGTTACCTTCGGAATGCCACTTTTGTGGTGTCCGTCATACCGAGAAATTTGGCTTTCGCACTTGTGGGGGTCGGGCTGGAATTGCGCGCGTCATCGTGTTTTATCTCCGACGTTTGGGCTGGCCGGTGGACGAGTGAGTATCTTTCTATTTTCTCTTACTTCTCACTGACGTGCTGGCGTCTACTCCAGAGTCGCGATGTAGTACATAATCTTTTTTTTCTTGCTGTCGCCTCGTCGCAGGTATCTGTTTTCCTATACGACGAACTTGGAAGACTACAATACAATATATTAACATAAATAATTTCGATATACGTAGTACATAACATTTTATCTAAGCCTTTGTTCGAAAAATTCGGACAAATTGAACAAACCAATCTCATTTATTGTGTCAATGTACATACAAAGAAAATTCAGACAAAAACCTCCAAAACGCGAGGCTGCAGCGTGGCCACGGAACAGCCCGAAACCTGTTTAAAGGGGTAAGTGGCCGGCTTTATGCAAATGACAGTACAGCTGGCCGTCGGATGACAGTCGCCCTCCGGACCGCGGATGACAGTTGATTGTCCGCCGTGTAGACCCAAAAACCAGATTTCTCGCAGTGGAATGGATGACTAAGAACGAGTTTAAAAATAAAATTTTAAGACTCGTAACCTCACGATTTCCTCGCCTTTCGCAGCGCTATGGCTGATTCCGCTGCAATCTCGCTCGACATCTTTCGTCCTTCGTGAGCTGCCGTTTGCCGTCGCTTCCCACCAAAAACGGTCCTCTTTTTCTGGTGGTCCCTCAGACGTGCTGCAAATTCGGTCGGGCGTTGTGCAGTCGGAAAGGTGCGCTTTGTTCGTACCAATTTCCCTTCGTTCGAAACACTTCCACTTGAAAGAATATAGCTCTTCGTGCCAAATTTTCCCTTCGAGAGTATCTTTATTCGTCAATCCTCGTCGCCCCGTCGCTTGCTGCAGAATTGCTCCTCGTTGCGAGGTATCGGCCCTCGTCAATCCCTTCCCGATCTTACAGTACTAGTCAGCGTGCCTTTCCATCGAAATTTCTTTAGCACTGCTTTGAGCTGCTCGGCACAGGTATCACCGCACTGCTTTACGGTGTCTATCATGACTTACGGCCTTGATTCAATGCTGTGACACTCTGATTGTTGTCAGTCTGGCGCTACACGTCTCTTCCTCTTCCCCCACCTCTGGCCATCTATGGAGGACGAGAGACACACCGCCCCCGAGGAATCCGGTCTTCTTTCAAACCTCCGCATCGCAGGAGGCCCAAGGTGATGGTTCGACCCATTCCCAATGAACTGTAGCTGACACCCGGCGTGTACCGTGTAGCTATGCCACCGTCTCAAACACTTCTGCAGGCGACATGTATATGCTCAATTGTCGGACTACGAGCTATTATAGCTATATCACGAACAACATTGCACCTCCTGCACCCACCAGTAAGCGTAATGATACCTATCGGTGCCATCTACTAATAGGAGCTTTGGCGTGCGTCAAGACTCTGGCCGTTACCATGTTGGCGCAGAGAGGACCGAAAGAGGGGGAGAAGCTAGGATGCATCCTTATGGTATGTTTGAGAATTTCTCGTCGTATATTTAGATGACCCGTTCTGCAGATAATTTCCATCGGCGGCACATGTCTCAATTGGATAGTTCAAGCCTATCACCGCCAAACTCACAAACTGGCCGCCGATCGGGTAGAAGGCATCCTCCTCCATATTCTGTCGATCCAGATGTCGGGTCTGGCCGAGCGATCGACTATAATTCGGACTTTCTTTGGAATCGTCCGCCAACTGGACCTACAACAAGCATTGTAAACAATATCCACCGACACGGCGAGACGGGTGAGTCCTAACGATGTCATCGATTCGGCGCTAATGCTGAGTCCCGCAGGCCTGCATATTCTTTCCGGGCTATTACGGGGGACGCTTTCCATGACTCCGCAGAACGGTTTCCGCAGCCCCGCTGCCATTCCGAGACGCGGACTAAGTTGCTCAACGTGCTGTGGAAGTGGGCCTGTGGGATTGAGCCACCTAGAAATTGGACCTCTTATGCGTGGTACGAGGACAAAGACGAAGGGCTCGGCTCTTCCTCGAACGAGGTTTCTGAACCCAGCAGCCATATCCTTTGGCTTCACGGCCCCGCAGGTTCGGGCAAGTCTGCCGTCGCACAGTCATTTTGCCAAAAGTTGAAGGTCGAAGGTCGCCTCGGAGGCAGCTTCTTCTTCAAGCGTGGCCACCCATCTCGCGGGAATGCGAATCGGCTATTCCCCACTCTCGCATACCAACTTGCCCTCCATGTACCCGAATTAAACGGGCGCATCTCACGAGCGATCGAGAACAATCCGGCGATTGTGGATAGGTCGCTTTGCGACCAACTTCAACGGTTAATCATTGAGCCGTGTCGCAATCTTAACCAGCCTGTGTCCCTTGTTATTGACGGCCTGGACGAATGTGCCGGGAACAACATTCAGCAGGAGGTCTTGCAGTCAATCGTCCGTGTGTTTTCCCAGAAGCACCCTCCTCTTTTCCTCTTCGTTGCGAGCCGACCGGAATCTCATCTTCGCGAGACGTTCAGTGAAAGAATCTTCGCCGGATTCTATCGACCGCTGAACATCAACCAGTCATTCCAGGACGTCCGCAAGTATTTACTGGATGAATTCGAACGAATTCATCGCGAGCATCGGACCATGGTCACGGTCCCCTCGCCCTGGCCCATCTCGGAAAAAGTCGAAGCCCTTGTCGAAAAATCATCGGGATACTTCATCTATGTATCGACTGTGGTCAAATTCGTTGACGACAAACGATTTCGGCCCGTCGACCGGCTCGATATCGTCCTGGGCATCAAGAGTAGTATCTTCCAATCACCATTCGATACTCTCGACCAACTGTACCACCAAATCCTCTGTGCTGTTCCCATGGATTACCGCCCAAAACTCATCCAAATTTTGGCGGTCATCGGCCCCAGTCTTGGTTTGCAGGTATCGCAAGCTGAACTGCTACTCGAACTCGAACCCGGCGATGTTCGCTTGATTCTACGCGACCTACAGTCTGTCATCAGCTGGGACCTTGGGGATGTCGATGCTGCCGTGCATCATGCCTCGTTCCTGGATTACCTTCGTGATCCTGGGCGATCAGGTCCATTCTATATAGGCGGTTCTCAGTGCCGCACAAACTTAACCTGTCATATTCTGAAGGCATTTTCATCTGGGCGCTATGGTCCTAACGGGCTACATTTTTCCGAGTGGTAAATTCTGCTTAATTCACCGGGGAATAATTTAATGATCAAAGTGTCCAGGTTTACAGGGATGGCTAATGCCTTTGCATATATCACGTCTACCGAGCTGTCCCCGGACCTTCTGCCTCTTGTTCAGCTCATGAACCCAGATTTCATATTTGCTTCTTATAAGGCACGGGAATCTGTGGTGATGCTTGTTCTTCACTGGTTGAAAGTGTGTTTCGTTGTTCATTCATCGGAGTAAAGCTAATCTTACTTCAGAAATTCAATCCACAGCCCGAGGATTTAATTAATTTGTGGGAGGACTATGCCTTTATGTTGTTGGTGTGCGACGAAGCTTGGGCTGTACCCCAATTCTTCGAAAAAGCACAATTAAGCGACCACCACAGTATCCTTGCGCAGGCATCTCCACCCCTGAGACGAATACTCCACGCATGCATTCTTGTGGGAAGGGGTGACCGTTCCCTATTCAGGACCCATTGCATGTTAGACATCTCATGGGACGAACTACGAGCCACCATCTGCCCTTTGCGCAAAATCGCAGGTGATGATCCGGCACGGATAAAATGTCTACAAAGGCACATTTTGGACCAGACATTCGTGGAAACATTGGATGTGAATTCCTTGATTTCCGAGCTTGCAAATGGTGGGATGCGTCTTACGAGAGCAATGTGTAACGGCCATTGGAGGTTTGAGTGAGTTCGATGTCTGGATTGTGCAGCGTCAGTCTAACATTAAAGCTTAGCCCGGCAGTCCAAGATTGGGGCTACTTCCTCCGATGTTGTCCAATTTCTCGAGATCTGGTTCAGGCTCTGTGGGACACTAGCTTGGCAGCGATGATCAATAATGGTTACTTAGGTGACCAAGATGACCTGTACAATGTTCTGCAGTGGCTCAAGGTACACTTCCCCCTTCACACTGGGTTCTTCGATATTTGCATACTCATTCCACTAATCTAGACATCCCCGCCGTCGGCTACGCTTGTTGAACTCATGACTCGAGTTGAGCATAAGCTGGAGGCCGTCACTCGCCCCTGGGCCACCGTCGATTGTTTCGAGAGGCGCTGGACGGAGTGGCGGCATGAGCGTAGAAGATACCTCGAGTGATCTCCCGCATCCCCAGAGTTCAGTGGTTGATGCATCCTTCCAGCAATTATAGTATGCAAGTGCAATGTGTTTCTCCGGAGTCACTGACATACCCAGATGTTCTGTTGCGTGGCCCCTCATGTTTGTTTGGTGGCGGTGGGGATATTTCCTACGAAAAGATATTCAAATAAAGAGGAATGCCAAGCACGTTAGAACCTAGACCCAGAGTAAATATGCTATATTCTCAGTACGACATATGTGTACTGGACAGTACCTAGACCCAGAGTAAATATGCTATATTCTACAGTAATATGAGTCCTTCTGTACTGTCCAGAGCAGCAATGATAGGCTTACCTCAGTACGACGTATGTGTACTGAGGAAAGCCTTACGGCGGCGCGTGTCTTCCAATTAAGTCCGCGTCCGGTCCGATCAACCCGTTGACAGGATTGCTGTGCAGCTTCTGCGTCCAACACTCCTCCTCAATCCGGAGACGGTTTCAGACCCAGCGACTCGCGGAACCTGTCGAATGACGGGGCCGGCAACGCCTTGGTGAACATGTCTGCTAGGTTGTCCTTTGTGGGGATATCGACGAACACCACAATTTCCGCGCTCGTAGCATTCTCGGCTGTAATGGTGCTGGACTTCGATATGTTTCGCGCGTTGATGGAAAGAAGGGTCCTCGGTGAGTACACGGGCTCCGCGGTTGTCGATGAAGATAGGAGTGGGATTCTGTTGACTGTGATTCAGGCTCGACAAGACATTCCGGATCCATACAGCTTCTTTGGTCGTTGATGCTGCGGCCATGTACTCGGCTTCGGTCGAGGATGTAGCTGTAGTTGACTGCTTTTTTGACATCCACGATACCAGGCCTGATCCCAAAGAGAAGCAGTACCCGGAAATCGAACGTCTTGTGTCGGGGCAGTTGGCATAGTCCGAATCCGTGTAACCGACAAGGTGAGATACTTTATCACCACCGAGCTCTAGTTCGTAGTCCCTGGAGCCTTTCAGATAGCGCACTACGTGGATGGCTGCTTTCCAGTGTGTATCCCCGTGTGCGCTGTTGAATCGGCTCGACGAGCTAACAGCGTGCATGATGTCGGGACGTGTTGATATGGCCAGGTACATGAGGACTCCCACAAGCTGCCGGAAGGGTTGCTTTGCAGCTCGACGTCCCTCCTCCTCGGATTGTGTGAGGTCCCGCTTGTTAAGCCTCGTGTTCGGAGGTAAGGGTGTCCTAACGGGATTGGCGTCCTTGCAGTTAAACTCGGTGATAATTCGGTCGATGAGGGCCTTCTGGGAGAGATAAACCGTGTGTCTTGCTCTGTCTCTGCGAATACCCCATCCGACTATAAAGTTAGCCTCTCCCCGTGAAATTTGCCACTCTGCACGTAGCTCCTCCTCAAACCTGAGCTCCTCCTCTGCACTGCTTGCTGCAACCGTGAAATCATCGACATGGACTGCTGCAAATATCACGCCCGACTCGCGTTTGCGATAGTAGATGCAGTGTTCCACACTGAGCTGTGTGAAGCCGATGGCTTTCATTCGTGCGTCCATGTGCTTGTTCCACAGTCGCCCACCTTGCTTCATACCATACAGGCCTTTGTGGAGCTCCCATACCCAGTCCTCTTTACTGAGTTCTTCGAAACCTTTCGGTTGCTCCATCCAAGTTGTTTGGTCGATGCATCAGGAAAAAAAAGGATGGGTATGAAGCCCTACGTAGCTGGTGTTGTGCCTGTAGCACTGTCGTTACCCCCCTAAAATATAGTGCAATGTAGTTGAGGGCGGAAAATACAGATTACTATATTGGGTGCCGTAGCTATGTGGTTCGTCTCATAGCTTCGTAGCTAGATATTGCTGGAGTCCATATAGAGCCAGGTAGATTGATATAGTGCTTCTGCCCCCCCGTTGGTAGCCAAAAATCCCAGTGCAATAGCACGCGTTGTCACGAAAATAAATAATATTAGAGATCGGAGTGCATTTTATATAGGTATCGAGTTAACAATTTTCATCGTCGCCTTGTTCCCCCTCGGATTCAGTCAGGTCGTCGTCCACATACTCTTTGATCGCGGCATCAAGGTCTGCCTTGCGGAGAACCGATGTGTTGCCGGCGACAATGGGCTGGGCGCCCGAGTGGAATCTACAGTAGGAAGAGTCAGAAAGGGGAACAAAATAGACGCAGCACGTACCGGCCGATGTTGTGCAGGCGGACAAGGATGTTGTCCAAAATCTTGTGGGGTTGCGTCTGGTCTTCAAACTTCTGAAGCGCCTGAATATGGCTTTCGTAGACGCTGCGATAGTCGGTGGTCGTAAATGGGAGATCGGTCCGAATACCGGTCGCCCATTCATCGATCGAGTTTTCAATCTGCATGTGCACTGTTAGTAAAGCAAAATAGCAAAAACTATCACATACGGCAGTCAGGACGATGGCCAGGCCCTCCTTCGGGAACGGACTGAAGTCTTCCGGAAAGCTCGGACCTTCATCGCGTCGATTAGCAAACCACATGGCATTGACAGCTTTCTGGAAGATGGGATGACGATAAATCCCCTTGCGCTCCGTAATATCCTGACATGAATGCTTAGGCACCGAAGGAATATGATAACATGTGGATACGCACCTTGAAAGTGAAGGTGAGGTTACTCTTCAGGTCCTCGCCACGCTGTCTGTTGCCGCCGATGGTCTTCTTGTTCTGGCCACTCTTGAAGTTGTACATAAGCTCGACGAGCGGCTTGACTTTTGTCTTGAGCTCCCCGCGGAAGTGCGAGCCACGGTTGGTTATCTACAAGTCGCCGCGTGTCAGAAGGTGCTGAAAAGGAAACAATGGCATACCAATTTGGAGATGGTCGGAGTCAGATCCATGGCTACATTGAGCTGCTCACAAGCTCGTTTCCATGCCGTACGCAGAAACTCGAGCTCCATCATATGATCGGGGAATGCGTGCTTGGTGCTGAGGAGGCAACGATAGATCTTGATGGCAAGGGCAATGAGCTCTTGAGTAACGTCGTCGTAGTCCTTGGCCTTGGGACGGCCACCGGAAGAGCTGCTTTTCTGAGCTTGCGCCGGGCGCATATCCTCATCACCCGGAGAGCGCGGGCGCTTGTCGCCGGCGGTCGGCGACGGAGTACGGTCACCACGGGTGCGGCTGGAGTTGCCCCCATGGTCAGAGCTCAAGGAGCGTCGACGATTGCGCAGGTCGAGGCCAACGTGCCGAGGAATGTGCCCGCCATTGATGTTCTGCATCTATTGACAGATCAGCCTTTGAACGGCGTAAAAGCGGGCAGATGTACCAAAGGAGGAGAGGGAGAGCGAGCAGGAGATGCAGGGCTTCGACCCCGGAAGTGCACAGGGCTCCGGCTGTGAGCGTGGCGGGGCTGGGCATGGTGGTGCGAAGGGCGGCTGTGACTGTCACGTGCGTCACGGTGCTCCTCGCGGCGATGATAAGACGTGCTGTCGACACGAGCGGGGCTTGTCTGGCGCCAGTCGCTGCTCGGGAACTTGGGGAGTGGAGGCACCCTGCTGTCGCGCTGCGCCAAGCTTTTCTTGATTGTGGTGGGGCGCGACTGCACCACACGTGAAGTAAACTGTAGGCAGAATTGAATAATTAGTAGCCTTTGACTGATTTAAGGTGATGAACGTACCGAGCTGTCCTGTCGTGGCTCCAACTCCTCGTCGGGCTCCTGTCCCGTGGCTATGCGATCTCGCTTGCGGGCTGCCTTGTCGGCTTTCTGGGCCTTCGTCTTCTTGCGTTCTTCAGCTGCTCCGATCTCTTCCACTGAAAGCCAGATATTAAATGAGTTCGGAAGGTGAGAGAACGACTTACTGAGCTGCCTTGCCTTGGAACTGGGACGTCTAGTTCTGCCGCAGACAGGACTCTCCTCATCGTCTGATGAGTCGAGATCATCTGCGAGCCCAGGCATGCCTTCATCTAGGAACGGTTATTAGCGGCCAGAACAGCAATGGGGTCAACGATAACATACATTCATCGTCGTCTGCACCCTGTGCATGCGTCCCGGACAGATCTTGACGCCCGTCATGATCTGAAGGACGGTGAGCACCAGCCGCGACACGGAGAAGAGGATGGCATACTTTTGTTGCGGCCAGAGGCTTGACGCTGTTCACCATGGTGGTGGAGAGCTGCAGCACTGTTAGGTGGTTGCCCAGAGAGCGATAGCAAGACTTTACCTTGCTCATTTTCCTTATCGGCATTGTCCCGAGCACTGCGACTGGCGGCAGGCTGAGCGCGAGTGGTGGCGGGAGTGGCGGCGGGAGCACGAGTGGCCGGACGACCACGAACAGAGGGGGCACGCTGATCAGACATTGGTGAGAACGGTAGGGGAAAGGTGGGGTGAAAATCGAGAGGAGTGGGCTACAGTTACTCTGGGAGGAGAAGTGGGGGGCGAGTTGACGGGCGCACCTCTGCTTATATACCGGCGGGTGCTGGCTGCTTTTATAGCTCTGGGAGGCTTGTTTGTCAATAAAGTCGGTCGCGTTGAGTGGTGGTTGTTGGAGAGAGTTGACGTGTTGTTTTTCCAGTCACGAGGAATTTCCGGTCGTCGGCCGCGCAGTCGGCCGCAAAGCTGAAACACGTTGCTGAGATTGTAGAGTTATTGCGAATAGAACAATTGACTCACCCGCCCCGCCCCCCGCACCATGCCCTGCCACATTCCGCTGCCAATACTGCTCGCGAGCCTTGCCTACTCGCGCTGGAGTTAGTCGGCATGTAGCTAACACGCCAGCCTGCCGCGAGAAATGGACACAAAATCTTGGCGCCATTACTGTTGCAAGGGACGAGGCTGAAATCCGGCCAGAGACCCCTGAAGTCCAGCCTCAGGTCGCAGACGATATGGATGACCCAATGAACTCACCTATGGAAAGAGCAGACAACTTTGTCCCTCCACCTCGCGCTGAGTCCCCGCCCCCGCCCGAACTGGCTCCACAATCCCGTCGTGCTACAGTCGAGGAGGTGCTTGACGAAGATGACCCCCAGTACTTCCGGCGCTTTGTCGAGGCTTTTCCGGGCGACGAGGAAGACCATACATCAGCGGCCGGGATACCGTTGAGGCCCGGGGAGACGCTATTCGAGCGTATGCGGCGAGAGCAGGAAACGACGGGCGACTCCAAGTTCGCGCCGTTTGCTGGCGGTGACGAGTGGGATTTGGCGCGTTGGCTGTCCAAGAACGTGAGCCAGACGGCTACGGACGAGTATCTGCAGCTGCCGATTGTGAGCAAAATGTCACACAGACGGACCTCTGCTTACAATTAATCCCAGAACAAAAAGGCCAAGCTGTCCTTTCATAACAACCGGGCGTTCCTTCAGAAGATCGATGCGCTTCCCACGGGGCCAGATTGGACGTGCGAGATCGTAACTGTAGCGGGTAACCGACTGGACGAGAACACGAAATTATGTCGGAGGAGCTGGAGCTTTGGAAGCGGGATCCTGTTGAGTGTATAAAAGAGTTAATGAGCAACCCCGCGTTCAAAAATCATATGGCGTACGAACCTGAGAAGGTTTACACCAACCCAGAGGGTGATGAAGATAGTAGGATTTTCGACGAGATGTGGACGGCCAATTGGTGGTGGAAGATCCAGGTAAGCTCAGGTTCTTCGAGAAGTTGAATATGCTAACGTTCAACACAGAAACTCTTACCTCCGGGCGCCGTTGTTAGCGGCCTCATCATCTCTTCAGACAAAACGAAGCTCTCGCAATTCCAAGGCGATAAGACTGCGTGGCCGGTCTACATGACCATCGGAAACATTTCTAAAGAGATTCGTCGTCAGCCTACAGCCCATGCGACGGTTCTGATAGGATACTTGCCCGTCTCGAAGCTCACCTGCTTCACGGATGATACTCGCTCGCTGGCAGGCTACCGCCTCTTCCACCACTGCATGTCCCTTCTCCTCAAGCCTCTCGTAGCTGCAGGGAAGGAGGGGGTCGAGATGGTGTGTGCCGATGGTTTCATCCGCCGCATCTTCCCGATTCTCGCCGCATATGTCGCGGACTTTCCGGAGCAATGCTTGGTGGCGTGTTGCAAGGAGAACCGTTGCCCCAGATGTACCGTGGGACGGAACGAGCGGGGGGATCGCCTCCATTCCCTTCTAAGGGACGAAACGACCACACTTCGAGCCCTCGAGGACTACCGAACCCACAAGGATTCAGCTCGGTTTGAGGAAGATGGAATTCGCGCGGTGTACACACCTTTCTGGGCGGAGCTTCCCCACACTGACATCTTCGGATGCTTCACGCCCGACCTCCTTCACCAGCTACACAAAGGCGTCTTCAAAGACCATCTTGTCAGCTGGTGCGAAGAGCTTATTGGGAAAGACGAGTTGGACGCACGGTTTAAAGCCATGAATGGCTATCCAGGCTTGCGGCACTTCAAGAAAGGGATATCCTCGGTGTCGCAGTGGACGGGGACTGAGCACAAGGAGATGCAGCGTGTGTTTGTGGGCGTGCTAGCCGGTGCCGTTAACGCGAAAGTTCTCACAGTCGTCAAGGCATTAATCGACTTCATTTACTATGCTCAACTTCAGTCGCACACCACGCGCACCCTCGATGCACTACAAAAATCCCTCGACGCCTTCCACGACCACAAACAAATCATTATCGATCTCGGCGTCCGAGAACATTTCAATATTCCCAAATTCCACGCCATCCAGCATTACGTCGATTCCATACGATCCCTCGGCAGCCCTGACGGTTACAACACCGAATCCCCAGAACGCCTTCATATTGACTTCGCTAAAAAAAGCTTACAGAGCCAGCAATCGCCGGGACTACGTCGAACAAATGGCCCTCTGGCTCCAGCGCCAGGAGGCTGTTGCCCTTCGTGCGTCCTATCTAGACTGGTGCGACGAGCAGCTGTCCCGGCCCCAGCCCCCCGATTCCTCCGACTCGGACGACGAAGACTTGGATGAGGAGCAAATCACAGTATCTCTGCCTTCCACCTCTCCGAAAGCTCCCCCACTGAAGGCCTACACCATCGCTAAACGCCCCACAACTATCAATTGCACTGTCGCACACTTTCAAATTCAGCATGGCGCTGCCGACATTATTCCCGCTCTCACCGCTTTCCTCAAAGTCAATTTTAAATCCTGCCCCGTGGTCCCTGGTCCCTTCGACCGTTTTGATCTGTATAATAAAATTACCCTACACCTCCCTGCGAACCGCTACCTCTCAAAGCAACCGCGCACCAGCCGTATACGCGCCGTCCCTGCCGTCCCTGCAAAGGAGCGTTCTCGTGGATCTCCGGCTATTTTTGACACGGCACTCGTTGTAGACGATCCTTCCCAGTATGTGCCTTCTTCTGGGATTGATGGTGTGTTTCGTCTTCATTCTGTTCAATTCCATACTCACCTGACGTTGCGTAGGTCTTCGACCTGCACAAGTCCGTGCAATCTTCAGCCTCCCGCCCCAATTCGGCTCTTTCCCCCATCCACTAGCTTACGTCGAGTGGTTCACCCCACTTAACAGACCCGACCCCGTGTCTGGAATGTACACTACCCACCGCTCTACAGCCTCGCATCGCCGCCGCGCAGGTGTAGTCTCCGTCGAGCATCTGGTCCGCGGCTGCCATTTAATGGGAAAATGCGGTGCCTCAATAGATTGTAAATGGACCTCAGCTAATGTTCTAGAGACGGCCCCCATGTTTTATTTAAATCCTTACATACTTGTAGATAGTTTTACTCGAGATAGATTCACTTAAACACAATTTTGGATAAACGGATTTTCAGTTCCGGCTTGATTGGCACTCAATTTCCCAATTGGGAGAGTGGCAGTGCGAAATTTAGCCGCCGTAGGCGCCAGAGTCTTGGCGGTGATGGCGATAGCTTGACATCTCAACTATGTTCATCAATGATGCGCTACATCCCGGAGGCTTGATGCTACAGAGACAACAGCTCCTACAGAGATGCCCAGTTGTCTACAGGGTGCTATCTTCCCCAACATATTTAACTGGCCAACAAATCCCCAGACAGTTTTTCCTGATGTGTCGCCATATTGGAAGTTACGGAAGCTCAACTGAATTGAGAGAAGAAGATAATGAATTAATTAGTGCGCTGAACTACAAGGCTTATATACTACTGAGAATATATACTAGAACTATCTACAAGAGTCCAGGAAGATGAGTAATTTCCTCGAAGCTGACTGATCATCCCCGACCGTGCGTCGGTGAAGCCGACGCACCGAGGCGGGAATGTTCCGGAATGTTCCGTGATGTTCCCACGTGTTCTACGTGCTTCGGGATTGAACTCCAACACTCCCCCTCAAGCCTGAAGCATTCCCATATCACCTGTGAACTTGGTGTGTTTGGGCTTCGCCAGACCTTTGGTAAGTACGTCCGGCAACCATTTCGTGAGTAGGACAATAAATGATGTCGATATCTCCATTAGCGACTTTCTCGCGAATGAAATGATGCTGGATGTCAACGTGTTTGGTGCGCGCATGAAATTGAGGATCGCGCGACAATGCAATCGCTGACTGGTTATCAGCATAGAGTGTTGTTGGACCTTCCTGTGGAATTTGGAGTCCGTTAAGAAGCTGTCTAAGCCAAACGGCTTGACGTGTTGCATGCGTAGCTGCAATGTATTCAGCTTCCGTGGATGATAACGCGACAGTGCTTTGTTTTCGGGAACTCCAAGCGATGGCTCCTCCTCCAAGCATGAAGGAGTAGGTAGGTGATGGAACACTTGATTCTTCGATGTCCAGACCAGTAACCATTTTCTTCGAGCGCAATTGCTTTATGCCCGAGATTGCGAGGTGTCCATATTTTCTGTGCCATTCGTCCCAAGTGCCTTTGGAATTTTCTTCGGCAATATTCGCGTGGTGTTGCTCAGGCAATTGTGCTCTGGCATCCAGGAGGTAAAGTCGGTGGACCTTTTGACCTTGCCCTATTACTGTTTTGCCATTCATGATTTTCATTTTTCCTCCACCAAAATGTGCATGATAACCTGCATCATCGAGGCGGCTGATGGAAAGAAGGCAATTTGTGGCATTGGGCGCGTGAAGGACGTTTTTGATCGTGTGCGTGACCGTGTTATTCCCGATTCGGAAGTTCATCCGGATCGTGCCTCTTCCCAGTGCTTTGACAGACTGGTCTGCGACTCCCTTGATTGTCGATGATTGCAGTGGAACGTAATCGAGGAAGGCTTCCCTCATATTTGCGATGTGGGATGTAGTTCCGGAATCTGCAAGCCAATCATAATGGGAAAAACGGGAATCAAATTGTGGTTTGGTCTCCGCAACATTGTATGCGATATCGGTGGTCTCTTCGGTCGATGTCTCTGCCTGGTTCGCTCTCTCCTTCCCTTTACCCTGGCCCTTCTTCTTCTTGTTCTGCCTGGGTCCCTGTCCCTCCTTGTCTCCGCCCTTGGACCAACAGTCCTTTTTCAAGTGACCTGATCTCTGGCAATTACTGCAAGTGAGTTGACGGTTTCCGGCATGAATATGGCCTTTGTTTCCTCCGCGTGCCATGAAGGCGCTATCCGAGGATCCTCCCTTCTCCTTGCGCCGCCGATCCTCATCAATCAAGATGGCAACGAGCGCGTGTGAGTTGATTGTGGCATTCGGGGTTGCGGTCGAGCTGGTAGCCGATGCGGCTGTAAGCCCCGTGTTGGACCCGAGATATGCCGATGTGAAGGTGTCCCAAGATTCGGGGAGAGAGGTGATGAGGAGCATGATGAAGTCGTCGTCTGAAACGAGACTACCCATCAAGGCAAGTTCTTCCTGGGTTTTTCTGAGCTGTGATATATGCTCAACCATGTCAACTCCTTCTTCTGCAAAGGTGCGGTAAAGGCGCCGTCAGGCTGCCATAATGCCGAGCTTCCCTTTTGATTCCTTCACCGCTTGCAGCTGAGTCCACATTTGTCTCGCTGTGGTGGCCCCACTGATATGGATCATCTCTGCATCTGATATTGTCAGGATGATTTGGCTGCGGGCTTTCGCATCGGCAGTCTTCCATTTCTTGATCTGCGTGGTTTCACTTGTCGTCGGGGCTGAAGGATCTGCTGGCACAGGCGCCGCTATCTCTCCATTGATGTACCCGAGTAATTCTCTGTCTGTGAGCAGAGCTTCAAGTCGTCGCTTGTAAGGGAGCCAATTGTCTCCTTTTAGCGGATCGATCTTGAAGTAGGTCGATGTGATGTCGGCAGTCGTAGTCATTGCTGGGGTTTAGATTTAGCTGGTGAGGATGATTTAGGCAGTAAGAGGATATATGGATTTGTTGTTTCAGTTGTAGGCGTCGGGGCCCATAACCTATTGGAAGTTACGGAAGCTCAACTGAATTGAGAGAAGAAGATAATGAATTAATTAGTGCGCTGAACTACAAGGCTTATATACTACTGAGAATATATACTAGAACTATCTACAAGAGTCCAGGAAGATGAGTAATTTCCTCGAAGCTGACTGATCATCCCCGACCGCTGCGTCGGTGAAGCCGACGCACCGAGGCGGGAATGTTCCGGAATGTTCCGTGATGTTCCCACGTGTTCTACGTGCTTCGGGATTGAACTCCAACACGCCATAGAGATAGGCGGTTTTGACATCGATCTGTGTTAGCTCGAAGTCTAACGCTGCTGCTAGATGAAATAGAATTCGAAGGGATTCGGCCCGAGCTGTAGGTGAGGTTGCTTTGTTGAAGTCTTTGCCGTAAATCATTTGTGGCCAAGGAGTACGTAGCGTGCTTTGTATCGAGCAATCCACCCGGCAAAATTGCGCTTCGTTTTGAAAACAAACTTTCCTCGCATGACTTTGCGCCCCTTCGGAACTGCTGTACGTGGGACTAGGGTGTATACACCCATCTCTTTGATGGACTTCAATTCGTCTAGCATAGCCGCTTGCCATTTGTCAGCTTCTGGGCTTCCCAAAGCCTCCGCGGCGGATCGAGGGTCATCCGGATATTCCAGGTTAATCTGAGGGTACTCGTCCGTCAGAGCGTTCAGCACTATGTTGTCTATCAGGGCTTGGACGGTTGCATCCTCCAGGGTGCGTTCCTGTTGCTTGATCTTCCTGTTAGCTCTAACCCGATCCCCTGCAGCTTTGGATTCTTCGACAGTGCGGCGCATCCTGTCTTCTCTCGTTTCACCTGCCTGGCGACCACTGCGTCGTGGCTCATCCGGAGCCGGAGCCTCGGGAACTGGAGGAGGATTGGGTAGAACTTGGTCCACCTCTTCCTCATCATCTTCGTCATCGCTTTCGACCTGTATATGCTGCTCGCCATCCTTTTCCGGAACTTCATTGACAATTCGTCCTGGATGTAGCGGGCGAGGGACAGTCTCATGCGATTCAATGAATTCGACGTGGTATGAAGTAATGACACGATGTGAGGGCTTGTGGTAGCAGATGTATGCCTTGGAAGTATGTGAATATCCTATGAGTTGACATTCGAGTGAGCGGTTATAGATCTTGGGATTATGTTTATTCAGGATTAGGACAAACGCTTGGCAGCCAATCTCGCGTAGATGGGAGAGATCGGGTTTTTCCTCATGCCAGGCCTCAAACGGTGTTTTACGTCGCTGGTACGTGGTTGGTCGCCTCTGTGCAATATATGCGGCAGTTTCCACAAAATAATCCCAGAGATTAGGCGGGGCACCACAGGCTGAGCGCATCGCGCGAGATAACTCGAAGACAGTTCGGTGACGCCGCTCCACCATACCGATGTGTGCAGATGTGTATGGTGCGGTCGTCTGCTGTTTTGTGCCTGTTTCAGCTATCCACTTTGTCATCTCTTCGCTCTTTAGCTCCCCTAGGTCGGTACGGTAAATACCCACGTCCTCGCCACTCTCGGTTCGGCGTTCGTTCTCCCAGCGTCGAAGCTCGGGCAGAGCCTGGTCTTTAGTTCTCAACGGTATACTCCATGTCATATCGGTGTATTCGTCCACTAATTCCATAGAATACTCGTTGCCTCTTGTGGACCGCACCGCCTCCGGCCCTGTCAGATCTACATATACCACCCCAAGCTTTCTCGTTGACCGCGCATGTGCTCTATTCTTCGGTATGGGCGTGCGTGTCTGTTTGCCGAGAATGCAATGTTTACATGTGGGTGGGGTTTCCGACAGGTCGACGGGCATACCTTTCACCAGCCCGCGCTCGAGATGCCGATATGACCTAGGCGACGATGCTAGGTTTCAAGGGTAGCAGGAGCCGATTTGACGCCGGCAATGTGGGCAATGGAGGCATTCGACGAGGGTGACAGAATGGTGCCATCGAGTGAGTATAGTTTTCCATTCCGACGTGTGCCCATAGCAACCACTTCTTTGCTGACAGGGTCTGTGATAGAAAATCCGCTGCTGGTAAACATCGCGCTGTGTCCAGTGTCGGCGATGCGTCCGACAGACATCAAACGCATCGCAGCTTGTGGGGCGTATAGAACATCTTTGAGAATAAAGATCTTCCCCGTGCGTTGCAGTATGTGAACGTCGCCCCTTGCGGTGGCCTCGATGTAAGTGCCGCCCACACCCCATATCTTCAGCGGAGTGATGAGAACGAAGGTAAAGAAATCAGCCTTCACCGGTGATAGGTGGATCGTGGCTCCGGTGTCGCCAGCAAACGGGTCGTGGCTGTCTGCAATGAGCGTGAAATGCTCCACCTCGGCAAGCATGGAGTAATCCGATGCGTCCGAGTCTGAATCACCGCCAGCGTAGTAAGTTGCATAAAGTTCTTCCAGCTCGGCATTCGGTGTAGCATCGGCCATAGGATCAGTTGTGGCTACGGCGGCGGTCTCCGTATCGTCTTCGACCATCGTGAAGTACACGGTCTTGCCGCTGCTGTCCTTCATGGCAAATCTGGACTTGGCAGAGGGTTTGGCATTGGTGTTGGCACTGGTGTTGGCGTTGGATGTTGGATGTGCTCGCGGGTTGTTTCGCATCCTTGCGTCTCGCCGCCCTCCGCTCGAGCACCTCGTCACGCTTCCCTTCCATCGCACCGCCTTCTCCCCAGCATTCGTCTGTACGATGCTTCCCATTGCAAGTTCCGCATAGTCCTCTGGTTGCGGACTTCGCTGGAGTATTCTTCTGCACACGCGCCGCATTTGCTTTCTCCTCCGCTGCCTTCTGCTTGTTTTCCTCCTCCCAGCGCAGCTTCTCCTTCTCCAGCGACTTGACGACATCACCTGGAGTTGTCAAGTCGTCGTCCTCATATTTCTCGCGGATGGCTCTCAGTTCGAGTGAGAGGGAGCGAAGAAGCACAGCAAGAGCAAGTTTATCGGCGTCGAGGGTACCGACTTCGAAAACCTGCTTGCTGATGTCGCGGACCTTTCCGGCAGCATCTACCATGTCTGCGCCGCGCTCGATGCGAATACCGAGAAGGTCGTCAAGGAGGGAAGTTTGGGTGGAGGCCTTCTGCCGATGACGTTTCTTCAGCTCGGTCCAGATGTCGTGAGCGGATGCGGTGGTGCAGTGATCGCGTAGGTAGTCGCGTTCAGCGGGATTGATGTTCATTCGAATGCCTGCCTGCGCAAGGTTATCGTTCTTTGTCCATATTGGGAGGTCCGAGTCGCCGGGCGGTGGTTTTGTCACCGCGCCTTCGACGTATTCGCGAATTCCGGCGTAGAGAAAAGCATCAAGTGCGCTCTCAGCCCATCGGACGTAGTTTCGTTTGTCAAAGCACAAGAGTTCGAGGCCGCTGATCGTTTTTGCTTTGATAGCTTCGAGCGGCATGATCGAGAATGGGGACAAAGAAAAGTTGTCGGGAAATGGTTCCTATTGGTTCAGGAGTGGTAGCAATGAACTGCAGGATGTCCAGATGTTGTTCTTGGTCAGGTTTTCAGCAGCAATGGCCCATAACCTGTTAGAACCTAGACCCAGAGTAAATATGCTATATTCTCAGTACGACGTATGTGTACTGGACAGTACCTAGACCCAGAGTAAATATGCTATATTCTACAGTAATATGAGTCCTTCTGTACTGTCCAGAGCAGCAATGATAGGCTTACCTCAGTACGACGTATGTGTACTGAGGAAAGCCTTACGGCGGCGCGTGTCTTCCAATTAAGTCCGCGTCCGGTCCGATCAACCCGTTGACAGGATTGCTGTGCAGCTTCTGCGTCCAACAAGCAGAGCGGTTGGCAGTGACCAAAAACGTTAAATCCACACCCATGGAACCTGGCGCCGGCCCGAGATAATGAATAAGGTGGTGGCCAAAAGAGGCCGAATGAAGGGATAGACTGCAGCGGAATTGCACTCTTGGAAAATCATGCTTTGGCCTCGTTCGAATGTACGATTTCATGTCTGTCCTGACACCTAGATTCCAACATACAACCATCAGGGACCATCTAACCAGCGTACCAGAAGCCTGGGCAAAAAAACAGAAGGTTTGCCTCGGGGCCGAGTCGAACAGGCATCTCCTACAGGTACATTCGGAGCCTGCCTCTCGTTCAAGAAGTGCTGGCGTGGATCCTCCGCCTCCCGAGCCAATACACGTTAGTTTCTGTCCCTGGATGTAGGCACTGAGATTAGCTGTCGCAAATGGCGCATGATTTAGGCCCACCGCCCAAAAAGGCGAAAGTAGTTGCTGGAAAGCAGCATGAACAGTACAATGAGAGCTTCGAGTCGATTTTGATTTAGTTAAACTGCTGCAAGTGATCTGGCATCTGTCAAAAAATGTGATGCCAGGAGTGAAAAAAATGGAAACAAAAACCTGAACCCAGGGATTTGGGCGCTGCCTGCAGGAATTAATGACAAACATTGAGGTTTAGACACCGCTCAGCGGAAGGGATTTATACTGACTCCCAGGAATCGGGCTTGGGTAGGAGGAAAAGGAGTGAGATAATCCACCCAAAATCCTAGAGTACGAGTTTGATACATAGTATCAGGCAGCATCCAGTTTGGCAGCAGGACGAGCTGGCAGCACGAATCCGGCCTCTCTTATACAACACCATGAACATCCTCGTAATAGCTTGGTATAGACTTAGTGCGGATTTTGGTCTTCGGGCACAATGATTCAACCATGCAGCGGGAACAGGCATCCATATTGTCGCTGATCCGTGTTCAGTAGTGTAGCGATCGCTGGTTTATTCATCGCTCGTCCCTGCCATTATTTTATGTACCTCTGCATAGAGGTGTTCCTTTAACTGCGGCCAGTCCTCATAGGAGGGTAAGCGTCCATTGATAACCGTTGTAACTGAAGTTGAAACAAGACTCGAAGGTTTCGGCGAGGCGAATCATGGGCGAGGTGGATGTCAACGGTCATTTCTGCGGCTGCTGTGATAATAAAGGGATCGGTGGAGGTCTCCAACGCCCAGAGAACAGCGGACACCTCGGCTGACGGGGGCGCAAAGTAGACCTCTGTGTAAGGATTATACCGTGATTGTGGCGCAGTATCGCTTGAAGGCGGTCCACGTGTCTTCCAGCGGGGAAGGAAGGAAATCCGAGGAAATAGGACAGCACAGAGTCCGCACAACCCCAAGAAGATCATGAACAGAAGAGTGCCCAGCTGCGACAATGCGCTGCCCGAGAGCACATAGAGCCTTCACATGACTCGGGCAAGCGGCGTTTGGAACGGGAAATCGAGAGAGACCATCGCCGATCCAAGGAGGAAGAAGTATAAGGACCAGCCCAGGGATCTCAACCCGAGGACTACAATCGCAATGGGGATGTAAGTACACCACAGATATACTGACAAAGCGCCAGAGAAGAGGAGTAGCGCGAGTTGCAGAAGCAAGGCGAACATCTGCAAGATTATGTCGAATTTCCATTTGACTAGACCATCGAGTTTGTGTTGACGCTCCAGGCCACATTCTTCGATGGTGCCTCTGCTCCCGGCAGCCTGGTAGTACTCCGAGTAGGGAGGCCAGCAGCGTGGTAAAGAGGCTGACATACAGAAGGGTCTGAACGACGACGATGACGGGGCGCGGCGGATGCGAAACAGCAGAGTCGACGGCGGAGAACAGACTGGCCTGCACAGAAACAAATTCAGACATAACCTCTCGCAAAAGAAGCGTGGCGGTAAGAACATACAAAGATTAACCCAGTATCCAAGTCAGTGCTGTATTTTTGCTGAAACTCTTTATCATGCTCATCGGCGACTCTCATGTAAGAGTTCCAGAACGCCATCTTCTTGTCAGCAACTGGTGCGGGTGGTTTGAGAGCTTCAACTACTTTGAATTCTATTTACAAATAGAAAACTTGAGGCCAATTCTCGACATCACTGGAGAGGAGATACCTTTCAGCTTGGTCCTCTTGCTTAGTCAGAAAAGCACGATTCTGAATCTGAATCTAAATCTGAATTCTATTTACGCCGTACCTGGCTACGCGGCAGTACACTAGATATAACCTAGTCACGGGGGAGGAATAAGTAATGCTATCGGGTGTTATGCTGAGAGACAATTATAAGTAAGCGAATGCGAGAGAAATAAGAGGTGAAAACGAGTGGAGAAACACTTTGCAATAAGTAAGCGGGCGGTGATTCAGGGTAGGGAGTCGGAAAGGGGAGGGATATGAAGACACGGGGATATGTGGTGTGAGACAGTATAATTAGGTATGCAAGTAATGTAACAGAGGCGGGAAGAAGATAAAACACTCATCTAAATCTACAAGTATCAGTAATAAACTTTATGACGGGTTTGAGGAGTTGCGGGTGGTTCAGCAGAAAGCGGACATCGACGGCACCCAGAAGTCCCGCGCTATACGAGGCATGTTGAAGAGGCGGGCGCAGATGTTCCCATGCAGGGCAGTGGAGGACGAAGTGAGACCGAGTCTCCCTTGCTGCGCCACAAGCATCACATGCGGGGGAGGGGGCGAGTCGACAGCGGAACCGGTGTGCGTTGAGAGACGAAAAGTCTGTGCAAAGCTGGCAAAGAAGGGAGATGTTGGCACGTGACATGGAAGAGAGATAGGGTGAGCACAAAATAAGCGAGGATGGGGAGTCGTCAATCTCTCGAAGGCCACGTCCCGTCGTAGAAACCACCCATTGGTCCTTCCATCGCTCAAGAATGTGGAGATCGATCTGCCGCTTGCAAGACGTGAGGGAAATGGGGACAGATGGTGCTGGCGGGAGGAGGGTGGCCGCCTTTGCAGCATTGTCGGCAAGCTCGTTCCCCGTGGTGCCGATGTGAGCAGGGGTCCAGAGGTTGGTGATACGAAGGCCCGGCAGACGCTGCATAGCCGCACGCACGAGTTTGTCGTAGAGGATTGCGCGAAACTGTCCCGCCCGAGGCGCTGTAGAGACAATGGCCTTCAGGCCTGCCTGTGAGTCGGAGACGATCAAAACCAGATAGACGCCGCTCGAAAGTGCCCGTTCCGTGGCGCGAAGTAGCCCCTCGATCTCACCCTCAGCCACTTGGCCATCACCCAGCGGAATGAGTATGCGCTCCTTCACTACACCATCGACCACCATTATTGCCGCACCGCCCGCGGAGCCAGCGAGGAGCGAGCCATCAGTGTACCAAGTCGATAGGGAAAAGGCTCCGTCCGCAAGATACTCGTTGAGAACCACGATCGCGGCCTCTTTGGAGGGAATGACCGTGGTGACTGGGAGGGGCTCAGCCCAAGGAGGTGCATACACAGGTAGAATTGATTCCATGCCAAGAGAATGATTGGTGGAGTCGGAGATCTGCACGGTGGATGCATCAGATGTCACAGGAGGGACAGTCGCAGACACTTGCCTGCCGCCTGACGGCGGAGACAGTGTCAGAGCATTGTGCTCATTGACTGCCCCCCCGCGCATTCCACGGGCGCCGCTACCAACTAGGTCTGCGCGCGTATCCGTCGTAACATCTGTGGGGGGACGGGGTTTTGATTTGCGAACAGAGATGCGCGAGCTACGGCCGGGGATGTTGGCAGGCCATCGTACTAGCGGGAGACACTCCACATAGTGAAGAGCCGAGGCACGGTGAGGATTCCGCGGGGCGTGAGATACGGCTTCACGAATTAGTGGCGCAATACCGTGTGTAGTGGGCAATGTGAGGTACCGGGCCAGACGATGGAGGAGCGCACGCTCGAGGCGAAGTGGTGCAGGGAGAATAGCTGCTTCTTTCTCCAGTGCAGAGAGAGACGCCGTGCGATAGCCTCCGGTAATGCATCGAGCAATGGATTTGTTGACCCGATCAAGAGGTTTGAGAGCAGCCGAAGCACGGCAATAAGTCGGCATATCCGTTATCATCGCGAGGATTTGGGAGCCGGGTGTTCGCACCCGTCGTCTTGCAGCGGGAGCATCTTGAGTCTCATTGACTGAAGGGAGATCCCCTGACATGGGGTCGAGCGCCGGCCCGACCAATAATAAGCGCCTATTTACCCCATCTGATCAAACAATCCGGTATCCCCAATGAGCGTGGGGGCTTTGAGGTGGAAAACGAAAAGGAGATAGCGGTCAACGAATGTATTTAGGCTCACGCTGGGATCTGAGGGAAAACAACGGACTTGTACAGCCAGTTCCAAGTCCTTTGCGCCAGTTCCTGATAGGTTAGCGCCAGTCAGGGTTTGTAAGTTGACTAAAATTAGGAAATAAGAATCACCGCTTGCCTCGCCGAATCGTCGCCACTTTGCAAACTACCTTGAAACAACACTAAAATCAAAGTTAGAACAGGGTTGCCGTTTCAAATCATCTTCGGTTGGCGCAAGGCAGCAAATTACAGGCCAAGGATACATCCTTCATTTGTTCGTTCGATCATCCACCACAGCCCCTACAGCCCACCAACCAACCGAATCCAATCCGCCAACCAAGAGACAGTGTGCAAATATGTAGTGCGTTATCCGAATATAAGTAAGTATGTATCAGTGGGAGTATGTACAGATGTTGTGGGAGTTCGTGGGTTTGTAAAAAACAGATGTACAGAGGAAATGACGATGTGCTGAGAGAAACAGAAGATATGGAGGAGGAAGAAAGAAAGGGATCTGCGATGGGATGGATGGGTACAGAGATTGATGGTCCAAGAGTAGGGAAAGCAGCATGTCGCCGACGCTACAAGTGCGGGTTATTGAATGGATAGGAATGGCACGGCGGCGGGGTTGGAGAACAACGCTTACTCCTCCCCGCGCGCAAAGCACGCTCCCGCCCCAGCTCGGGGCGAGCACGTCCTGCGCCGCCATCTGCCATGACCCCTTGAAGGCGTCCCGCCCGACGAGGTGCGGCGAAATGAAGTATGTCGCGAGTCCGAGACTGCGGTCGCGCTGGGAAGAGAGGGCCGTCAGCGGCTACGAGATCGGATAATCAATCCCATGAGAAAACTAGGAGAACAGTGGCCGCATAACAGAGAAGGAAGAACCGACGGGACGAAGGTCGAGGAGTCGATGCAGTATAAAACAAAACGCAAACTCACTGGCCGCATAACGAGCCCAATCAGCCCGTCCCAGGGACGCACACGCCCCGCGTACTCGTAGTGGTGCCACGCCATTCCGTGCCGCGGGTCCGTCTGTGAAATAGAGCCTAGTCAGTGTCGGGTCGGCATAAAGCGCGGGGAGAGGGAGCAAATGAACAGGGTAGGGATGGGGAAGGATATGAAGCGCCCTTCACGGACGCGCCACCCAGCTCCGACACCAGTCAAAGCAAATAATAAAGGATTAAAGGCCGAAAAATGTAACCCTAACCCTAATCGGGAAAAAAAAACGAAAAAGCGGATATGGGCGCGAACGAGTTAATGAATTGAAAGTTAATGCGGGCAAGAAAGGGGACCGATTCGAGAACGAAAAAGGACTGGGGAACGCAAATGACGAAATACGAACAACGAGTAAAATGGTAAAGTCCGAGTACTGGTGAATGGAGGAAAGGATTGAAACGAGTGGAAAGAGAAACGCACCTCGCCCGAAACACCACGTCCTGCACCCCGTCGCATGCGCCCTCCCACCCCTCGTCCTCCGCGAAGCGGTGCCCCGCCCACGCCGGCGCCTCCCATTCTGGCCACGAGTCGAGCGAAGAGGAGTAGGGGCCGGAGGAGGGCGTGCGGCGGTCTTGCTTAGAGGAGGTTCGGTCGTCCGTCGATGAGGAGGAGGGTTTGGAGGGGGTGCAGTCTTGAGATGGCGACAAGGGCGTGGAGGAGCGTTCGTCGGAGGACGGCGGCGCCGCCATTTCGACATCTCCATCTCCATCAACTCCCCCAGCCCTCGCCCACCGCACCCTATCCTCCACCCTCACACACCCCGGACACCCCTCCCCATGCGCCTCCGCCCTCCCTCTCCTACCCACGTTTCCCTCCGGCACACTCTCATACACATACACCCTCTCCTCGCTCCTCTGCCCCCGCCCATCGCGACGCCCGCCCCACATCCGCGTCCGCATACCCAAACTGTGCCTCGAAAAACCCGGGCGCGGCGCCGGGCGTGAATGACGTGTTGGGGACGCGGACGGAGAGTGGGAGGAAGCGCGCGCCGCACGGGAGCCAGCCGGCGCGCATGCCTTCTTCGCCAGTGGTGCTGTCGGGCGGAGGTGGCGGGACGGGAGTGTGTGGGTGGAAACTGGAAGCGCGGTGTTAGTGACGTTTGGAGCGGTGGAGAACGAGAACAAAGGAGAAGGGTGCAGAGCGTGGAAAGGAGTAAGCGAAAGACTTACGAATGGTGCTCGGCAATATGTATGTACACGGGTCTTGCGGCTGCGACGAAGGCGTCGTGCACGAGGCCGCCGCGCGGGAAGGCGCCGCCCGGTGCGGATAGGAGCGCAGTGTAGGGCGGCTCGGAGGGTATCTGGGAAAGGTATAAGTCTCTGCGTGCAGGAACAGATAAGGAATGAAAGAGATCAGGGATCGACGGGACAGACAGGCGGGTAGGAAAGGGGCGTGTCACATAGTATTATGTGGAGGATAACGACGAAAAGGAGGGCGTTGTTCGTATAATACCGCCGTATCGTACGCACGGAGGGGGGAGGAGTGCATGTGGCGTATCGTAGTGTATGGGATCGGATGGTGAAGACAGGAATTCGATTTAGTAGGACGGACAAGTAGGACGAGTGCGAGTATGCGGGGAAAGGAAAGGCGAAGGACCAGAGAGACACTCACCAGCATCGTCCCCGCCCACAGCCTCGCGAAGCTCCCCAGCTCGTACACACGTCCAATCCGCCCCGGGCCGCACCGCCCCGTCCCATGCGCTTGTCTTCCCCCTCCCGAACGCGGTCCGCCTCGAGCCTGCGTTCGTCAGCACCCGGGCAGTGGATGGTCGAGTCGACGCCGAGCTCGAAGGAGCGCCCGGAGTCAAAGTCGACGTAGCGCCCGCGCCCGTGCCCGCAGCCGAACTCGAGCCCGTCGAAGGATCACTATACCGCCGACAAAGCCGGGCGCGCCACGCGCGCGCCGCCCAGCGCTCGTTCTCTCCTCCTTCCCCCTCGGGAGGTCCTCGGCCGCTTCGACGAACGGGACAGCGCGCTTCGCCTCCGCCTCCGCCCGTGCAGCCGCATGCGCTGCGAGCACCGCAGGATCGACGGGCGTCGACGCCGCCGGGGAAGCCGTCGCAGCCCCAGAGCCCCTCGCACCTGCCAGCGCATATGGGTCCACATAATACATCCGCATCCGCCTCCTCCCTCCGCCCCTCCCACCCCCACCGCCCAACCCCCGCGGCAGCGGCACCCCCGGAAGCTGCCGCTCGAACCGCACAATCGGCGCGCGTTCTTCTCGAGGATGTCCTCCTGCGTCGGCCCAATCTGCCGCGGCCCGTCCCGCCGCTGGCGGCCCACCGCGTCCCCGCCTCCGCGCGGTCCCGCGCGAGGTGCGGCGGGACGCCCATGCGCCCGCCGGTCTGCACGCGCGCGAGAAGAGAAGCCGTGCGGGGGCGCGATGGGGAGGATGTGTGGGACGTCTGAGCGTGCGTGGCGAGCGACGTCTCGTCCGCTTCGTCTTGAATGTCGTGCAGAGTCGGAGCTAGAGCTAGAGCGTCGGCCGCGCGGCGATTGCGTCCGGGAGTGCCGGCGGCGGGAGGGTGGAGAGCGCGAGCGGCGTCGGTGCAGCGTCGGCACCGTGATCGCCTCCCGCCCCGCCCCAAATGCGCCGGACTGGACGGCGGGGGTGAGGGGCACGGAAGTAGTGGTGCAGGTGGTAGAGGGTGGAGGGACACTAGAGGGGGTTCGTCAGTACGAGCATAGAGAAGTTAGACGAGGTACAAGACAGAGCAGGAGGAAATAGAGAGGAGGAAGAGCGACGTAAGCGCCGGCGCTCACGCTGACGCAGCTAATGACGCACCCGCACAGCGGCGCCGACACGCTGACGACGAGCGAACGCGCTACGCTACGCACAACGGCCCACCAGCGCCGAGCGGGGCGGCGTGTACCAAGCAAGTACAGCAGCACGCTTACATACGGCGGACGCAAACACGGACCCGCGGAGCGCAGCTAGACACGCTGCGTACACCGCAGCCCGTCGCACGGAGGTCGTGTGCGTGCACCAGCACCAACATCTCCGTGTCGAGGAAGAGGCCCGGGGACGCCGCACGCGCGCAGGAGTATGCGGAGTGTGCGAGCCGGGCGTGTCCGCATGGAAGAATGGAGACAAGGATAGAAAAGGAAACCCACCCGAAACGGCATGACGACGAACGGCAGCAACAGCGCCATGAGCGCGCGGCGCGCGGGCTTGGGCTCGGCGCGGAGGGTGTCTGCGGGAACGAAGAGCATCGTTAGATAGCTGGACCAGATGAAGAAAAAAGTAGAAGCGGGGATAATGGGGAATACGACGCAGGAACGGAAAACGCGAATGACGCGCTTGGACAAATGGAAAGCATGTAGAAGGGATATGCAGAATAGGAATGAGAATGAAAGAAAATACACGCACCCCATCCCTCGAAAAACCAAAACACCCACAGCGCCGCTGCACCCGCCGCCGTGTCACGCGGCCACCTCACGCACCACACCGGGTCCGCGTCCTCTTCGTCCTCCTCCTGCCCATACTGCCCCTCATACAACCGCTCCCTCACGAACCGCATCGCGAATTCGCGTGCCCCCCCACGCGAGCTGCTTCCGATTCTTCCCACTGGTCTTTCCTTCCGTTTCCACACTTGTCGCGTGCAGCGGCCGCAGCGCCTCGGCAAGGCGCTCAACCCCATCTGCGATGCAGCAAGCGGCGCGCGCCCCAAGAATCTTGCATGAGGAGTGTGTACGCAGCGACGAGCGCGTCCCCCGCCCACGCGCGTGCGGATCCCCTGCGCGGCGCAGCACTTGCAGCGTCAGGCAGTGCGCGCGCAGCGCATGTGCAAAGTCGAGAAGCGGGTTCCCTGATTTCCCGATGACTCATCGTTGCAGGGTACGAAGCCAGCGACGTGCGCGCGAACTTTGCCCGTCCAATCCGGCCCCACAGCGCGGGATTCTCGCCAAACCCGAGCCGTGCATGAAGCGTGCGGCACGTGCGCAGGAGGGGTAAGAGCGCGGCGGGGGGGCCGAGGTTCAGCGGGGCGGTGGCGAGGTGGAGGGCGATGAGCGTGAGGAGCTCGGGCAGGAGGGTGAGCAGTCGCGGGGAGCGGTTAGGGCTGTCGGGGGGCGACGAGCGCTTGGAAAGTCGCGATGGCGGGGAAAGCGGGCGGGGCGCAGCCGATTCGGGCTTCGCCCACGAGCGCGGGGTATCCAGTAGCGTTGTATCCAGCGTCTGCGCGTCCTCCGCGTCTTGTCTTCGTATCTGTAGGGGAGAGGGCTGATGGACAAGACCAGTCTCCGCTCACGATGCACGCAACAGAACCGGGACAAGCTCTGTTGGGAATGCTGGACTTCTACGTAGATAAGAGCGGTCTTATATAGGTAGAAAGTCCGTGTGACGTGACGCGTAGTGTAACGGAGCCGAAATCCCTACATACGCCCTCCCATGGTATCGAAGAGACCATGAACAAAACAAATATACGTGGTGAATAAGTAAGAGCAAGAGAAAAATAAAACATACCAAAGAATTCCCCTCCCGCCTGCGTCATCCTCCAGAATCAAATATGTGCTTCCATTGTCTGCTACGATCTTTGCTGGGTACCCTTCCATTCCAAAATAAAGGCCCATAAGCAAAAGTCGATCATATTCAGCAGAGTCTGAAGCCGCCAGGTGTAGGAGCGATGTTGCGGAGATTTCCTTCAGGATTCGGGCGAGGAGTGCAGCGCGCATTCCTGCCCAATTATACCAGTCGGAGCAGGTGATAGGGACATATGAGATGACCTCTTGAATCGCCCGAAGCCTTAGATAAGTCATATAGACCATAGTCGCGTGTTGTCGCGCTCCATTCTGAGACCAAGCACGAATCCGGCGCAGCATCAAGATTTCTGCGGGTGTCTGAAGCGGACGCTCGATGTTGCGCGGGGTAAGAGCATAGTCTCTGTGGATAGTTCCGAGGTCAACCCTATTCATTGAAAAGTAGCGGTTGCGAGTGTTCCGGGAGGTAGTGGCAGTCGAGGCAAGAGGCCCGTTTGTTTGGTTCTGTGAGGCAACGTCACGCGAAAACAACACCAGGTCCTTGCTCGCGCCCTCCAGCTCGCGTTCCCGATGTTGCCCGGCCTGGTGCGCGTCGGGCTCTGCTTCACGGTGTGTCGCCTTGTGCTGCCTGGCATGTGTGTCCACTGAATCATCTGTCAGATCCGGAGCCCAAGGCTCGTATGCGTATGTGCGATACCACCAGCCAATGTCGAAATCGGGGTCTAGGAGCTGTAACTTCGATAAACTCGCACTATTGGACTTGTGCCTGTTGTAAATAACGAAACCATAACCTGTCGCTTCAATCTGGAATCGCGTAGACGACATAGGGTCATTCCCTTGCTGCAAGAAATCATCGGATATCAACGGAATCGCCGCGCGTAAGTCAGAATGAAGCTGCGCCATCAGAATACTGTTTACCATCTGCTCGTGCTCGCGAGCAGACTCTGGATCAATCGACTCGAAGTCGAGGGAGACGGAAAATACACCAAGCATCTGTGCGTCTTTCAAGCTGCGCAGTCGCTCAATTTCCTCGAACGATACAGCGGACGATTGCAATGAATTTTGGATTTGCTGCCCCTTCGGCTTGAAGGAATTGAGCTCAGGACAATCCTTCTTGAGGTGCCCAGTGCCGCCGCACTGGAAACATTTGCCCTCGGCGCGATACTGGTTCATCTCGGCCTTCGACAATTGTTTCTTCTTGCCGGGCGGAGTGGTCATCATCCTTGTTGAGCTCTCGCCCTCCGTCCGATGTGTTGATTTTTGCGATGCAAAGTTCTCCGTGCGTTTAAACTCCTTCGGGTTGTTCTCCGCGCGGTCATCGTGTTTCTGCTCCTCAGCTGCAATGAGCTTCGCAATCTCATAATTTGCAGCACAAATTTCAAGGTCGTCCAACGAGGACGTCTCACGGTCATGGCCCAACTCGGCCCAATGGATCCGGATATCGGTGTCTGCGCCCTGCCAGAACCGAATTATGAACTGGCGGTCGCCGATGTCATCACCGATGCTGTCACGCAAGTCTGTTAAATCGGTGCGATATTCACGAATGGGGTGGCCACGTTGCCGGAAGCTCTCGTATTTCTCGCGCTGGATTGAACGAAAGTTCGCCGGGAAACAGTGATTAAACAAGGCCTTGATGATCTTGTTCAATGTCCATTTGCTCGGGTTCTTAGCAACCTCCCTCATGTACCAGGCTGAAGCGCGTCCTCCTAGGTATTTCTTGACCCAGGATACAGCACGTTTGCGGCTGATGTATCCGTGACGAACGCAGTCCTTAACCTCGAGCGTCCATTTCTGGAAGATACGAAAGTCTTCCTCGCCTTTATATTCAAAAGGAGGATCCGGTTTCGAATTTAGGTACTCAAGCTTCCGTCGCTGCTGCCGCTTGCGACGAGCTTTCTTGGCGCGCTGCTTCCGATGACGCTTGCCTTCGCTCGAAGAGCTCGTGCTCGAAGAAGAATCAGATTCGGAACTCGCCGAACTGTTGCTCGAGCCATCCGTACTAGTTGAATCAGCATCCGAGCTTGAATCATCGCTCGAGGGCGGGGACGGTGACTTTTTCCTGCCAGATTTCTTAGCCTTTTTCGGAGATTTCTTGGATTTATCTGCCGGTTCCGTCGCCTCGGAGTCGCTTTCCAGGGTCTCGAAAAGATAAGTCTTTTCCGGGATCTGGTCTAGCGCAGTCCTCCGAACCAAGGGCGGAGCCGGAGTGATACTGGGACGTTTGCCAGAGTCCGTGTGTCGTTTCGTTTGCGAGGAATGCGTGGATGACCTGCCCTTCCGTGGCTTATCATCCGTCGCTCGTCCCTCAATATGTACCGCAGGCAGGCCTTTGTCGACCTTGCCGGCCTTGGGCTTCGAATGGACCGTGTGGCCGCGTGCGGCCGATCTGGGCCCATGAGTTGCATGCTCGTTCAAAAGACGTTGTAACTGCATAGCCAGCTGGCCATCGGCCTCAATCTGACGAAGCCGAGCTTCGTCGTCTTCAAATTCCGAACTCGAACAAGACGGGGGTGATGATGGTTCTTCACATTTGATATTAACTGCCGCCATATTCGGTCGCTCACGAGGATCACGTCCTTTGCCTTTCGCAGATGCCGTGTACCGAGGTGCAGTAGCTGCGGGCGAAGAACGATGCGCCGTCGATGCGACAGTTGTATTGCGAGTTGCCTGTACCATATGAATAGAAATATCATCTGGCGTCTTCCGAGATTCCCGTGAACTCCTCGAGTTCTTGGTCGAAGTCAACGAAACACTCTGCGGAGTCTTCGTACGCTGTGTCTTCATGCGAGCGGCACGACGCTCAAGCGTCTCATGCGTTGTCGGGCTCATGCCCCGCACAAGTTCAGTCATAACTTCTTCAAAGTCAAATTCTTTTCCTACATCTACTGGGGACAAAGAACGTTCCGACGGAGCCTCCCAGTCGGACGGAATATCCCCTAGGCCATCGGCCTCCGTGTACTCGGCCCACTGCTTGATAGAAGCACGTTGGTCAACACTCAAACCCGTTTCAGATTTTGCCTCCGTGTTCGCATCTTCCTGGGTAAACCAAGTCCCGAAAAATTTGGGCGTGGTCTCCAGAACAGGTGATACCGAACGGGCGGACGTCCGCGAGGTACGCTTCGGCGTTTGGAAGCCGTCGTGAGATAAGCTCTCCAACACGTCACCGCTGCCGACGGCGTCGACGACAGCATCTTGATGGTGGTGGGAGGCCTCGCGGGTCGACTCGGACGAGGACACCGGCGAGGGCTTGTTTCCATCGACATCCGCGTAGCGGGAGCGAGGCTCAGCCACGGCAGCAGAGCTGGGGTGAGGTTTTTCACCGACATCCGCGAAGCGGGAGCGGTGCTCGATCTCTGCAGCGGAGCTGGAGCGAGGTTTGTGTTTGTGGCGACCTGAAAAGGGGGTTATGTTCGAGATTGAAGAGGTGGTGAACGCACCAAGACCGTTTCTGACCGCAGGGGTGCCCGTGGCATCCATCCCTGACCCAGTCGAGCTCGAGGTGCCCGCCGAGCGGTCATCCATCTCGAGATTCCCCGACGGACCGTCGTCCATCGGAGCCGGGGGTTCGTAAGCGTTCCCAGAACGCAAGACGCGAGCCATGTTGATAGGCTTGAAAAATTTCGGGGGTTTGGCGGTGGTGTCGAGCGGGTGATCAGGCCGAAAGACGTCGCCAAGAGATTAGAGAGTTAAAGCGGGGTTCAAAAAGTGTAGGGGAGAGGGCTGATGGACAAGACCAGTCTCCGCTCACGATGCACGCAACAGAACCGGGACAAGCTCTGTTGGGAATGCTGGACTTCTACGTAGATAAGAGCGGTCTTATATAGGTAGAAAGTCCGTGTGACGTGACGCGTAGTATAACGGAGCCGAAATCCCTACAGTATCCGACGTCTTGCATCTTCATCTCCAGCTTCATCCATACTCCCCGGCTGCGCATCGGTGACATCTATGGTGGTACGCCACCGTCCGCATTCCCGTCGTCGGTACATACATATACAAGCGTGGACGTGGCAGAAAACGCAGACGACAAAAAATCGTGATGCCCGTCTCGCAATGCTCCCGATCCGATCTTTCCTCTTATCTCCGAGGACGAATGAAGTGCCGTCACCGGCATTCAGCGGCGTTACATCCTCGTATTTAATTAATCGCCGTGCGAACGACCTCCTGGCGCATTAATAATCAAAATAATACAGCGACCAGTAACGAGGAGGTCCGAGCGAGCTCCGCGGCGCTTGGCAAGGTTTAAAGCATTCTAACTGTTCAGAATCCCTTTACTTACCCCGAGTCAGTGGTTCTAGTGCACGCGTTGTGCAATGCAGGGTCCGTACTTCCTATTTTCAGGTACAGCAGCCCAACACTACGCGGTGGTGATCTCAAGCCGAAATAATTACTATGGGGGTTCATTGCGCACTACACTATACATATGCGCCCCTATTATGTCCCGGGATATGAATAGTACGCGAACCACTGGTACTCGCTTGCGCGCGGTCCCGGGTGTGAGTATGTCTGCTATTAATGTAGCGCGCGCTGGCGCGTTCGGAGAACGCGCCGTTGATCGTTCAACCCGCAACATCGACCTGCCCCAAATACTATCCGACACGCGGGGATTGTCAGGTTTGAACCTGCGCTGGAGTGATTGGGGACTGGGTTGAGGTAATTTTATTCAAATACTACGCTCCTTTGCGCCTGCAGCCTGGTGGCCGTGCGTAGATCACTTTGCTGCCTAACACTATTAATACAGGGCATAGATAGCGCGTAGCATCCGGAGAACGCACCGTCGATCGTCCAATCGTTCGAGAATCAATAATATTTCCCCGCACCGTCGGTAACTCCGCGCATTTTCAATCCGACCACGAGCTCACCTACATAAAGACGTGCAGAACAGCGCCAGCAGCGCAGGGAGTGTATGTTACACGCACAGAACTCAGATATGGTGATTACTCTTGAACAGGCCCCCGGGGTTCGATTCCCCGCCGGTGCATGAGGGATCTTCCTTTGATATTTTTATTTACGTGAAGAATTCTCGTCACCCATCTGCGAAAAAACATATAAACGAAGTCAAGGAGCACCGGTCGTGTATGGAACACCCACCGAGTTCATTAGACCCGCCGTCAAGGAACGCGAAACTTGAACGGCGATACGGGGTTCGATTCCCGCCGGTGCATAATGGACCACTGATGCCAATTTTATTCAAGTGAAGAGTTCTCGTCATCCATCTGCGTAGAGAAACACACCGAGGTCATGTATGGAGCGCCCACGAATTCATTACAAGGAACGTGAAACTTGAACGTTTGAACGGCGATACGGGGTTCAATTCCCCACCGGTGCATTCGAGGTTCAAGCGTTGCTTTTTAATTTCTTCAAGTTCTTGTCGCCTACAGCAGGCATTTGGCCAGGCAACAAATGAGAGGCAGGAAGCAATCGTGGTATGGTACACACACAAAGACTGGTCGAACGAAACCCAACTTGAGCGGCGAGCAGTCGGGGACCGCGGGTGCGGAGCCGAGTGGACGAACAT